>JACSYO010000415.1:4335000-4762500 GCA_016806645.1 Ophiodon elongatus | reverse complement strand
CAGGCAGCTCACATGAGCTAACCTGAGCTTCCTCTCGGAGAACCACTGGGTGGCTTTGATGATGGTCAAGTAGCGATCCAGACTGATCACAACCAGCAGAAAGATGCCACAGTAGAAGTTGATCTAGGAAAAATAATAGGAAAACTTGAGCTGTGATCTGGTGGAAGATGGAAACCTTCAGCCAGTTTTCACTTCTCCCCTACTCTGATCCCCTCCTCTTGCCTCTTCCCAGAAATGCTGAAATGCCTGGAGAAATGCAGATGTGACCGGGGAGTATACTTGTTCAATGAAAGTATTAAGTACAATGACCCTTGTTGGTCAAGAGAAGGCTTGAGAGGGAAACAATGGCCTACAGCCAAACACAACTTTCTCACAGCTTCAATGAAAAGATCTCCCTTTAACTTTTCAGATGCTTCCTGTTCGACACACCGATTTGTACTTACATTAAAAACAGCTCCACTGATCTTGCAGAGAAAAGCCCCAAAGCACCATCCATACTGTTGAGCCGCCTGTGCAGCCCAGAAGGGCAGCGTCACCAGCAGCAGGATGTCCGCAACACTCAGGTGGAGGATGAAGGTGTCCGATATGCTCCAGGATCGCCTCTTCTGAGCCAGAAGGACCAGGAGTAGTACGTTTCCAAGCAGCCCTACAACCAGCGCCATGGAGTACAGAACCGGGGTCCACACTGCTTTACTGGCTCCCGGGACGATGTCCTCTTTATACTGATAGTCCTCATCGTAGTCATAGGTGCCATTCTGGCGAAATAATCCATCGAGCTCCACATCCATGTTCATACTGTGGAGGCAAAAAGGTTCAAATTAAAAGAGAGAAATCAAAAATGCTGCAGTGGCTCAGAGGATGGATGTCGAAAATACCAGCTTATATACTCTTCTCTCTCTCTCTCTGTGTGTGTGTGTGTGTGTCAGAGTTAAGTCCTGAAAATCTCCCCTAGGAAAGTCCAGCTGATGCTCTTTAAACAAGCCTCAAACCCAGTCATAACTCACATGGTGTGATATCACTATGAGGCAACAGTGGAGTTTGTTTAAACAGAAAGCACAGTTCCCCCTGGCCCACCCACACCCACACACACACACACACACACACACACACACACACACACACACACACACACACACACACACGCTATTTTGTGCACAGTGGCTGTGAGCTATCACTCTACTTTTGCCGTTGATGAAAGTAAATATGCAAACACGTATGCCACGAAACCATAAGTACTGTATACTTCAAAGAAGCTGGCGCAAATAGACATGAAGCAGCCACAGCAAAGATACATTTCGAAACTGAAAATAGAAAAAGAAACGGAGAGATAAAGACTTAAATATCAGAACTGCCATATTGGCTACAACTGACAATATGTATCAAGTCTCCAGTCAACATATACTTAAACCGTATGTTGCGCACATATCGGCTCCATAAATGCTTCAGCTGCAGACTGAGAGGACAATCAGCTCGCGGTGGATGGACTGTACTAAAAAAGGACAAACTCTTCGCACCAGGGGGGGTCAACGGCTTTGGTCGAGTTTACTGCCGCAGTTTTTGGAGACTTGCAGCTGTCGCCCGTCAAGTCCAGCAGACGAAAGAAACCAAATATCTCTCCGGGTTTGAGCGTAAACGTAAACAATCATTAAAAAGACAAACTAAAGCAGACGATGAGAAAAGCTGCGCTCCACCAGCTGTTTTACAACGCGGATGCCCTTCGCGTAACAAACACAGGGATCTTACTGCCTACGTAACAAAAACAGGAGAAACTTACTTGCACTTTAATTGCGTTCCCACCGGATTGTTTTGGTTAATCAAATGTCACTTCGTCTCGCACGTTGTAAAGTCTGCCAACGCTGACAATCCAAGATCCACCAGAGGCGCTCGGTGAATGGTCTTTCAAAATAAAACGCGTGTTGTAAATTACTGCAGCGTCGACTGATACAAATCTGAAAGAAAGAGGTTGAGAGGTGGAAAGTGCGCTCGTGTTTGTAGTGAGTGGCACATTCACGGATACAAAATGGCGCAGTCCTTACTGCCTATGCCACTATCGCGGGGTTATGGTGCTTTATTCTGAAGGTCAAATAACCCAGCTTCCGCGTGTCCGCTTTCTGTGCCTGACTTGACGCGACTGTGAACACAAAGTACAGTCAAACAATGCGTCTCACACTGCGATGTGTTTGTGTCGCCACACCGAACGAGAGCTTCAACCCGAGGCCAGCTCCGGCCTCCCGACGGTTCACCCGGCGGGGTGGATACAATGAAGATGAATAAAATCTGCAATAGGTCTTTTTTTTTTTTTTACATCAGTGTGTGACAGGGATGTTTTGGTGGATCATGGTTTTACGTAAAAAATAAATCTGACGTAGTGTTTGAGTATATTTTGTATGCTTTATACAACCATTCATTATAGTTTGAGGTAGTAGTATATGGAAGCCCATTTCTGCCACTGTGATGAAAAAAATAAGATCTGTAAGTCATAATTATGACTTACTATCTCATTATTATGAGATAGTACACTTACAGGATCTTATTTTTTTCATCATAGTGGCGGAAATGGACTTCCACAGTTGCAGGCTACTTTACTTGAGATATTTAATTTTAAGCTATACTTTATAGTTAAGTTTTGACATTTTGTATTTTACATACAAATAGTATATATTATTAAATAATAAACCTAATATAATGATAAATGCATTGATATAATGCATTGATAAAGATTAAACTAGTGGTTTTGGACCTTTTTGACTTGTAAATTCTGTGAAAATTTCTAATCTGAAAAGTAACTAATAACTCGTAATATATTTCAGACAAATGTAGTGGAGTAAAAAGTATAACTTTTGCCTGTAGTGGAGAAGTGCAAAGTTGCATAAAATTTAAATACTCAAGTAAAGTACAAGTACCTCAGATTTTAACTTAACTACATTACATTCCACCCCTGGCAGTAACCAGGATACCTGTCAATGCACTTGGCAACTGCATAGTGTGCTGGATGAAAGTTGGTCAGGTAAACGTGCAGAGAGAGAACCTGAGTTGTTGATGCATATGAGAACATGACACGATATTTTATTCCAAAATATTTATTACAAAAATCTTTGTACATCAGAAAAATCATGGGTTTTGATGTAATGTACACAATTCAAAATGAGTTATACTGCTAAAGAGTTTTGAAGCACACCGTTGAGAGACCAGCTGTATATTGACCACGAAAAAAAAAAAAACGAGAAATGGGAATTTCAACACAACCATTTTCATTGTTTTATAACCTAAAACTTGTTTTTCTGCAAACGGAGTGTTAGACCAGGTGAGAATATATAAAAAGGATGTGAGATATGAGTCTGACTACTGAACTGCACCTCAACTGCTGAACAAGCTTTTCTAGGAGTGTGAAGTAATCTATACGTTTCACAATATTTGACTTATGGACACAAAAGAAATCAACCAGTTCTCACAAAAAAGTTAGATGACCGGCTCAGCTTATGTGGAATGTGTTGCCTCGTTTTACTCTGTACTCACAAAATAACAAAGCAACATGTTGGAAGCTGCACCATATAAACAATCAAATATCAAAGCACCAGTGGAAGAAATCGTTCACTTTTCCCGCTGAGAACATTTTAATGTTAAGCTGAACTTACATTATATATTTTAATACTTTCTTTTGCTGAATTCACTCAAGTTGGCTTTCTATTTTTCTCTCACCCCCAACTCCCTCGTAACACACACACACACACACACACAAACAAACACACACCTAGCTCTTCCTGTCTCTCGTTTCACCCCATGACAGAGATGGAGGTGTTTTCACTTTCTGCAGAGCTGAAGGATCTGGTGATTCTCCTGAGCCTCTTCTCCTTCCACCCCTCCATCCCCTGCAAGCCTCTCTGTCCCAGCAGCCCCTTACACATTCTGGCCAGCTCCCTCCTGAACTTCACCCCCACGAAGCCATACAGCAGAGGGTTCAGGGCGCAGTGCGACAGCCCCATGCTTTCAGTGATCAGAGTCCCAATGTCCACCACATAGCCAAAATGGCAACCTCCAGTCACCACACCCAGCTTGTTCAGACTATCTACCAGCTGGAAGCAGTTGTACGGCGCCCAGCAGACGACAAACACAGACACTAAGGAGACAATGAGGCGGAGAGACTTGCGCTTCTGGCGACGGGTGGCGTTGCAGAGAGACCTGAAAATGCGGATATAGCAGTATAGCATGATCAATAAGGGGAGCCCAAAGCCCAGAAGCACACTGACCAGCTGCAGCCCCACCTGCCATCGGGTGGGGTTCTCAGTGAACCACACCTGGCACATGAGCGCCTTCTGATGGCCCACAGTGTTCATCTCCTCTACCTGTTTGAAGGCAATGTCTATTCCACTCAGGCCCAGGCAGCACACCCAGATGAGGGCACACGCAATCTGGGCATGGCAGGTGTTGCGCTTCCAGCCAGAGCTGACAGCATGGACGATGGCCAGGTAGCGGTCAAAGCTGATGCAGGACAGGAAAAGGATGCCACTGTAGCGGTTCAAGGAGAAGAGGGCACCGGAGATCTTGCAGACAGCCAAGCCGAACACCCACTCGTGAGCCCACTGCACTGCAAACAGGGGCAGGGTGAAGGCCAGCAGGAGGTCAGAAATGGCCAGGTGAAGGAGGAAGGTGTCTGTCAGAGAGAAGGCGCAGGCTCCACCATACTGAGAGTTTCGGTAGCGTCGGATCACACACAGCACCAGCACGTTGCCCACAAAAGCCAGGAGGAACACCAGAGTGTATACAACAGGGGAGTACCTCTGTGCAAAACTGTAGATGTCCTCCTGTAAGCATGGGGCGGCCTGTGACTTGCCCGTGTCAGGGGTCCAGGTGTAATTGTCATAGTCATCTTGGTATTCCTGCTGACAAGAGAGGAAAAGACTTATCTCAAAACTCTTGAAACAGATGGATGATAAAAGTGTGCTTCTCACCATTTCACAAACTGTGTTATCCAGAAACCAATCATTGTCGGTTTCCTTTTAATTTTCTTGAGCCTCAGTGAAGGCAGTTTTTGAAACAAAAGTCATAATAAGATTCCCAAAATGTCATGCCATAACCTGTTTCATTATGTCATCAAGAAGGAACTTTAAAGATATCTGTTTGTGCTGGATACTGACCAACATTTGAGTAACTCATCTGAAAATGTCTGTTGTAGGAATATGTACTCTACGATGCATTGAACCTGCTTATGTTGTAGAATCTAAGGTACAAACAGAGACAGTCTAAGTTCGCACTTTGTATCTACTGATGACCGATGATGCACATGAAAGAGTTGAAGAAAAAAAAAACACTTACCCAGTAATCTACTGTGGTTGAAATAACTTGATCCATATTTGTAGCAAACAAGGAGGCAGCAGAACACCTGAAACCCTCTAACAGTCAAGAGAGCACACACAATCAGAATGGGTAAAAAGAAGAAGTTGTAATTTCAGGAACTGAATCCTCACACATTTAAGACAGACGCAAACATAGCTATGATAGAAATAGAAGACTGCCTAAGGGAAATTGTGACGTATATCTTTAAAACATGTCTGCAGCCATCTATAAAGCTCCGTCAGACAGACATGACTAGTGTACTCCATATGGAAAAAATATTCTATTTTCTACTTTGTCTATTCTGCAGATCCAATTAATGTTATTGTTATGTTATACAATTATTACATATATTATTGAAAGAGAAACAAATGTAGGGAATTTAACCCAAAGGAAGTAGAAACTGGTTTTAAAAAACAATCCTCCACAAATGGAGGAGAAGTGAAAGTGCTTGGTTGGCAGTAATTACAGTCTCTACTATATTGTTATTTATGTTCTGCTTGTTTTGAGATATTAAGCACTACAGACTGTTTTCTAATAACTTGGTGAAGACTGACTTACAGACGTATTCTGTGAGCGTCACGAATTTCCCTAATCCATGAAAATGTCAAAATGTAAAATTTTACTGAAAGCTAGTTTCTGGTTTTGATTTTAGTGATTTTTAACTGCACCTTTGTAAAGCTCTATTTTTATGCAATCAATGTTGAAAAAAACGAATTAGTTACCTTACCCTCTGAGATCTTGTTTAGAAGACAGGACACAAACAAAGGGGCTGATAGAGGACTTCCTGGATACATATATTTAAAATAGATAACCGGAAATTAAGTAATTTGATCATCTAAGTGGTTAAAAATAACAGACTGTTAGAGAAAAACATGAACGTGCTTATTAGAGATGCTTTGGACAAACTGATACCAACATGGCATCTGCAAGAATGCACTACGCGGAAAAAGAAATACATTTAAAACTTTGTCATGTTCTGTAAAGCAACAAGTTAAAAAATTATCTTGCATTTGGACACCTTCCTGCAGATGCCTGATATAAGCAAACACCTCCAGTGAAACTACCGGTATAGTCTGTCCACATTACAACTTGTTTTTCAATTCAAAAGGAAGTGTTTAAGTTTAAGTTTTTAAACACATGCAGACTCAGCTCAGGAGCACTCAAATGAGAGTCCGGAAACATGAGCACATAACACCCATCCTACACTCACTACACTGGCTCCCTGTCTCATTCCAGATTGACTATAAAGTCCTACTACTCACCCATAAATGCATAAACGGACATGCACCTCCCTACCTACAAGAACTCATCACTCCCCAAACCTCCACCCGCACCCTCAGGTCCACAAACAGATCGCTCCTTCGGGTCCCCAACACCAAGCTCCACACCATGGGGACCGGGTCCCCAACACCAAGCTCCACACCATGGGGGACCGGGTCCCCAACACCAAGCTCCACACCATGGAGGACCGGGTCCCCAACACCAAGCTCCCCACCATGGGGCACCGGGTCCCCAACACCAAGCTCCACACCATGGGGTACCGGGTCCCCAACACCAAGCTCCACACCATGGAGGACCGGGTCCCCAACCCCAAGCTCCACACCATGGGGACCGGGTCCCCAACACCAAGCTCCCCACCATGGGGCACCGGGTCCCCAACACCAAGCTCCACACCATGGGGCACCGGGTCCCCAACACCAAGCTCCACACCATGGGGGACCGGGTCCCCAACACCAAGCTCCACACCATGGGGGACCGGGTCCCCAACACCAAGCTCCACACCATGGAGGACCGGGTCCCCAACACCAAGCTCCACACCATGGGGACCGGGTCCCCAACACCAAGCTCCCCACCATGGGGCACCGGGTCCCCAACACCAAGCTCCACACCATGGGGGACCGGGTCCCCAATACCAAGCTCCACACCATGGAGGACCGGGTCCCCAACACCAAGCTCCACACCATGGGGACCGGGTCCCCAACACCAAGCTCCCCACCATGGGGCACCGGGTCCCCAACACCAAGCTCCACACCATGGGGCACCGGGTCCCCAACACCAAGCTCCACACCATGGGGGACCGGGTCCCCAACACCAAGCTCCACACCATGGGGGACCGGGTCCCCAACACCAAGCTCCACACCATGGGGGACCGGGCCTTTTGCTTGGCAGCACCGCGGCTTTGGAACAGTCTCCCTGACCACGTAAGGGCAACACAGACACTGTTTTAACTATGTTTTTAACTATAGTCTGTTTTAACTATGTTTTTAACTATAGTCTGTTTTAACTATGTTTTTAACTATAGTCTGTTTTAACTATGTTTTTAACTATGTACTATGTACTGGCTCTGTGCACTCTGAGATTCTTTATGAATGAAAAGTGCATTACAAATTAAATGCATTATTAGTATTATTATTCAAATGCTGGTTGAGAGAGAGAAAATGCAGCGATGTGACACAGAGCCCTTTTTGTTTTTGCATAACTTCCACAAACTAGACCAGAGACAGACAGGGTTGACAGAATGAGTAAAGTCCCCTTTCAGCATTACTTTATGATTATTTTCAAAGACGGGCTAAAATGTGAGGAACTGAACACTCTTGTGGTTACTTCTGTCGCGACCAAGGGTCTTCTGGTAAATTAAATTATTGTGCAACATCTCTGGTGTTTTACTTCCTTCTGTCGACTTGTTTGTGTTATGAACAGAGCAATACACACCACAGAAGTATAATATTAAAGTTTGTTATATTTAAAGTATGAAATTGGATGAGCACATGGAGGAGTGTAAGGGGATCAGATTCTTTTCTTAAAAATAGTTACTAATTAAGTACCAAGATGATCAAGATACATATTAAGCAGTGTACAATCAACTACTCAGTGCTCTCTGGTGGACAAACTGTGCAATGACATTGTGTCTACATTACCAAAAGCCTATTTTGACCTTACTTATCAGCAGACAAATACAACTATTTATTGACTTTGCCAATCTACCCGTCCAAATCTGTAGGTAACATTATATCTGTGGGACATTCACTTTCTTATAAGATTCCGAAGCTGCATGACATGCGGGGGATGGATCACAGAGAGGCAACAACGTATTTATCTGTTCTGTCTTGTCTTGGCAGATGTTTTTGTAATCAGATCATAGTTTATCTGCTGCTCAGATCTGTTACAAACTGCAATGAGATTTAAGGTCACACCTCTATAACTTACTTAGGGGGGCTATTTTAGCTTAATGTGTCAGTTAGGTCATCAGTTAAATAGAAAAAAAATAAACATTACAGTTCCCACAAAAAGTTCCTAAATGTGAGATGCATTTAGGAAAGAACCATGATACAATCAAGTAATGATTGTGCATGTAATGTTCTATTATCACAGTCTCTTCACACATCCTAAAGCCCACTTGTAAATTGTATATTATAATACAAAAAAATAACCCATTTAACAAGTGTTTAAATATTGCTGACAGGATTAATATTTGAGTCTCACACACTCCACTGTTTGAGTAAAACCACAAACTGGGATTGCAAATTAAAAGGGAACAGAATATAGAAATACCATAAAGCACTGTTACCACACCATATAAGAAAAAAGGTCATTATGTTATATGGGCTATGCATGAACATTATTAAGTTATTCACAGACAAAGAAATATATGCTTTCCCACATGCTGACATAAATTATGTTTGGGGTCAGTTGTTATAATTATAGTATTCAGTTATTATGAATAAACTGCTTCTAAAACACCAATAACAGTAATCCAAACTTATTTGGGGTTTGGGATGGCAGCGCTGTGTGAAAAGTACTGTCAAGACCAATCACAGATTTAGAGCATATGAAAACGCATTGTATTTTACAAGGTTTTACAGTGGTACTACTTGCAAATTAAGTTGTCAGTTTATATTTATTTTAATAAGAAATTCTTATGAAAGTAAGAAAAGTCATGAAGTATCAAGGTAATAAAATAATTTAAAGTATGCTTTTTGAGCTGTGAAAGAGGACCAGGTGTCTCCAGTGTTTAGCAGCAGGACATGTTTATAAATATTTAGAAGAAATATACAGTTGTTGAGTTGTTACTAATGACCAGCATTGGTACAATGCTATAGCACAGTGGTTCTTTTCATTCAATTCTGTAATGAATCACTCGCACTTTGTTGATCTGGGGCAGGCCAAGACCAATGTGGAAATTAATTATGTCAACTTTTAATGTATACTATTTGTTAAAATGTTATTAATTAGTTAAATTATGTGTATATTTTATTGTTTGTGTTGGATATTGAATTGTTGATTTGTTTCGTCTATATTTGGAACAATATCATTTATACATTTTGACACCTTGAAACTTAAAAACGTGTATTGTTGTTATTGGTATTTTAGCATTTTGTTTTGAGTCTGTGATTTTGAGTCTGTGATTTTTATTCAATCACTTTAATACTTCTTTAATGTTGTTGTTGTAAATTAACTCAATTAAGACTCTCTTATAATTATTACTGGGTCTACAGCTGAAGGGGATCCAAAGTGGATCCTTAGAGAAACAGAGAATAGGTGTTGTAGTCTAGCTAGTTAAGGAGCCTTTTGTGTTGTTCACTAGTGATTTCTACACAGCCATGTGTGCATCTGGAAATACTATACACATTCAATCTGTGCCAATGTTAAAAGATGTGTCGTAGCACAAGGGTACAAACCCTTTTTCAACTTAGGTCTGAGCTTGAGGGTCCCAGCTCATTTTCTACTATTATTTTCCCATTGATAGAGTTGGACCCACAGTGTGTATACACACCACGCCTGCCATAATAGTAAAACCTGGTATGTAAGTTGCTGAAATACAAATATGCACTATATGCCCACTTTGTTCTTCAATTACTGTATGCTGATAAAGACCACGTCATGTACGGTGCACTCGTTTTGAAAGGTGATACGCCCCAAAACTAAACACTTGGGTTTTTTTTCTTTACAAGGTGACTGCACCTGCCCAAATGGCCATTGTTTGCCATTTCCTATCAGCACTGAAACTCGGCTCTGGTGCAAGAGTGAGGTCAGACTGGGTATAAGAGTTGTGGCCATGCCTTTGACCTCCTGTTCGTGGATTAAGGCCCGGACTATCTACATCGCAAGACCACCTTTTCAGGGGCCATACACGAACCTCAGGAGGAGAAACCAGGTGAGATATGGAGCAATGTTTCCTCCAAATGGAGGTTGTCTTTTGGTTTTCATTCAAATGAACTGCACTGAACGGATTTTGTTGATTTAATGCCTCCCTCTCTTGTACCATTAATGAAATAAGCTTAAATTGGCTCTTGTGAAATAAAAACCTGCAAAAGCTTTGACGGCATAGGACAGGACAAGGTATTTGTTTGGGGGAAACGTTGCTGCAAATAGGGCTAGAAAATGTTACCAGATATGAAGTGAACTGGTATCTCAATTTCTTTATAATATTGCGACTTTGTATAATATGATCCGTTTTTAGATTTGATTATTCCTTTGCTTCTACTCACAGCAATGGCATTCCAGTCAAATGTGATCAGCTCGCAGCCTCAGGCCTCCGTCACACGGTACACTGTGTCGTCCGGATTAACAGATTGGAGTTCAAATGTGTGCGACTGCTGTGAAGACTGTGGCATCTGTAAGTGTTAACGTGTATTTGTGGAAGCAAGCAGAAATGAACCAACACTGCAAAATGAATTCCAATGTGACAAGGTGCCTCTCACCTCCAGGTCTTTGTGCAACGTTCATCCCTTGTATCCTGGGCTGTAAGGTGGCTCAGGACAACGGGGACAGCTGCTGCCTGCCCTTCCTTCCAGGTGCCATGATTGCTTTAAGGACAAGCATCCGCAGCAGATACCAAATTGAAGTAAGTGTGTTAAAATTGTCTAAACACACATTAGATCAGTCAGTAAAGAAGATATATTGTTCACCCCAACCAATATTTCTTTGGGATAACTCCATAACTGTCACCAGCTAACTGTCCCATGTGCTTCTTCCCAGGGCTCGGTGTGTGACGACTGGGTAATCATGGCCTGCCTGCCGCTGTGCGGACTGTGTCAGATGGCTCGAGAGCAGAAGAGGAGAGGATAAAAAGATTGGACTTTGAATCTAACTTAAAAATAAAAAAAAAAATAACAGGGAAGACTTTGAACAGGTTAAAAATTCAGATGGACAAAAAAAAATCTACATTTCACCAAAACTCTTACACTGACTAACTGTGATGAAATTGTTTTAATGTAACAAAGCAGTGATGAAGAAGGAAATGAAGGACGATGACATTTACCTTACAGTAAATCAGCAAGTTTATCGTGGTGAATTTACTCATATTTAGTTTGGAGTGAAATTATACCTGAACACTGCTTTTCTTGCATACAATGTTATTCAATAATGTATATCAAGTGTTCATCTAGTATCCTATTAAAATGAATAATTTACTTGTTTAATTAACTAATGTATATTCATTCAGTATACAGTATTTCAATAAAGAACTCCTGGGATTATGATGTCGTGACTGAAAGGAAAAGAATGGGTTTCACCCATGTTCCTCTTTCTGATTTAGTGTGTATTCAAGATATCCACGGCGCAGTGCAAGAAGCTCTCTAAAGAAGCAAGGTGAGGTGAACAACATTTAGTTGAACGGGTGAGGCTGTCATGGCAAAATAATGATAGATACTTCAGATATAGCAACATAGTTGGCAACAACTGGCAAGTATTTTTCTGATCAGTGTGAAAGATTGTAACAGATTGCGTGTGAGATTATAAGAGGGTGACTTCTCACTTTCAAAGTGCATGGTATGTTTCTGGGACTACAGTCAGTTTAAAACTAAAAATACCTTCTTTAAAGTGTATGTAAATGTACGTATAAATATAGGACATACTGTATAATGGGAGGATGTTTATAAAATAAAATGTATAAGGATTATTGACAAATGCTGCTGTTATACAACAATTGACAAAATGTCGCAATAATTTAGTTGTCTGTTGTCTATTCCTTTAGTAGTATTCTTCGGGCTAAATTATTTGCTGTTTAGCCTACAATGTCCAGCATTAGATCTGTAATATAACAAAGTAAAATAAATGTCATGGGGTGGAGGAGGAACACAAGGGCATAGTGAAAAGGGATATGAAAACATCTTAAAAGAGGAACCCAGCGATCCTTATACAGAGTTCAGATTTGTGGGGAATATTGGGTTCTGTGACAAAAGACTATTACAGGAACTGGGTGAAACTGGAGTTTTGTCGCTCTTTAAACTCATTGTCATGCCACGTAACTTTCAAAAATGGCCGCTCGATACACTACGTCACTTGTAATACGTCAAGCGCTCTGCCCAAATGCAAAAGAAAACCATGTAAAAGAAGAAAAAAAACATTCCCATTCAACATAATATCCATGGTTTGCAGAAACATTCAATGCCAAAATTGTCCCCTGGTGACTGGACTGTGGACTGTGGGCTGAAGCTGCTGGTGGGTGCTGGGTAGGGTTGAGCGTTGAGCATTAGATTTAGCAAAACAGTCCGAGGTGTGCCGCGTATGGAGAAGGCTGCTTTTAAACCGTGTATCACAGCAGAGGCGTTTGTGCTGTGTAGCTTGTCAAACTTGAAAAACCTGCTGTAATAGTCTGATGTGACTTCAGAGTTCTCATTCTTCCATGTAAGTAGATTAGTCAAGACTGTTTGCCGTGGACTGTCTAGGATCGAGTGGACTATCATGGGCTCCTTTGTGTTGTAAAGTCGATCTTCGCAAGCAGGTGGAACAAACACCTTTCCAACCATCTCCTCAATCTGCTGGTTCACCCCGAGCTAAAATAGGATGTCACAGTTATGTCCACTGTTTGCACCATTCTATGTGACCTGCATGCATTTGGGACAATATCTCTGCATTCAGTGAGGTAGGGATGATGATTTTCTCCCCCTTGAATATGGTGTCATTCATCTGTGAAAGTTCATCTTGATGGTTCCAGTATTCTGCTATGCTATGAGGGCACATTCTCCTCTCCTCAGGAGACCCTTCCTCAATTGTCTTTCTCAGTTGCATTTCCCTTTCAGTCTCTGGTATATGGTGGTCATAATACAAATAGTGAAATTCAATTACGTTAACGACCACTTCTTTTATCAGCAGCTTTTCATGTAAATTTCCACCAGAAGCAGGTGGGAAATTATTCCTAAAGGAATCTAGTTGTAGTCTTGCAAATACTGACCCTGCAAGATCCCCAGTCTTCGCAAAATCTTATAGTCTGTGACTAAAAACTCTGTGACTTATGACACATTGTCTTTAGATATGAAAGGGTATCAGTCTTTTCAAAGTCTTCGAGTGTATGGTAGGCATTAGTGTCACTGACAGGTAAGCTGCTATATACTGTATGTCCATGTCCTCTCTGGCATATTTGACTTCCCTGTCTGTTAGTGATTTAGATGCATAGCTGATAGGGTTGCCCTAGTGCAGTAGGATTGCACTGCAGTCCATGATTAGTTGTGTTGACTTGTACCCTAAGTTCTTTGCTACGGTCAAAATATGTTAGGACAGGACCCGGCTCCTGTGATTATTTTTCTGAATGCTTTATCATGTATACCTTTCTTTCATCCTCTGTGATGTTGCTCTTGAACGGACCAGAAAACATTAAATCCACGTGAAGTTTAAACTTGCTTCGGGCAGCTTGCCAACATCCCAGTACAAATGGGGTGAAGGAACTCCAGTGATATTAAAATCATTGTACTTTGACAACGATGGTGTTTCTCAAAGTCAGGGATGGACCCTTCAACGGCAAAGATGGTATGTGGTCGGATCCCGCCATAGGACTTTTCCAATGTCCAGGATCCTTCAGTTCTACTGAGCACTGAGTCATTTGTTCAACGGATTTTGAAGGATGCATGAGTGTATCCTCCGCGCTCCTAAAACACTCACACCCGTATGCTCATGATGCATTTCCTGACCCCGATTTCGAAACAGGGGAAACATGCTGGTAAACTTCCAGTTATTTAATTTCAGCAGTCCACCAAAATCTGTTTCTGAACAAATTTGAGGCAATATATTGGAATCCAGTTGTTGAATCTTCGCTCATATTTGAACCTATATAAGTGAAGTCAAGGCTTAATTTAAAAGTGTGTTTCAACTTTGGTTGTGCAACGACAGACTAGTTCAGTGACAAACTCCTTCAGTGACAGACTGTTGAGTGAGGTATTGATAGCACTGAGCCCAGTAAACAGCAGAGAGAAGCAGCAGGGGTAGAGCCATCATATCTTCACATCTAACTCTGTGAATTAAGACATTTCGACCAAACCAGAGTTGGTGGAAGTGGAAAGACCTTTAGTTTTAATGAAGTGTGTTTTACAATCGCCGAGGTAAAATTGCTGTTTTTCCAATGGAATCTGGCGGCTTTAAGGCGAGCATATTAATTGTATGTTTTATACTTTTATAAATCATAATAATTGTAAAATAGTTTAGTTACTCTTTAATAGGCCTACATGTTGTAAAACTGTGTACATTGTTTTGAGAAATGCTAAATCAATACTCCTACTAGAAATTGTAATGTAATGAATTATTCTAAATAGAGCAAAAAAATAAACACCCAAACCGGCACACTCGTCAGACCTATCCTTCCAAGGAAGCATCCTTGACTTTGAGAAACTCCCATATCTGGTTTTGTACAATATGTGTATAATACTCCATGCAATGTGCTATAGCTCAAATAATATATTTTATATACTAGTGACACACAGGTTGGCTGTCTTGTAAGAAGGCGAACATCACACACACTGAGATTGCACCGACAATCTTTATCTGCATATGGACCAAACATTATCAAGCATTGCTAAGCAAAGGATATTTGTTATCATCTCATAGTTCTAATAGCTGATAAACAAGTCTTACCAACATAATCTATGTGAATATTACAACATGTACAGTATGAATGATGATTCAAACCTAAGAATTGTGGTAGCAGCTCTGTATTAGGATTGGTCTGCTTAGAAAGATAGAAACGTGGTTTGAAAATGCAAGTGACCGAACATGACGAGTGATATCAATTCTGCTCTTTCCTTAGATTCCTGCAGCTGTTCAGTTGATTATCAAGAGGCCTTCTTCACAGACATTTGCCACATAATATTCAAACGAACCAACAAACTGATGAAAGTAATTCAAAGAACTGTTTTAGGGATCTGAAACCAGACAAAATGGCACGTCGAACTCATCAGCTGTTGTCAGTAACAGTCCTCCTTGCTGCTGTTCAACTCATCAGTGGTTACAGCTTCCACAACTGCATTGAAGACCCATACTCAAATCTGAAAAGTTTCAACTGCGTCCGTCGCAAGGAAAAGAACATGTGTGATATCGTCAAAGACCTTCCATCATCTGCTATCAACCTCACCATCTCCATTAATCCTATATTGCAGATTTCCAATAATAGCTTTGTTCATCTACCAAACCTTCAATACCTCAAAATAGATCATAATCACTTAAGCATCATCGATAAATTTGCTTTCAAAGACTTGCATCGACTTAACTCTCTCAACTTGTCCTTTAACTACATATCGGAGCTCAACCCTTCTGTGTTTAAGGACCTACGCAACCTCACCTTTCTCTCACTGACAAACAATTCTTTAAAGCAGCTCCCCGAGGGAATTTTCTCCACTCTTCTCAATCTGAACACTTTGATCATGAGACAAAACCTTTTGACAAATTTTTCAGGGATTGCGGAGTCTGTGTCACATCTAATGAATCTGACAATACTAGACCTTTGCTTTAACAAATTGACCTCTCTCAGCCATTCAAATGTGTCACTACCCAAATCCCTCACGACATTATACATATGTAGGAATAGTCTGTTTACATTAGGATGTAATCAATCGTTTCTCAGCTTCATCCAGCTGCTGGATTTGTCATACAATCCCAGGCTCCATACAATGGCTTTTCAAGGACTCGATCTGAGGCATGTAAACTATCTGCGTTTGCGTTCAACAGGTGTCAATGTAGTGGAGTTTTTAAACATCAGCAATATCTATGCAAGTCACGTGGATTTCTCTGGCACAGGTCTAAACAATGACGGCCTGCTCATGGAGCTATGCAGATTGTTAAAGAGAAAAGTGAAAAGGATTCCAAACTTAGACCTGGGTGTTAATAGGATTGAGAATCTAACAAATTACACACTGTACTATTGTCCTAGAATCACAGGGACTTTGGATCTATCCCGCAACAACCTGAAAAGCATAAGTTGTCTGGAGTTCCTCAATAAACATAAATATATAAAGAGTATCAACGTAGAGCATAACCATCTCACCTCCCTCCAATCCTGTGAAAAAGAAAATATGGTTTATTTTAACAATCTGGAGAAGCTGAGCTATCGTTACAACCGCATCCTCTCAGTCGGCTCTAATGCTTTCCATCATACACCAAATGTCAAGACGCTAAAGCTTAACATAAATACAATTGCTTTTCTCGATCGTAAAGCTCTCAAAGGGCTAAAAAGGCTTGAGACATTGCGTTTGGATAACAACCTTTTAACTGATTTGTTCAATTGCACCTTTGAAGATAATTACAACCTAAAAATCCTTAACCTACGCAACAATCGCATATCTGTCATTTTTAACAGGACCTTTCTCAGTCTCAGGAATCTGACTACACTGGACCTAGGAGGTAATAAGATCACTCATTTTCAGCCATCTGGCCTTGATGGACTAAAAAGTCTGTCCAAATTCTATCTCGATGGAAACAACCTCAAACAGATTGACAGTTCCCTCTATCGTGTATTTCAAGACACACTAACAGTGTTGGATTTACAAAGTAATCAGATTAGCTTCCTCAATGAAGAGATCAGTTCACCTTTTATACATCTCAGCAAACTTAGTGATCTGAAACTGGATGGGCAGCGGCCGCATGGCCTGACCGTTTTACCCCGTTCTTTTTTCCGTGGCCTCCACTCACTGAAATCTCTGTATCTCACCAACAATAACATCTATTATCTTGCACCCGATGCCTTCGATGATCTGACAGGCTTATACTTCATCACATTAGACAACTGCTGTGTTGGGGTGACACAACTACAACCAGGAATCTTTAAAAATCTGAGGAATCTGACCAAATTGATTGTAGAAAATATGGGCATTCAGAATTTCTCAAAGGAGGTTTTTGGGAATCTCACACAGTTACACACTCTGCAGCTCAACCGTAATGTTATGCAGAGCATTCATGTTGATGCACTAGAAAGTTTACCTAACCTCCACTACCTTGACATACGTAATACTCCTTTAAGCTGCACCTGCAAGAACAGCTTACTGCAAAACTGGACAGAAAAAAACCCAAATGTCCAGGTGGTCTATCTCTACAACCTGCCGTGCCCACATGATGCCAAACTCAAATTCTACAACTTCGACACCAAAGTTTGTTTCATAGATCTAGGAGAGTACCTTTTCTTAAGCACAGTAGTTGTGATCTTTCTGTTCACAGTAACTCCTTTACTTTATGTCAAACTCTACTGGAAAATGAAGTATGGCTACTATGTGTTCCGTTCCTGGTTTAGTGAGCAGTGGCGCATACTCAGAGAAAAGGAGGAAAATTACAAATATGATGCATTTATTTCCTACAATTCCGCCGATGAACAATGGGTCATGGAGCAGTTAATGCCCAACCTGGAGGGAAATGGAGCAGCTTTTAAACTTTGCCTACATCACAGGGACTTTGAGCTGGGCCGTGACATTGTGGACAACATCGTCTCTGCTGTATACAGCAGCCGTAAAACCATTTGTGTGGTGAGCAGGAATTTCCTCAGAAGTGAGTGGTGTTCTCTGGAAATCCAACTGGCCAGCTACCGACTCTTTGATGAGCACCGGGACGTTCTCCTGCTCGTGTTTCTGGAGGAAATCTCTGAGAGGCAGGTGTCGTCCTATCATCGCATGAGGAAAGTCATGTTAAAAAAGACTTATCTGCAGTGGCCTGGCTCAGACTGCACTAACCCGACACAGGCCCAAGAGCTGTTTTGGAATCAGCTACGTAGGGCAGTGAGAAGCGGGAGCGGACTAGAGACAAAAGAAAAATACAACGACGGTTCTAAAGAAGAAGAAACTGGAAATCTTGAGACATCAGATGAAAACTATTACTTGCTACCTTGAAAAGATTTGGCAATTTAATTTGTGATTGTCAAGATAAACCTCTCAGTACGTTAAATGAACAATCACATTTTCTGCTGCTGTGAGAGAGGGTCATTAAATGTGTTGTAAAGACTAATAATTTATACAAGCATGAATCAGAAATGAAAGCAACATCTTGTGCTCAGTTTAATTATGAATTTAGCACTGTTTGATTTTGCACACTGTCTTTTATATCATTGCACAAATTGTACAAATGTGTTGAATTGCATATATATGTGGCCCGCATACACAACAACATATCAAATAGCTTTCACAATAGCACATTCTTGGTTAAACTTTTTGGTCTGAAAATAATTTCCCATCATAACACCTGTGTTGAAGAAGATGTGTGTACAGTTCTGCATATTAAATTTTTTTCTAAGGATGCAAACAATACATAATTATTGGTTTCTATATCTCAGCTGCACATAGAACAAAAGAAAAAGAGGTAACTCTTGAGAGGTCAGCTATTACGATTACATTTAATATTATTTTTAGTAAAATATGAGCACACAACATATCATTTCGTTGACTATGAACAAAAAATCTTGATGGTATGAATTAAGAGAGCATTGTTTTTTTAATTAGCCAAAGAAATGTTCACAAGCATGTCTCTATGCAGAGCTTCAAAACACATTAGTACATTCTCATAGGAGGGAAGGACCAGTATTCAGGGCTCGGGAACGAAGAAAGGGGAGCTGCCGGGTCTCTTTCAAGGGTGTGAGATGGTGGGTAATGTATCATGTCAGTGTGGTGGGATCTGAGGGGAGGGCAAGTTGAAGGATGACTGAATTGGCTCAAAGGTTGGAAGCTCTGCAGAGGCTGGTGAATTTGAGCAGAGGAGGAAGCAAAAGAGTATCTGTCGGTTTGAAATGGGTCTGTCTCCTGGGGAAAGTGCATTGGCTCTGCTGAGCGTCTATCTGGCAGCTGTGTTGGATAAGGAAAGAAAGGCTGGATGTTGCCGCTACTGTATTGAGACCAACTGCTCCTCTCTGGAACTGCTCTGGTGTCGTTCAAAAAGCGGTTTTCAAAGGGATCAAACATAACAGCCTTGTTGTTCTTTGGCTTGTTGAAACCGTCTTCCCAGTGCTGAGATACTGAGGCTTTTTTTCCCCAGCATGAGGTGGGAGAGAACAAATGATCACTGGTTGTTCCTCCAGAGGGCTCAAAGTCCATGCAGAACTCAGGAGCGTAAGTAGGTCTGAGGATATCATCCAAAAGGCTGATAGAGGTTTCCACAGGGCTTGTCAACCATTCAGCCGTCTTTACATGAAAACCAGAAAACATTTTATTTCCAGAGTTATGGAATATTAAATTATCTGTGGATTACTAAAGGAAGGCTAACAGCTGGACCATATGCGAAATGAACTAAACTAAGAAAGTAACAGGGTAAATTTAAGATCTTACCGGCTCCAGGTTTTGGTGTGGCTGTGGCAAAGACTTCCAGTTAAAAGGTCCACTTCCCATTTCTTTGAAAGATGTGGTTTTCTGGGTGTCAAAACATGGCTGACTGGCAGTGTCAGCTTGAAATGCTATTACACCTAAAAAGGAGAAGACAACTGAAAAACTGCCCACAAACTATAATGTGTACAACGCTCACTAATGTTTTTTTCAAACAAGAAATTTACGATTTAAGATTCATGTGAATACAGGCTGTTGGTGTACTCATTCAACTCCAGACAAAGGGCACTTTAAAAGTATAAGTTCAATCATAATACAAAAATAAAATAGTCAGGTGCTCATAAGAACATTGAAACAGGTTTTCCTCGCTGTAATCTGTAATCATCTTTGTTTCTCTTTGTTACTAGTCCTCCATTGAGCAGAACAAGAAACACTGTCCATGGACAAATAAAAAGGGAATTTAGTACTAAAAAGAAAGTAACTTTCAAAGATGCAGAGCATGCAATACACTCCTGCTATTGTGGATGATTGACAGTTGGCGGAGATACATTTATGATAATGAACTTATAAATTAAATGAGACTTGACATGCAAAGAAATGTAGTAATGCTCCAATAAAGGCAAAGATGAAGAAGACCGAAAGCTAGTGAACACAGATGGAAACAATGGTTTAAGATCTGCGTTGCAAATGTTTTACACAGAAAGAAATGGATTTGTCAGGCCTCATGGATACACTCATTGTGATTTGGTAAATAACACTGAACGTAAACATAACTTTTGTTGACAGGAAAACTCCACAGGGCAGCTTTAAAGATGGATAACTATCACTGTATAATAAACAGTATCATCAATATTGAGGTAAAGTTGTTATTGATACCAATACTAACATTTTTTTACAGGTTTTTAAATATGTGAACATCAATAATGTTGGTAAAATGTATTATTATTATTACTTCTTCTCAATGAGAACTTAACCACCATATCTCAATTATGATAAAACATACAGTAACATTGAGTTATCACTTAAAAACAACCCTAATGTTTAACAAATCACTATATTTTATGTTTACAATGAAGATCCCACAGTTATCTAGTATTTCAGTGCCTACCTGGAGACAAGAGCTCATCTATCATAGTTGGCTCCTGATCCTGGACTTTCTTTGTTGGCTCAACACCAAAGCTGAGGCCTCGCTGCACCTCAAGGAGGTTCTCCTGAAGCCGGGGTCCATGCTTCTCCCGTAGAGCTTTCAACAGCACCTCCCTGCTCTCTGCCACCAGGTTTCTTCTCCTCAGAAGTGGGAACAGCAAACAGTCACACAAACTTGCTGCCACTGCACGAACAGACTCAGATGCAGAGCGAGCATCTTGTCTGCTGTGCTGTGTGTCAAAGCTGTCAACAGTGTGTGAGCTGGAGAGCTGAACCGGGCTTGGGCTGAGACCATGAGCTTGTGTTTGATGGACCGGAGACTCCTGCTTCTTTTGGGTGTGCTCCACAGTGGAAATCATGCGTCCCTTTGCCTTCCTGTTTAATGTCTTCACATTTTCTTTGACAACAGTGGGAGTCAGCAGTGACTCTCTGCCCTTTTCAGACATGAGAGGGTTTGTCTTCTTGCTCTTGATTATCACTACATCGCAGGAGCGGTGTTTAGATGAGATGCTTTTAAAACTTTCTGATGAAAGATCAATCTGTTGCTCCGGTCTCTGCCCCGGTGTAATATCTGATCCCTGACTGATTTTCTCCTCTTTCTGCCGGGAATCATCATGAGCTGATTTTTTTTCAAATGGCAGAACCTCAGCAGTATCAGCCCCCAATAAATCATCAGTGAAGAGCGGAGAAGGAAGGTGAGATGTTGAAGATGGATGTAAAGTAGATTTGTTCTTTTCTTGTCCTCGCTGTCCACTTTTCCCCAGTTTCCTCTGCTCACTTAACAAGCGTTCTATGTCGATAGACTTCACCTCATGGTTGAACAGGCCATGGTGTCCTATCAGGCGACTGTCCGTGATTATACTGGGCTCTTGTGCAGCAAGAATGATATTTGGAAACGGTACATTTCTCCTTGAAGCACAATGACAGCAGTTCTGGAAATATGCCATGTCTTTACTCATTTGGCAACGGCAGGGATGATGGTGATGTGCTTTGGACTTTAAGCCTTCTTTCCCAGCTGCTTTCATCTGACTCCTCTCCTTGCGGCTCCTCAGTCGTTTCATTTTGTGCTGCCCATCGGTCTTACTGTAATGGTTTAAACATTTGCAGTCTGTGGTGAATCTGTTCACTGAGCAAAGTTTTTTATCTGTTGTTTTTAACTGCTTGTTGAAAACATTTAGGATCTTTTCTTTGTTCGATACAGCCCTGTCACGCACGTGGCTCATTCTGCACCGGATTCTGTAAGAAGAAAACTGCATTTAGAAATATTTAAGTCTGTAGGAAATAGAAAAAAAACAGCTCGGCAACTTCTACAGGATGCTTTTGCATTATCAAGCAAATTACTTATGTTTCAATGAGAGTGGTTGAATCCAAATGTTGAGCCTCAAGTGGACTGTGACATTTTGGATCATAGATAATGAAAGTGAGGTATTTTCTTAATAGTTCATGACAATATGGACATTAGGAATTAATGCAATATAGTGCAGAGTCTCTGCTGTGGATAGTTAAGCAGAGACAGACAATAGTTGACATGTACAGAAAAACATGATCATCAAATGCTTCAACTGAGGATCCTCACAATGTGAGTGGTATGATTTTTTTTTTCCTAAGTTGATTAAAAACTAACCCGTTTACAGGTCCTTTTATAGTGTAAAGTGTAAAAAGCCTAACGGTTAGCTATGCTAGCTAGCTAGTTATGTGGAGAGCAAACAGGTGATAAAAACGTCAATCACCAGGTGCACGTTTACCTGAAGCACACGTGTATGACTTCAGAGTATTTAGCTGTAGCTGCTAAGAAACACATAACTAACATTAACTTGAGAAAACGTCACACGAGACGAACAGTAGATCTGTGAAAAAACATTTTTGTACAAACCTAAACTCGTTATTTAACAGCGCTTCTCACTGACGGTTTTTTTTTCACACTTGTAAATCTGTCGTTGCTCAGCAACATGTCGTAGTCGATGCGTTTCTTTGCGCAGCGACAACCCCCGCGAACACGAACGAGTCAGGCGAGTCCACTTTCACAGACGAGGAGGTAAAACTGTCTCATCTTTTATATTCCCCTTCACTCCAACAGCGTTTGAATTGTCATTTATTTATACGGTATGTTCTCTAATCTAACGTAAAGCATATATCACTGATAAAGTATCGAAATATTCTAAAATTCAGGTAAATGTATATGTTGTTGCCCGTGGACAACAATGGTACTAGCAACTATAGTGAAAATGTACTTCCTGAAACTGAATTGGGAGATGACGATTTTTTGATTTCATGGTAACCTATGTTCATTAATATCTCTAAATGTAGCCGCTATGTAAAGCTCGTTCCTTCCCATTTTGCATAATACAGAGTTGCATAATTTAACGTTAAAAACAATCTGCGTTACTTGTGTGACTGGTGTCTCTGTAAAACTAGCTACATCTATGTGTGTTTCAGCAAGTAGGCTAGCTACTGTGGCTAATTCTACCAACATCCTGAAATCTAGCTAGCAGTTACAGCTATCGCCTGTGGATTATCGGTTTGTTTGTTGTAACATAGTGTCAACAACCCGACGTGATTGCTTTCCCAACACAGATAGAGCCAAGTCATGAGTGCAGAAGACCCAAACCCAGCCGCCACACCCACTCCCTGTGAAGACTCCCAGGGAGATGGACGATGGATGTCTCTGGTGTGTGAAGCAATATTATTATTATTATGAGTTTTCTGTTACTTCCCTAGGTTTTACTCGGCTACGGCATAACATCCATGGATTTCCACGTTTTCCGAGTCTGCAATGTTCAGTTTTGTGGCTAAAACAAAACCGATCAATAATTCATTTGTAGACAAAAAAAAACACGATTGTGATAGTAAATTAGCAGTTTTTTCCCCCCTTAGATTGGCATGGGAATATGCATTGATATTAGATCCACTGATGAAATATTCTTTCTTGTATTCAACCTAATGTTTCCAATTTCTAAATCACAACATATACAAGAGGCAATTTTGTGTGTCTGAAGTTCTCATGTAGAGTTGATTTCTAAGTCTGTATATTTGTCTTTTTCTCTTTGTAGCACAACCGCTTCGTGTCTGACAGCAAAGACAAAGAACCCGATGTCCTGTTTGTTGGCGACTCACTTGTTCAGCTCATGCACCAGTTTGGGGTAAAACATAAATCACACCCTTAACTGTCTGGTTCTGTATAGAGTTTGATAGTGTGACTTGTTCTCATCATCTATGCTCGCTTTCAAATAGCGTGATGCGTCAACACGTGGATGCTTTGTTGTGGTTCGTCTACAGATATGGCGGCAGCTGTTCTCCCCTCTTCATGCCCTCAATTTTGGAGTGGGTGGTGATGCAACACAACATGTGCTGTGGAGACTGAGCAATGGCGAGCTGGATAACATCAGCCCAAAGGTGCATATCACTGCCAAATATAGAGATCATGATTGTGCTTGTTTATTCACACAGTAGATTCATTGTGCTTAGATTTATGATAAATCCCAAATTCCAAGTGTAATGACCCTAAACTATCAATGACATGTGCTCAGTCATGCATTCCCCTACTCTTTTGTTATAGGTTGTGGTGCTGTGGGTAGGAACTAACAATCATGGTCAGACTGCTGAACAGATCTGTGAAGGCATCATGGCTATTGTCCAAGTCATCAAGAACAAGCTCCCACATGCCCGGACACTTGTACTTGTAGGTCTTTTTTTCTGCTTCATCCCTTAAAGGAAGTGTTTATCTACTCAACTGTGTGTGTCAGAAATGACAAATGAAGTTTATACAACCATCACACTGCACAGTGGTGCTGTCCTTTTAGTTCCATCTCAGCTTTGTGAGATTAGGTAAACAATAGACTATTGGTCTGTGTCTTAACTGTTTGGAGATATTGCTACATTTCAATTGTATTTAAAAAGCTAAAATTTAGCTACATGTCAACTTGCGGTATCTTTGGTGGGGCTACAAACATCATTGGCGATTCAACTGACGTGGGTGGGGAAAGTAACGTCTGATTTTTTTACATTGATGTATGAATTACTTGGAATAGTACTAAAAATGCTTTTAGGTGTTCTATCTTTTAAACAATAACACCCGTACATCTGTTTTCCAGGGTATATTGCCCAGAGGTAAATCGCCAAATCCTCTGCGGGACCGAAATGCCAAGGTGAACGAGTTGGTCCAGGAGGCTGTATTGTCACTCCCCCACGCCTCTTTCCTCAACGTGGACCCAGGCTTCGTCCACTCCAATGGTAGCATCTCCCATCATGACATGTATGATTACCTTCACCTGACCCCTCAGGGCTACCAGGCTGTGTGCGAACCCCTGCACACCCATCTCAAGTCCATGCTAGACAAGCCTGCAGAGAACTGAACAACGAGTGCACAAAATTACACTACCACAGTGGTCCTCATCCCTGTTCCCAGAGAACCTCACAATCAGCTTATTAACACTTGTATGATGGATCAAATCAATTACTTGGGGCTAAGAGCTGCACAAATTATTTGTGTAAGTCCTCTTCATGGCCAGGTTTGAGGACCACTGTTACAGATAATGGGACCATAAAGGTTATTTTTGTGTTTATGATACAGTCAAAAAATGTAATGTGCTGTGCTATAGAGAGACAAAGTCTTGCCTCAATTCCCGGTTATCATCTGTTCCACTAGCCTTTGGTTTTCAAAGTGTATTTCCATTGAAGGGTTATTTCAGTCCTCTGCTGATGAATATGACAAGGGGAACTCCCTGGCTGTCATCCATAGTGGTCAGAGCCAGACAGTGAAATGACACTTGAAGGGATGACACTGGATGTCAACAGTTATACATTTTCTGTAGGTCAAAACTTAAGTTGCTGCACATGATTAAGAAAGTTATTTATAACTGTGCCCCAGATCGCGTCCTTCAGCCTACAGCCCTCAAGAGACCATAAAGGCCCAATTTACCTCAGAATATAGACGGATATCTGCTACTGGAACAGGAACTAGTTGGAAAAGGTTGTGAGACTTTGGCTCTTTAGGTGCTAGGATATGTCTGGTAAAAAAAATACGAGATACAAGAACTGCCCTTACCAGGAAATTGCTGTAATTTGTCATTTTGGTTTTTCAGTTTCACTAAGTTACATTTATTTGGCAATAGCTTTATTTACTCTTGTGATGTCTGGTGTCTTTTGTATGTTAATTTGAATGACCAAATGTTTTTGATTGACCATTACTGTTTACTTGCCTTTTATCATGTCACATGACTCATTATTGTCCTTGTACCTTTTTGCTCCACATATTGTAACGGCAACAGATTTTGACGCAAGAGGCTGTGTTGCAAACATAGATGTATTTGAGTAGCTTGTGAAGTTGTATAGATATATCTAAAGTTGCTTGTGCTTCAAGTTTAATCTCATCTGCAACAGAATGGCCAATCAGACCATTTCCAAAGGCTTTACTTCACACTAAAATGCTTCTGAGCCTCTTATAGAAGGATTGTGCCACAGAACTTGAATTATGCTTCAGGATGGCTGATTGTGTAAGAGATGGAAAAATGCATTAAAAATGAAAAACTGTTTTATTGTCCCTTGACTGATTTATCAGATCTGCATGCTGATACTAAGTAAGCTAAATTGATGCATTGTCACTGATGCGGTGCTACATTTTTATACCTCAAGACTGAATTAGGAGGTTCATTATGAGTTCACATACACAGATTTGGTCCACATGAGATTCATTGCTTTTGGTTGACTGCTTTTGTTCCAGTCCTCGACATGCTTGTTAGCGGAGAGTTGCATTTCTGTAACTTTAGGAGGGTGAACAAGTCTTGCTTTGCCCATAATCTGCATAAACAGTCATTGCATATAACACACAATACCATGTACTTACAATTCTAGCAGTTGTATAGATTATAGCAAGCATGTCAGAAAAGTTAAAACTGAGAATTAAAACATTGACACATCTGGCATACAAATGTTATTTTAGAGGCAGCTCAGTATCATGTGAGTCCATTCTCATGCCAATGAGCCATCACTCAAAACCACCTTTTCTGGCAAAGGTACAGGTTTCCTATTATTCACAGTCACCCACTGTGAAAGATGCAGGTTGGGCAGGCTTCACGTTTCATATACCTGGCAGTCGAATGTGCCACAGCTAAAAATTACGACATCAACACTATCCTTTATAAAGAGCCACGACAACAACCATTTCATTCTTTCACTGGTGCTGAAGTTAGTGCACATGCAAGATTTCTTTACCTGGACTTACTGTATTGGACTGGCTTAACTACAACATGGGATCAAGGATGTTTTTGCTGTTGGTTCCTGTACTGCTTGTATTTACTGATCACAGCCAAGGTATTGTATAATTTATCAGAACGAGACAATGTACTGGGTTAGAAAAGTATAAAATCACATCCTGTTCGTTTTTATTTTTATATATTTTTTTCTTAAAGGTGTTCCTGAGACACATGCAGAATCATTGGTTGTCAGCAATTTCACTGATGGTTTGTGAGATCAATGTTTAAAACACATTTTCCACAAGAGTGCTTAAATATTGATTGAGTTTTTTGCATTTGCATTACTTCCTTCAATCAAATTATTATCATTCATCTTTTTTTTTTATCAAGTTTTGATATCAATTGTGTCGTAGCCTCTGCTGTTGGAGAACCACTGACCACTGAGAATCCAGTCAACATCCCAAGACAGCACACCAGACTGTGTAACTGTGAAGGTGAAAGCAACATTATCAAAGGTGTAAAGTGAACAAAAACGCATCTATTATAGCATCTCATCTGTTTATATGTAATCAGAGGCTGAGTATCAGTGGAGTGCATTTTAACCTAACCCATTCTGCTCTTTTGTCCTTGTGTATTTGGGACACCTAGGAAAGGGACGAGAGATGGTAAATAAACGCTGTGTTTGTCAGCAATCTGGCAGGCGCAACAGCAAGTACAGAAAATGTAAGTTACATATATATTTTTTGAAATTCAGAAGATAAAGTAAAAACTGAGATCAGTCTTGCATTCAGTATATTCCCCTGGCTTAAACTGGTGATTATACATTTAAATACTCTTCAAAAGTGAGTTTTTAAATATTTTGGATGGTGAACTTAATCTGTTTTTTTTCTCATCCTATTGCTTCATCTCTCTGGATTTATTTAAATCACCAGGGAAAACATTGTGCCAGAGGAAAAAAAATAAGAATCTGAAAAGGTGCAGCTGGTTTTCCAAAAGAAGAAGGGAAGAAGAAGCAAAGAAGGGCGGTAACCCCAGGAAGTACGCTCCCAGTGTCCCTATATGAACAACATTAGAAGAACTTTATATACACATATCATTAACACTGTATATAGCGATGTTAATGCAATGTTTACTGTCATACATATTTCTTTCTATGTTGTTTTTAACAGCAAAGTGTTTATGACAATGTTTCCTGTGTGAAAGTTTGCATGAATGAAACTTTCTGAATCAGACACTATTCTTCAAAATAAAACTCCCCACAAAATTGATTCTATTGTTTATTTATTGATTAAGAAAAAATACCATGGATGAAAAGTAAATACCATGAAAAGCATGATCAGACTTAAATTTACTTACAGTTTTAATGTTATTACGCATAACAAAAAAAGCTGCTGGTGTTCAGAATGAAAAATTGCAGTTTGTACCAAAAGAGTATGCAGGTATACAGAGGAATACACTTGTTAAACTATGCAAATGTCATAAATTATTTGTAATAAACTACCTCAAGGGTAGTGACAACAACAACTATCACAATAACGATAACACAAACAGAACTATTTTTACTTACGTTAATGAAAATAAATCTGATAAAAGGAAATATATCTAACAACAAACTGCAACTTGAATTGAAGTCTGTCACACTTTCGAATTCATCTTTGTCTTTTCAGCGAAAAAACACAAGAACTGATAAAATGGCATCCGATTATTGATTATACAGTACCATTTTTTTAATTTTCTAATAAGACTGTTAAGACTGTAGTGGGACCAAGAGGCCTTTCGATCTGACCGTATTCCTCAGTGCAGAGAACTCACTTGAACAGCACAGGGACAGACAAAGCAAACAGACCCATCATTATCAGAACACCTTGGGATGGGAAGCGGAGGGCGGAGGCGTGAGCTAAGAGAGATAAAGGGATAAAAATGATGACAAATCAATCACATGTTACATTTAATACAACATGAGGTATCTTTAACTGTATAGCACCTATCCTGGTAGTGTTTTAACTGTAGTAATCACTGGCCAAATTATATAGATGAGTGTAATCATCTTTGTCTTTCAAATATTCCACATAAAGCCAGCAATTATTTATTTTTGAAAACAATGCAAATATCAAATCAAAAGATTAGATTTAGTTTAATTCAAAAAGTCTTTCACACTAAATGCAATAACTTTGCTAACTTCATAAACGTGAATCACACTGGAAGAATGTTTGTTGTTGTTGTCTGTACTGTGCATATTGTGCTATTTATTGTATGTACTGTGATTTACTATCATGTGTTTTAATCAACCTGTGAAGCCGAAGGCAAATTTCCACATTTGTGGACAACAAAGAGGATTGTTATTATTAATATTTTGCTTGTCAGTCAGCTGATCAAATATCACCAAATGACATTTGAAGAAAGGGTTACTCACCAGCGACAGTAAAGGCTTTAGTCTGGTACATTGTGATTTTGGTCACAGGGTTCGTCGCCTTACATGTGTAGTTTCCCTCAGTCTCTTTCGTCGGAAGGAAAATGATGACAGAGCCCATCGTTAGAGCATCTTTTGGTGGCTGATTGTTTAAGAACCAGTGGAAGTCACAATCTGGCCGAGAATCAGCATAGCATGTCAGGTACACGTAGAGATCATTGTTTGTTGAATCTGGACCAGAGATATTTACACTCAGAGGGCCATCTGCAAACACAGAGAGAGAGAGAGAGAGAGGGAGTTGGACAGAGTCAAGTTCACAAGTCTGAAGCCACATATGTTCTGAACAGCATTTCAAAAACCCATTAAGTATTTCTGGTCGAACTGAAACCACTGTGTGGTAATTACTATTAGAGTAATTATTCATTATTTTGCTCAATTCCAATCACCAGCTTAAGTAACGTAAACGTAATTCTGTTTTTGTAAAATCCACTCAGTCCCATGATCATCAGGGTGCTCATGTTTGAGTTAATATCATTGGTAAGTTATTGAGGAGGTGATGTCAGTGTCTCACACCTGATCATACAAAAAATTATGATATAAAATTATGCATTTGGTTCTGCCTTTACACTACTGTTAGGGATTTTCGTATTGATATATTTTTTCCACGCCACATATGTTAGATTTTCTTAAAAACCTGTTAAAATTTACTGAATGAGACAAACAAAAAAATCACTATATTTTTCTACAACACTTACAGTTCACCAGGAGCATATATTTTGGGCTTTTATGTTGACCAGCCTGATTGGTAGCCACACACTGATATGTCCCCTCACTGTACAAGGTCACCGGAGTGAAATGCAGCATGTTTTTTTCAATGTAGTAGGACATGTGAGAGTCTGCGGTGGAGCGTGGCATTTTGAGGTGCATGTTGTCCTTCATCCAGTAGATCATGTCATAGGGCCCAGTGACGTTACAGGTGAGAGTGAAGTTTTCAGAGTTTATTGGAACTGTGTTGTTTCTAATCATCACTGACCCTATTGCCTCTGTGGACAGAAAACACAGTGGAAATCCATCATTATGTTATGTTTCCACTTGTACATACTTGAGTGAAGCTGATAACAAAGCAAAAAACACAACAGTTAAATGGTTCCCTCATGTGCCACCTTTTCTGTTTTTACAGAAACATAAAAATGGAAATCCAAATCTCACCAAAAACAGTGAGCATCCTGTATGCAGTGCTGTTTTTGCCGGTGATGTTGTTGAAGGCCATGCAGGTGTACATCCCACTCATGTCTTCGGTAAGAGGAGGTGTGACATAATCGGACGTATTGGCCACTAGAGAATCATTGAAGAACCATTTGTAGGAGCTAGGAGGGTTTGATGATGCATGGCAGCTGAATGTAACATTGTCTCCGGTCTTTGCAGCATTTGTTCCCATGATAGTTGGCATCTGCGGTCCATCTAAACACAAAATCACCTTCATTGAAAACATTCATACAACTCAGAACTGTACATGAACAGAGAAGTCCACCTTTTGATATCCTGAAACCGACGATCTCATGTGTTGTTCATTTCAGTCTGTATTTTGTCAGACTGTAAATATGGCCACATTTGTTATTGTCTCATCTAATTCCTCCTTAATTATTTATTTCCTGCATTCTTGCCTATTGCTAATATTAAACTGCAGTATTAAAGTATTTGGGGAAAATTCTTCTTTGGTTTTGTTGGAATCACATTTTTTTCTATTATTTCACACATTGAAAAAGTCCTCCCCTGACAAAAGAGAACAGGGGATTGGGGTAAACTACATGGTGAGTACTCACAATAAACCTCCAGCAGGAAGATTTGACTGGATAAGCTGCTGAGTGGGTTGGAAGCTACACACGAATAGTTCCCATCGTCAGAGTTCATGACAGGATCAAAAGTCAGAGTGGCGTTGTCCATTGAGAAGTTCCTTGTGTTGTCAGCATACAGTGGGGACAAACCATACATCCAGATGATAGACTCCACTCCTCCAGATGTCTCACAGGTGAGAGTGAAAGTGTGGTTCTGGATTGCCTGAGCACTGACCATTTTTATTGACGCCATGGTCACTGGAGCTTTGGAAAGACAGAAATAAAAGAATGATGGCTCTAAAATATGTATGATACACTGGCTGTTTTGTGATGTTTATTTTTAGTTAGACTTAATGAACATTAAGGAACTGGTTTGACATTTTGGGAAATAATATTTGGGGGAACAGCGATCTTCGCTCTATCCAAAGGTAAGAACATCTCCCTAATAGCACACCTAAAGCTCACTGATCCGATTTCTCATTTGTTTGATCTGTACAAAAAACAAAGTGTCAAAATTATTCTGATAACAAAGCAAAAAACACAACAGTTAAATGGTTCCCTCATGTGCCACCTTTCCTGTTTGTCTGTGGCAAAAACATTTTTACAGAAACATAAAAATGGAAATCCAAATCTCACCAAAAACAGTGAGCATCCTGTATGCAGTGCTGTTTTTGCCGGTGATGTTGTTGGAGGCCATGCAGGTGTACATCCCACTCATGTCTTCGGTAAGAGGAGGTGTGACATAATCGGACGTATTGGCCACTAGAGAATCATTGAAGAACCATTTGTAGGAGCTAGGAGGGTTTGATGATGCATGGCAGCTGAATGTAACATTGTCTCCGGTCTTTGCAGCATTTGTTCCCATGATAGTTGGCATCTGCGGTCCATCTAAACACAAAATCACCTTCATTGAAAACATTCATACAACTCAGAACTGTACATGAACAGAGAAGTCCACCTTTTGATATCCTGAAACCGACGATCTCATGTGTTGTTCATTTCAGTCTGTATTTTGTCAGACTGTAAATATGGCCACATTTGTTATTGTCTCATCTAATTCCTCCTTAATTATTTATTTCCTGCATTCTTGCCTATTGCTAATATTAAACTGCAGTATTAAAGTATTTGGGGAAAATTCTTCTTTGGTTTTGTTGGAATCACATTTTTTTCTATTATTTCACACATTGAAAAAGTCCTCCCCTGACAAAAGAGAACAGGGGATTGGGGTAAACTACATGGTGAGTACTCACAATAAACCTCCAGCAGGAAGATTTGACTGGATAAGCTGCTGAGTGGGTTGGAAGCTACACACGAATAGTTCCCATCGTCAGAGTTCATGACAGGATCAAAAGTCAGGGTGGCGTTGTCCATTGAGAAGTTCCTTGTGTTGTCAGCATACAGTGGGGACAAACCATACATCCAGATGATAGACTCCACTCCTCCAGATGTCTCACAGGTGAGAGTGAAAGTGTGGTTCTGGATTGCCTGAGCACTGACCATTTTTATTGACGCCATGGTCACTGGAGCTTTGGAAAGACAGAAATAAAAGAATGATGGCTCTAAAATATGTATGATACACTGGCTGTTTTGTGATGTTTATTTTTTAATTCGACTTAATGAACATTAAGGAACTGGTTTGACATTTTGGGAAATAATATTTGGGGGAACAGCGATCTTCGCTCTATCCAAAGGTAAGAACATCTCCCTAATAGCACACCTAAAGCTCACTGATCCGATTTCTCATTTGTTTGATCTGTACAAAAAACAAAGTGTAAAAATTATTCTGATAACAAAGCAAAAAACACAACAGTTAAATGGTTCCCTCATGTGCCACCTTTCCTGTTTGTCTGTGGCAAAAACATTTTTACAGAAACATAAAAATGGAAATCCAAATCTCACCAAAAACAGTGAGCATCCTGTATGCAGTGCTGTTTTTGCCGGTGATGTTGTTGAAGGCCATGCAGGTGTACATCCCACTCATGTCTTCGGTAAGAGGAGGTGTGACATAATCGGACGTATTGGCCACTAGAGAATCATTGAAGAACCATTTGTAGGAGCTAGGAGGGTTTGATGATGCATGGCAGCTGAATGTAACATTGTCTCCGGTCTTTGCAGCATTTGTTCCCATGATAGTTGGCATCTGCGGTCCATCTAAACACAAAATCACCTTCATTGAAAACATTCATACAACTCAGAACTGTGCATGAACAGAGAAGTCCACCTTTTGATATCCTGAAACCGACGATCTCATGTGTTGTTCATTTCAGTCTGTATTTTGTCAGACTGTAAATATGGCTGGTAAATTATTGTCTCATCTAATTCCTCCTTAATTATTTATTTCCTGCATTCTTGCCTATTGCTAATATTAAACTGAAGTATTAAAGTATTTGGGGAAAATTCTTCTTTGGTTTTGTTGGAATCACATTTCTTTCTATTATTTCACACATTGAAAAAGTCCTCCCCTGACAAAAGAGAATAGGGGATTGGGGTAAACTACATGGTGAGTACTCACAATAAACCTCCAGCAGGAAGATTTGACTGGATAAGCTGCTGAGTGGGTTGGAAGCTACACACGAATAGTTCCCATCGTCAGAGTTCATGACAGGATCAAAAGTCAGAGTGGCGTTGTCCATTGAGAAGTTCCTTGTGTTGTCAGCATACAATGGGGACAAACCATACATCCAGATGATAGACTCCACTCCTCCAGATGTCTCACAGGTGAGAGTGAAAGTGTGGTTCTGGATTGCCTGAGCACTGACCATTTTTATTGACGCCATGGTCACTGGAGCTTTGGAAAGACAGAAATAAAAGAATGATGGCTCTAAAATATGTATGATACACTGGCTGTTTTGTGATGTTTATTTTTTAATTAGACTTAATGAACATTAAGGAACTGGTTTGACATTTTGGGAAATAATATTTGGGGGAACAGCGATCTTCGCTCTATCCAAAGGTAAGAACATCTCCCTAATAGCACACCTAAAGCTCACTGATCCGATTTCTCATTTGTTTGATCTGTACAAAAAACAAAGTGTCAAAATTATTCTGATAACAAAGCAAAAAACACAACAGTTAAATGGTTCCCTCATGTGCCACCTTTCCTGTTTGTCTGTGGCAAAAACATTTTTACAGAAACATAAAAATGGAAATCCAAATCTCACCAAAAACAGTGAGCATCCTGTATGCAGTGCTGTTTTTGCCGGTGATGTTGTTGAAGGCCATGCAGGTGTACATCCCACTCATGTCTTCGGTAAGAGGAGGTGTGACATAATCGGACGTATTGGCCACTAGAGAATCATTGAAGAACCATTTGTAGGAGCTAGGAGGGTTTGATGATGCATGGCAGCTGAATGTAACATTGTCTCCGGTCTTTGCAGCATTTGTTCCCATGATAGTTGGCATCTGCGGTCCATCTAAACACAAAATCACCTTCATTGAAAACATTCATACAACTCAGAACTGTGCATGAACAGAGAAGTCCACCTTTTGATATCCTGAAACCGACGATCTCATGTGTTGTTCATTTCAGTCTGTATTTTGTCAGACTGTAAATATGGCTGGTAAATTATTGTCTCATCTAATTCCTCCTTAATTATTTATTTCCTGCATTCTTGCCTATTGCTAATATTAAACTGAAGTATTAAAGTATTTGGGGAAAATTCTTCTTTGGTTTTGTTGGAATCACATTTCTTTCTATTATTTCACACATTGAAAAAGTCCTCCCCTGACAAAAGAGAATAGGGGATTGGGGTAAACTACATGGTGAGTACTCACAATAAACCTCCAGCAGGAAGATTTGACTGGATAAGCTGCTGAGTGGGTTGGAAGCTACACACGAATAGTTCCCATCGTCAGAGTTCATGACAGGATCAAAAGTCAGAGTGGCGTTGTCCATTGAGAAGTTCCTTGTGTTGTCAGCATACAATGGGGACAAACCATACATCCAGATGATAGACTCCACTCCTCCAGATGTCTCACAGGTGAGAGTGAAAGTGTGGTTCTGGATTGCCTGAGCACTGACCATTTTTATTGACGCCATGATCACTGGAGCTTTGGAAAGACAGAAATAAAAGAATGATGGCTCTAAAATATGTATGATACACTGGCTATTTTGTGATATTTCTTTTTTAATTAGACTTAATGAACATTAAGGAACTGGTTTGACATTTTGGGAAATAATATTTGGGGGAACAGCGATCTTTGCTCTATCCAAAGGTAAGAACATCTCCCTAATAGCACACCTAAAGCTCACTGATCCGATTTCTCATTTGTTTGATCTGTACAAAAAACAAAGTGTCAAAATTATTCTGATAACAAAGCAAAAAACACAACAGTTAAATGGTTCCCTCATGTGCCACCTTTCCTGTTTGTCTGTGGCAAAAACATTTTTACAGAAACATAAAAATGGAAATCCAAATCTCACCAAAAACAGTGAGCATCCTGTATGCAGTGCTGTTTTTGCCGGTGATGTTGTTGGAGGCCATGCAGGTGTACATCCCACTCATGTCTTCGGTAAGAGGAGGTGTGACATAATCGGACGTATTGGCCACTAGAGAATCATTGAAGAACCATTTGTAGGAGCTAGGAGGGTTTGATGATGCATGGCAGCTGAATGTAACATTGTCTCCGGTCTTTGCAGCATTTGTTCCCATGATAGTTGGCATCTGCGGTCCATCTAAACACAAAATCACCTTCATTGAAAACATTCATACAACTCAGAACTGTGCATGAACAGAGAAGTCCACCTTTTGATATCCTGAAACCGACGATCTCATGTGTTGTTCATTTCAGTCTGTATTTTGTCAGACTGTAAATATGGCCACATTTGTTAATGTCTCATCTAATTCCTCCTTAATTATTTATTTCCTGCATTCTTGCCTATTGCTAATATTAAACTGAAGTATTAACGTATTTGGGGAAAATTCTTCTTTGGTTCTGTTGGAATCACATTTTCTTTCTATTATTTCACACATTGAAAAAGTCCTCCCCTGACAAAAGAGAATAGGGGATTGGGGTAAACTACATGGTGAGTACTCACAATAAACCTCCAGCAGGAAGATTTGACTGGATAAGCTGCTGAGTGGGTTGGAAGCTACACACGAATAGTTCCCATCGTCAGAGTTCATGACAGGATCAAAAGTGAGGGTGGCGTTGTCCATTGAGAAGTTCCTTGTGTTGTTAGCATACAGTGGGGACAAACCATACATCCAGATGATAGACTCCACTCCTCCAGATGTCTCACAGGTGAGAGTGAAAGTGTGGTTCTGGATTGCCTGAGCACTGACCATTTTTATTGACGCCATGGTCACTGGAGCTTTGGAAAGACAGAAATAAAAGAATGATGGCTCTAAAATATGTATGATACACTGGCTGTTTTGTGATGTTTATTTTTAGTTAGACTTAATGAACATTAAGGAACTGGTTTGACATTTTGGGAAAAAATATTTGGGGGAACAGCGATCTTCGCTCTATCCAAAGGTAAGAACATCTCCCTAATAGCACACCTAAAGCTCACTGATCCGATTTCTCATTTGTTTGATCTGTACAAAAAACAAAGTGTAAAAATGAAACGTTGTGGTTTTAGAAGTGCTAGAAGGTGGCTTTTACTACCTTTGCATGGAGCCAGGCTAGCTGTTCCCCCTGTTTCCAGTCTAAACCAAGCTGACTGTTTACTAGCTGTAGCAAATGAGTATATTTCCACAAAATGTCTAACTATTCTTACCCAAAACAGTGAGCATCGTGTAGGCAGTGCTGTTTTTGCCGGTGATGTTGTTGAAGGCCATGCAGATGTACTTCCCGCTCATATTTAAGGTCAGAGGTCCAACCACTAAATCTGAGGTGTTAGCCACCAGGGAATCATTGTAGTACCAGCTGATGCGGCTGGGAGGATTAGAGGCACTTGAGCAGTTGAAGGTTTCCAGTGTTCCTGCCAGAGCCATGGATTGCCCCGTGATCACCGGTTTCATTGGGCCATCTTTTAATATCAGACAATGAATTAAAGAGGTTACATTTTTTATTTGACTACACTTTGTGTATCTGCAATAGAGAGAGAGTTAGAGATTAAAGTACTTACAGTTTACTTCAACTCTGTAGTAGCTGCTGGTCATGTTGCTCACATCATTAAAAGCCTGACACTGATAATCCCCATTAACTGAAAATTGGACTTGGGTGATAATCAATGTCTTGTTGTTCATATCAAAGGAGGTTGTATTGCAAGCTGTAATACGTTGACCATTCCTCCTCCACTGAATGCTGGTAACATTTCCAGTCACTTCACAATGCAGACTGAACGACTCATGAAGTATTACTGGTCCACCTGTGTGATTCACCACAACTGCTCCTATTGGCTCTATAGAAGGAGAAGGAAATTGAGTAATTGAAACTCACACATGTATGTGGGTTGAATGAATGGCATATGTCATTGACAATTTTCAAGAAACAGTTTCACATTTTGGGGAATACAATTATTTAACCTTTTCTTGCCAAGAGAATATTGCGATCTCCCATATCTGTCCATTAAACATCCTGCTACAATCAAAAGCTGGTTAGCTTAGCTTAGCATAAAGACTGGAAACGGGGACACAGCTAGCTTGGCTCAACCCCAAGTAAAAAAAAATCTGCACACCTGCGTCTCTAAAGCTCATTAATTACCACTTTTATTTATTACATCCAGAATAAGTGTAAAAATATGTCTCAACTGGTTGCCTGGCAACATCACGGTTACAACAATATTTCCAGAAGTCACAGGCAAGAAATAGTTAAACATGTAAAACCACAACTATATGTTTTTACACTTCGGTATTTGCATGGATTGAGCAAAAGAGATATACCGTGTTCACTAGTGAGCTTTAGAGGTGCCGTTAGGCAGAGCAAGGCTAGCTCTTTGCTCGCCCTTTCCCCCGTTTCCAGTCTGAATGCTAAACTTAGCTAACTGGCTTCTGTTTTCAGGGTCAATTATATTATCTAACTCGCTGCAAGAAAGCAAATAAGCATACACCACAAAATTTGAAACAATTTCTTTAAAATAATCGAAATGTCAAAATCAAAGGCACAAAAAATGACCCCATAAAATAACACAAATCCAACCTTACCCACAATCCTGATCATTGCACTTTTGCTGCTGAACCTGGACGTTACTGTGTTGTGAAATACGCATTGGTAATTTCCTGAGTTGCTCTCTGTAACCCTCTTCAGTTGAAGTTGTGGGCCATACTGATTTAGGGACACCCCATCAACCATCCACTGGATCATCGCTGGAGGGCTGGACTCCGCTGAGCATGACAGTGTGATGTTAGATCCGGTTTTGTAGGTGGACCTCATGGGCATGATCACCATCGATATGTTACTTGGACCATCTGATGAAACAACAAGAAGGAAGTTGTTTTAGGGGTTGATGTTAAGTTATTGGATTTTTTTTTAATAAGATTATTTTTTACATAGGCCTATATAAAGTATGCATTTACTGTATATGTAAGCTCTCTTTTGTGCAAACTCACAGCTGATGTTCAGATATACAGGGAGACTGCTTTCATGGCTCACACTATTGGACACATTGCACCTGTACGACCCCTCGTCATAGCGGGTCACCCTGGACATGGTGAGAGTGGCACCTCCATCGCTGAGCTGTACTCCCCCACCAGCTGTGACCACAGAGCTGCCCTTCAGCCAAACATAAGACAGGGACGAGCCGTTGAGCACAGAGCACGTGAGAACTGCTGTGTCATTGAACTCCACCAGGTTGGTTGCGTTTGCCCTCAGAGTCACATTTGAAATAGGCACTGCAAAGAAGGAAATTCATTATTTTTAAAATTTTGTGGAAACATGGGATTGCAGGACAAGAAATGTTGTGTCCTCTTTCAATAGTAGGCAGAGGTGGAAACATGACTCTTATGACTTGAACTGAAGTCTGATCCAAGCCAAAGTTTTAATTAGCCTCTCTAGCGGCATCACTCAATGGCAATATTGGTCTGATGGTCGGCAAGTCCACCACTTCGGTCCCGACTGAAATATCTCAACAACTATTGGATGGACTGCCAATATACTTTGCACAGATAATCATATCCACCTGAGGATAAATTGTAATCACTTTAAACTCTTAACATTTCATCCAGTGCCATCATCTGGTCAAAATTATTATTTGTTGAGTATTTGGCCAAATTATTGCTAAAATTCATGACATTCCCATCAACATTTTTATTATATTAAAACAAAAATAATTTCAGTCAAAATGTCCTAATTATTTAATTTGAAGACTGAAACTAAATACATGAGACCAACGTGGGACTCGAACAAAGCCCAAATATTGCAGGCAAGGTGACCATTATAGCTCAAGACTTACACGCTGCTCTAGTCTTTTGTCTTTTTGTTTATGAGTAAGGAAGTTTGTGTATAGACTGAGCTTTATTTAATATACAGCAGTGTAACGTGAGCAAATATATAAAGGAGTTAGTCAACATGAAAAGTGATAAAGTGGTCCTTACCTTGGACTGACAGTGTTAACTGAGCGCGAAAAGAATTCACTGCCAGTAATGTGTACAATCCAGAGTCTTCCAGCTGTACTGAATGTATAGTCAGTGATGAAGAGGTTGAATTGAATGTAACCCTGTCAATCCAAATGTCAGTTATGGTTGTATTTCCCGGGAATATCAGCACAACGATATTATTGTCGAACAGCCATGCCCCTATGGCAACACTGTCCTGGCTGAAAAGTGTGACATTGCTGCCCACTGGTAATGGGTTCTCAGAGGCTTGTAACTTCTGGATAGGTGCAGCTAAAAACAGAAAGCAAGGAACACTCCGTCACCCTAAAATCTATTTTTCATCTGAATGCATATATTAGATATTAAATTACTGGTCAAAGCACTTACAAACACAATGTAGGACATTTAGATTTTTTTTTTAATCAATAAGATCTGTGAAAGGTCTCCCTTGTCTGAACTGAATCAATACAATAAAAAATGCTAAATGAATTTAAGTTCAAAATAATTCTTACCTGTTGCAAAGGTTGTCGTGAACAGAATCAGGACAAACACCACTGGAGACTCCATTTCACTCTTCAGTTTCTTGTTGGTTGTAGTCTTCCTTGCCAGCTAAATGGACTTGACTCTGGCTGTGATAAATAGAAATGTGGCGATATTGTAAGGTCACAGCCGAATTTTGATCAGTAAATATTTGCTCTGCTTTACTTGAGCGTTCTGTTCTCATGATGTAAACGCTTACCCCTATGATCCCTTTGCCATGTCACAGCCCTGACCACACCTTGTTTTGTCTTTGTCCTCACCAGACCACACTAAGGAGTGTCCATTTACTGTAAATCTCGGCTGGCCAACAACTTTTACCAACCAGAGGAGGGGATCGGGATATTTTGTAAGTGTGCTCGAAGACTATAACCTTTAACCAAAGCAAAGACCCATTTAGTTTCTCTGATTAAAAATTTGGGCTTACACAACAAGTCGTCCTACGATGTAGGTGGAAAATTAAGACAAAAATAGGACAAAAGGACAAAAATAAAACTCATTGAATATTTTAGGTCTTACAAAGTCAATTAAACATATTTTGGATTACTGTTAATTATTTATCACATCATTAATACCAACATTGAAAGGATTTAATGGAGGACCGTCTGTCCTTTTGCTCGATATTTCTCTTTCTCTCTCTTTGTTTAATGTTACCAAAGACCCACAGAATTTATATCTTTGTTCAGCAACAAAAGATTCCAGAATGTTTTAATTATATTTTATTCCTTTTGTGTTTAGCCACAGAAAAATAAATTCTTTAAGACTGCATTTAAATCAGCCATTTCAACATGTAGGGCATTATTTGTAGTTTTATTTTAAATACTTAATCTTACTTAAATAATGAGAGCAATTCTAGTTGAAGTTCTGAATGCTATACAGTACATGAATGACCAACAAAACCTTAATGGTACAACACTGTCTGCACAGTGGCATTTTTATTAAGCATAAAATTAGATATAGTATTTACATCAGGAGGGAACTTGGAGTTCAGGCGCTACTCCTTCGTATCGAAAGGAGTCAGCTGAGGTGGTTCGGGCATCTGATCAGGATGCCTCCTGGACGCCTCCCGTTAGAGGTTTTCCAGGCACGCCCAACTGGTAGGAGACCCCGGGGAAGACCCAGGACACACTGGAGGGATTATATCTCCCAGCTGGCCTGGGAACGCCTCGGGATCCCCCAGAATGAGCTGGAACGTGTTGCGGGTGAGAGGGAAGCCTGGGTCAGCCTGCTAGGCCTGCTGCCACCGCAACCCGACCCCGGATAAGCGGATGAAAATGGATGGATGGATGGATGGTAGTACAGTTAATCTACCTGTACCTGATAGTTGTGTTTGAGATATGCGGTTGTGTAAAGCATTTTCTGTCCACTTTAAGTGCCATAATTCATTGTTTGATTAGTTAACATATTACAATACATACATACCAGGCCAAAGACAGAAATATTTTAAATGAGTAATGTTAATCAGATTTGCTTATACTAATATTCAAATAAAAAATAAAACATTTCAAGACACATAGAATTGGTTTTGAATGATGTATCATTGCTTAGAGGTTCTCTGGCTCCGATTCGTCTCATTGCATCGGAGTCTTTCATGGACTGAATGAGCCACCGACATCTGTGAAAGAGAGGCAATTATTTGAGTTATTAGTCATGTTAGTTATATTACTGTGAGTGAGTTAGTTAAATTTAAGTATAGTTGAAAGTCAGTGTAATTCTTTATAATGTAAATTCATTTTCCCTCAAAACGTATTTGGCAAAACAAATTAGTTGTGTATAAATAGTTTAAAACAGGATTGCCTATATTTGAATTGATTAATCAATAAAAACCGAAACCCCAAAAATGCCAGAATCAATTCACTGGTTCCACTGAGATTTGTTGCTCTACTTTTAGTCCTCAATGTTAGGAAATTAAACATCTTTCGGCAAAACAGGCTGTTTAAATTGTTCAACGTGGGCTTCAGAAGATTATAATTTGTAATTTGTCACTATTTTTAGGCATTTCATAAACCAAACTTTGAATTGATAAATAATTGCCATATTAATCAATTATGAAAATATAATGAAGTTGCAGCCAGTTTTATCATTTATGTCAGGTACGGCTCAACAGCAGGAGGCAGATGTAATGTCAAATATGCCCCCCGCTGCACAAATCTAACTATTTAACTCATCATATCATGTTCAAGACTTGAACTGATCTGAATTAATGTAAAAGTGTCACAATTTTTAAGGGATAATATATCTTTTTTCTTCTAAACTATGCAGAGTGTCAAACTAGGAATTGGATTATTATTTTGAAGTGTGTCAATGTCATAAATAAGTTATTCTACAACTTGCCTGGCAATAAGAAGAGGAACCCAACTAATAATATCAACGGCAGGAGCATCACATTGACTGCCTGTTGTTCAGACCCTGACGAACGCTCTGTGGAGACAAACCAAAGTAAGAAACAGAAGGAGAAATATGGAGGTTGATGTCACTATACTAACAAACTCACCTGCTATCATAATGTGTGCGGTGATATTGCTGTTCATGTTGGTGTGATTGTTGAAGGCCAGGCAGGAATATGGACCGCTTCGGTCTTTACCAACACTGAACAGCTCCAACAATGGACCCGTAGTGTTGACAAGCTCTCCTCTGAGAGCCCACTGAAGCTGAGCTGGAGGATTGGACTGTGCTGAGCAGAGCATGGTCAGATTGGATCCGATAGGAAAGGAAGTCGTGTTCTGTCCATTCAGTGTTAGCGCCATGTTATCCGGACCATCTGAGAAAGAGACAGAAAGAAAAACATAGAAGAGGGGAGAAGCTATTTTAGAGCTCTGTTAGTAGAACTGGACGATTATAGGAAATGATGATTGAAATGAATCTGTCTTACTCACAGCTGATAGTAAAGGTTAATGGATCACTGGTTCCATTGCTGACGGGATTGAACACACGACAACTGAACGGTCCCTGGTCATAGCGGGTCACATGAACAATGGTGAGAGTGGAGTTTCCATCAGTGAGCTGAACTCTGTCACTGGCTTTAACCTCAGAGCTGCTGTTCATCCAAAGGAAAGAGATGGAGGATCCAGAGGAGACGGAGCACATAAGGACTGCTGAACCGTTGAACTCCATCAGGTTGGTTTGATTGGCTCTTATCTTCACATTTGAGATGGGCTCTGTGAGGATGAGACAAGGATCAACATGTTTCAACATACTGTATACTGTGAGGCTTTGTAGCAGACAAGCATTCAATGAAAAGCATACATACAAAAGATGGATGTTAATGTTAATGTTTCATAGGCCTACATTTTTTTAGGAACACTAATATAATCTAATGCAGTCCAATACAACAGCCCTGCCATAATATCTATCTTTATGAAGCCATTCAGTTTTTGGTAAATTTAATAACATGTTTATTTGTGATAACAGGTAAAAGTGAGAGCTGTTTTCTATTTATTTTGTCCTACACGAGGGGGAAAGAATATTGTTATTTTTCATGCTAAACCACTTTCTAAAAATACCAAATATTGTGTTTGTTATTAGAATGTTAGAACTATACAATCCTTTCTTAATGACTTACATTATTGATAATAAAGGATTCTTTTTAATAAAATGATCTTTCAAATCTTGTGTTGTAATGTTAATAAGTGGGTAATGATATATTTCTTTTGTCTGCATACTATGCTTCTTTTTCAAGAGGAACCTCCTAATCTTATGCGCTTATTAAAGATTATTTCTGATCTATAAAGCATTAAAAAATATATTTACCTTAAATAAAGGCATCTTTTACACACTATAACTTTTTTTTTTTAGAAGGTGGTTTATTAACTTTTGTATGAAATCTATATTTAAGAGACCTTAATTATGTGTGGTAAAATGTAAAACATGGTATGGACATATACAACATGCTGATATAATTCTTATAGTTGGTTTCGTATGGAGAGGCAAGGAAATGTTGGGAGCTATTGACCCAGCAGAAATGGCCTCTGTGAAACTGAAGGAACAAGAAGACAAAAGGACAAGTCCAAAGGTGAGTGTTGACAGACTCAGATGCAAACAGAAACTATCCAGAGGACACAACCATGTGAGCGAAAAGGGCAGCAAAACCAAAACACAGACAGACTCTCACAGCATTCGAGTTCGCTGGTTGTCAGTCCAAATATCACGAGGGCGGAACTCAAATTTCTTTCAGCCGTTTGTGAATACTGTTTAGGGACGCTCTCTTGTCCTCAGAACAAGAACCTGTTCCAGTAAAAAGGGTAGTGTAAACAATTCATCAGCACATTTTCCTTTGCCTCTCCCCCTCTGTGTGTCTAACTGCACTTGTTCATTGAAATATGCTTCAGTATGTTTATTCTTATGTTTTGATTACCTTAGATATAATTCTTGTTTTTGACAATCTTACAAAAATACTTGTTGTCAGCCAACAATCTGTCAAACAAGTCTTTATTTGCCCATAAGATTTATACTTGTCCTGTTTTGCTTTCTCTATCTACACCACCTCTTTTATTGCATGTTCTGTGGGCCACTAAAACCAGTTTCATTGTTGACTGTACATATTATTCACCTGTGTTATTCAGGTGGAATAAACCATATTTTAAAAATATATTCTTTTAAAGTGACAGCATCCAAAGCGACATTACTGTGACATTACAATAGCACGGCAATCTTTAAAAAACAAATAATGTTTTTTAGTGAATGGTTTATGTAGATTAAATGGTAAACTATACCACACCCACATATTTTGTGATTCTTTTTGTGCAGTTTATTCACTCAACAATCTCAAAGTATATTCAAAGCCTTTTTCAAAGCACTAACCCAAATGAAAGTCAGAAAGAATAATGGATATAATGAAGGAAATGCAAATTAACTAGGGCTGAAGTTTCTGTGACAGAAAACAGTTGCCCTCTAAAATGTTCTTGAATAAGAAATTCAATCTGCACCATAATAATAAAAATAACATAAATGTTTGTAGGCAGTTGTGGAATAAGTCCCAACATATTCTACTTATATTACCTTTTGAAATATGACACAAACCAGTACTATTTGAACTTTCTAAAACTTTCTAAAAGTGAGTTGATTTCACATTGTTGGATTTGATCTTTCCCATGCAGTTCAAAAAGGCAGAGAGGACTGTGTTGTGAGTATTTCTGTTGGAAACACTTCTCATGCTGCCAACCTCTTACCTTGACTGCCATTTGGGAAGTTTACAATGGGCTGGTTTCTAATGCAATGGTTAGGCGAGGCTAAAGAGTTTCTAAGAGATTAACTATTGAATGCAGTTATTGAACAAAGCCATTTGTTTAGTCTCACCGAGAACAGTGATGGAAGCATTGGCCTTAAGTTGGGGGTCACTGCTCTGCACTACGTAGACTCCCGAGTCACCCACCGTGACGGACCTCAGGGTGAGAGCTCCAGTGAGGACGTTGACCGACGCCCTGCCGCTGTGACTGGGGAAGACTGCCTGCTGGTCCCCCAGCCAGGTGAGGATGAAGGACTCTCCCACTGCCCAGCTTCCATGCTTCAGAGTCGTCGAAGGAGACAGAGACAGCGTCACCGAGGCCCCAACTACAGCAGGGTTGATGGAGGGCTGGACCTCCACAGCACCAGAGGCCAGAACACCTGAAGAAGAGAACATTTGTTACGAACTGTTACATCAATAACACTTTGCAGTACAGCTAAGTATGAAAGACACTACCTTGTATTAAAGCCAGCAATACAATAGCCAGGTTTCCTTCACTTTTCTTCTCCATTTTGCATCGATGGTCTGAGGTAGTCCTCACTATTTCCCCTCTATTATACTTGACCATGTGTCCAGCCCCTTGTGGGTAGTTATCCAGTTGTATTCATTTGTTTTTTATTATTTTTGGCTAAATAATACAAATTTGGTGGGCGGATTATGCTATATTTCTCCTCATCAGTGTCCTGTCTATCCCTGCCCTGACCCTCATCGGGTAAGGGTAAGATTTCGGGGCAGGTTTTTTATCTTCTTTCCACCCTTACCCCTGAAGTTTCGGTGTACAAATATATCACTTTCAGCGCTGTTTTTTTCCTGTGTGTGTCAAAGACAAAGACTTCGCCTCGATTCCACTCCTCATTTTTTCGGCAGAAACATGCACCTGTTATGTTTGCTAATAATGTCCATCTGTTGTGCTCTGTGTATTCAGTGTTCTGAATCTTGCAAGCAGCAACACATTGACCTAGTTTTCATTTATGAGAAAGAAGACCATAGGCTTGATGATATGACAGACCAACTGATACATTTGTATTTTCACAGTTAAAATCACTGCACGTCAAATCTCTCAGTCATTAAGAAATGCTGTCTTTTCTCTCATTACACATTGCGTAGGTAAATCATTATACCTTTCACAATACCGCTCAGTTAACACCTGTGACCTTATTTGAGCTGCGGTGGTGCAAAGTTCAGTATCTGAGCACACCTGTGTTGTGTAGCTGACACGGGAGGTGAGATTAATGACTTGGCTGCGTTATTTGTAGAGCATGACGGTGAGTCGCAGCATTGAAGGACAGTTTCCAATTATTGAACTGAGCGTTACATATGTATAGTAATATTTATTACTTGTCTTTCTTAGATGAATAGGCTGTTGCATTTAAGTTTGACACATGGTGTTGTCTGCTTGTCAGTGCTATAAACAGTGGTCATAGGAGTTTTTTCTAAAAAAAAAAGAAAAACATTATATTTACATTCATGTTACTTAAGTGAAAGTACATAAGCATCAAAATAAACTTTAAGTACCAAAGTAAAAGTACTCATTATGCAGATTAGCCATTTTCAGAAAAATATATTATATTACAGGATTATAATTCAAGATGTATTATCTATAAACATCAACATTGTCAGAAAAGGTGGGCCTAATTTCAATACTTCATATACTATTAGGTATGATATATTAGTTGGTTATATGTTTATTATTACATGTTTATTAATAACCCAAATTCTGAAAAGTAACTATAGCTGTGAAAAGCAGAGTGAAAAGGAAAATATTTGGATTAGCAAAAAGTGGTTAGTGTGCAAAATAGAACTTAATTTTTCCACCACTGGTCATGGAATGATGACGTTGTATGTAGTCCGAACTGCCTGAGGAGCATTTCCACACATCTAAAGATTATAGTTTGAATCATGCTTCCAGGGCATCTAAGGAGTGTTAATGAGTGCTAATTTCCTTAATTACTGGACTTAAGACCGCACAGAAGAAAAATAGGTTTTGTCATAATCCCACTACTATGTGCTGTCATACCACTGATGTATTATATTTTTATTTAACTTTATGTTGCAAATTTGTATGCAAATATATTGTGTAATGCTTAATTACAACAAAGAAGGTCGGAGAATAACAATATAATAATATTGCTAATAATAATACATCATAATAAAAATTCCACAGAATGCTCCTGATAACATCTGACTCATGTTTAGTTTCTGCCCTGAAGTGATGCTTGATGCCCTCATGTCCTGGCTTTGTAATCCAACACCCTGACCAGAGGAACCACATTCCCCAAAAAGAGAGCAGAATCAATTAGACAGGTGCAGTGGATGCGTGGGTGGGATGACTAATCAGAATCCACATTTGTTTGTTGATACTTCTTTCAGGTTGAATTATTTATGGGAAAGTTAGCAGTGTAAGATTACCCGTCTAGGTATAATTTGCATGTCATTTTGTATAATGTATTCTTCTTTTTATTGGACATGGAGGGATTTCCATAATTATGACACAAGTATTTATTATGTTTGTTTGCTGATGGATTGATGACTCTTAGCTATTGTTATTCACATTAAGGCACACAATGGAAATTGTGACACATTGTGAATACATTATATTATCATTGTATTATAATATTACAGCTGTATTGTATCAACTAAGAAAACTAATGGTTATATTCTTCGGAGGGAGATACAGTAAAAGATATACAATGCAGTAAAATAAAAATAAATAGCTCAATACGGACTTCATTTTGTTCTCATATGTAACTGAGAGCACAGCACCACCTTTTGGATGGATGGATGACAAGGCCTAGAAAAGAAAAGCAAAGAAAACGTAAGAATAAAAGTTGTTGTCTGCTAAATAGAAGTTAAATGGTTTGTTTTTTGTTCCAAACTTAATGTACAACCCCAAGATCAAAGTATAGATTTATTTTAGCCTTTAATTAAATGTATTTTGCATTTTCTTGTATTTTGTCAGCAGGGCCACCACACCCCTATCTCATGGTCCACTGATTATCAAGTGTGCTGCTCAGTAAGTACACAGTATATGTAGTTGAGTTGAAGGTAATGGAAACCTAATTTAAAAATACATGATCAATGATGTCATATGTCATAAAAAAAAATTATAATTTATTTAAAAAATACAATAGAGGCATGTACTTTGACGAACACAGTGTCGGAAACACTTCATGGCTGATGACAACAGATCAAGCAAGTCAGTTTTGGGGGGTTTATTAAAACATACACCTTGCAACTGCTGTCCTTGTATTTGTTTGTACCACCACCGTAGATATGTAGTTTTCAAAACAAACGCAGTGTTTCAACTGAAACTTGAATGGAGGCAAAATATATTATTCGGCTCTGGTGTGGAATGGCAACTCTTTTAATGTTGTTTTACTTGCAGCATAGTTTGGCCCAGGGCCAAAATTATTTGAAACAGATGAGACAACATCCTGAGAAAAAAAAGACAAAAGAACAAAAGGGACAGATAATATAAAATGTAAAAGCACAACACACCCTGTTAGTTGTGATTGATTCTCTTATCTGTCTTGTTTGTTCAGTTTCAGGGGGGTTAAAAGGGACTTTATTCAGTCACTAACCACCTGTATTTTAACAACACATCAGTATAAAGGAGTCAGTTATTTTTTTTACAGAAATTGATTTGACAAAAACCTTTTTTCTGCATGCGTGTGAATCAGTAACACATCCTGGTCAGAGGTCAACTTCTAGTTAAACTCTGTGCATGCCTATAGCCATACTACCATGATATTTATTATGTCAGGAAAATATTTAGTATGTCCTAATACATAGTATTTCAAATACAGTGTGCCAAACATACGTAGTGACCCAAAGTGTGCACATTGCATGCAACCGTACACTTTGTAAGGGCTGCTGCAGAACGAACTGAGGTAAAAAAGAGAAACGATGCCATTTGGAATGAACCCAATGTCTCATGATGCTTATGACAAACACTTGATATCATTATTGGGTTAGAATTAACATGTAACCATCACAAACATTGATACGTTGGATTATACTCTACTTTAATAATACAGAATTGCAACAGGATTTGATGACAGCTGATTGCTGAAACCCAGAGTGTCTGTAACAGTCATACACACTATAACTGTGAGCAACTATGTCACTGCTTCCAAAAAAAACAGAATTTGTAGGTGTAAAAATGTGAATGACCTAATTGCAATGAAGTAAAAAAAAATCAAGAAAAAAGAAAAACATTTCCAAAAGGGCAAATACACTCAATAAAGCTTAAACGGTAAAGAAAAAAGGTAAACAGCTCTACGCATCAAAAAGCAGCAGCAGTCCCAGGCTGACGATCATTGCAGAAAGTATGTTTAGCTGCTTCACCTCTGATCCAGAGAGAGGAATACCTGTGTGAGTATGAAGATGACAAATCAAGTCATTAAACTGGATTCAACATGTAACTTGACGCTGATGGGATAGCAGACACAGGAGCAAGTAGAGGGTTGTCTGTACCTAAAACTTTTACCAACTTGGTGGCCTCGGCAGTGCGTCCAGCAGCTGCATTTTCTGCAACACAGGTGAAGTTTTGGGAAGTACCCGGTATGGAAGGGGTCCACTTGAGTTCATTTTCATGGACTGATAAGTAGCTTCCAATGGGGAAACCCTGCCTGAACTGCCATCTGACAGTACAATCCACATTTAAGGTACAGCTCGTCAAGCAGGTGAATTTACTCAATCTGCCAGGAAACACGGTGTCAGGTCCGCTGATGCTGACGTTCCAAGCATCAACTACAAAAGATGAGAAAGTTCACATATGAGAATAATACTGTAATAAATTCATTAAACTATACTTCACTTTATGATCACTTACAACTGAGTAGATAGCCCAGGCTGAAAACTCTCGTAGGCACATAAATCTCACACATGTAGAATCCAGTATCAGAAGGCAGCGGTGAGTCAAAGTGAAGCGTGAGGTTGTTTTGCAGCAGCTGCATATTTTCACGCAGGGTTACCTTCTGTCCATCTTTGTACCAGACCACCTGGTTCACCAGCTGTGAAGGGTCACCTGCTGGAGCACCATGGCAGACCAGACCCAGTGGCTGGTTGAGAGATGGGACAGTGTTTGGTGGACTGATTTGCACAGACACTCGATCTGTAACACCAGAAGAAGATTTTAAAATCATGAAGGAAAGAAGAAGTACACACATCAGAGATAATGAATGTAAATTGTGTGTCAGTCAGACATGTTGTGCATATAATAATATATTAAGCAATATAAGGGATTCAGAGCATTAATATAGCAGCAAACAATTATTTGCTATGTAAAGATATAGAGGAGATATGAAGTTGCTCTCCCTCTGTGTGTGTCGTTTCCCTAGCTTTTCCTTGCTTGGACATAGCCGGCGTGCTCTTAGTGCATCTTCAAGCATTGACAATTTTGTATAGAGCACCATAAAATTAAGTAAAAATACTTGTTCTGCAGAAAAAATGACCCTGTGACTGACAAATCATTATAAAATATTATGAGATTGTAAAGACTGATTCGTCAATGAGGAAGTAGCGTGTCAAGGTGAATCTAATTTTAACAACTTTATATATTGTATTTTGTATGTATTTTAGTCTAGTGGCCCTCCAAGGGTCCTAAGAAAAATCTGAGTGGTGGTAAAACAGCTAAAAATCCTAACCTGAAAAGTAAAATGTATAATATTTATTTCTAAAATGTAGTGGAGTAGAAGAATATAGAAGCATAAAATGGATATATACAATTAAATTACCTAAAATTTGTACTTACAGTACTTCAAGTACTAATAGTTATTTTCCACCTCGGCACACCTGATATAGTGATAAACGTGACCTACTTACTCTTAATTTCTACAATGGAGATAAAACTGCTGGACACTCCCGTTTCTGTATTGAGCACATTGCATTGTATTTCTACTGTGTTGTCCAGTCCATCTGGTGCCCAGGTTAATCTGCTCCCGTTGACCGTGCGGCCCTTAAAGGACCAGGTGTAGATGCAGTTTGGTTGGCATGAAGAGGAACAGGTGAAAGTGGTACTGAAACCAGCTGTGACCTGACCGGTCCAGGAAATCTGCTCCCAGGCCTCCAAACCTGGTGCACCTGAGGAGAGCAGGAGTCAGCAGGTTGTATCAGACGATAATTATGTTATATTTAGTTCTTATTATTTCTTATCAATTACAGTATATTGTCAACATAAGTAAAAGGCTATTTCAGAGGCCTTGCTAAAAAAAAAAATATTATATATGTATATTCTTGTTCAGTCCACCTCAGAAAAGATAAATTAATATTTAAAATCACAGCAGTGAGTCAAGGCTAGTTTAAACTTTAAATACCTGACTGAATTCTGAGGATTAAAATAATTACATTATTACATACCGTAGGATACATGCACCAAAATTAAACAATGTTTAATGTTTTATTTAATCCTCTGAAACATCACAAGCTTTTTTAATACTACATTAAACTGTCTACCCACTCATATATATGTTTTTTAAATCAGAACCTGGAGTAACAGTCTATACTGTTTATAAAAATCTGCTACTAAATAAAGTGCTCTTACCAATCACTGCCACCAGCAAAGCACAGTGAAGACCCCTCCAGTAGGGTATCATAGTAATGTTTATCATGGCCGACTCCTCTTTGAGTTTAAAAAAGAACTACAGAGCCTTCTTTTTTATACCTACCACTAAAATATTACTCACTGCAGTCACACCCAGCATCTTGTTCAACATCAGAATTTACTTGATGATGAAATCTCAAAGCAGGAAATTTCCATAAACTATGACATGAAATCTTCCATTACAGTACAAAGGTTAAGTTAGCTTTTGGGACTTTTGTAAATTGTTGGGTGATGTGACGTGAATATGGATTTGTCTAAATCTGAAGAAAACAGTGGCAAGACAAGTAGAAACAGAGGTGTTGAAATTGCAGTTGTTCTGGACAGTTTTGTCAGAGCATTGCATCAAACACTAGATGGTGTCGTCTCGCCGGAGGCTTTCATTCATTGTTGTCCCCTCCTCTTTTTGATATAGCCTTTATATAAAGTACAATAAATGGCCTGAATTGTTGTTTTTTTTACGACAGCAACCTCTCAGCAGGCCAAGATATTGGTGCCAATATAATAATAAAGCAGGTTTACAGGGTACAATCTGTTTTGCTCCTCATCAAATCTAAAAAATATTCCTACGTGATCACTAAACATTGCATTATCTGCATTATTTAGCCTCAGGGATGTGAAAACAGTCCTATCATTACAACATATATTTTAGTACAGATGAGTTTTTGTTACATTAAAAGTTCATCATAGAGGACTCGTCCTCTACCAACTAAACACTGTGTACAAACAGGTGGGGCTTTTCTGGTGAAAACATTGAGTAAACGTTGGCGTGTGAAAACTGTAATCTGTTTCTCAAGTCTTCAATTTATTACGTTTTATATTGATTAAGAGACGAAACAGCACAAAGGAGAATTCCTTAATTCATTGCTTTCACTCTCTCACAGCCGTCCTGCACTTTTTATGTACAGTTCTTTGAGTAGATTGTTTTGCTCTGATAATGTCCGGTTGGCACAGCAACGTTTTTATTCATACTGAACTTTGAATTTATTGCAGTAATTAAAAGGCAGTGTCCTTCCTGGAAATATTACTTTCGGCGAAGCGGTAATTGCTAAGATTAAACTGATTATACAACGACTCTTATTAACAAACTGACTACTCAGGACCATTTCAGATTTTCGCTGCACTGAATTTCTCTTAAAAATTCCCCCAAGATTTATGATCCACTATTGACCTTAGGCATGGTAAATAACAGACACCCACGAGCTATTGTGCCATCTGATTATTTGCATGTTTGCTATACTTAGGGTCTGTATCATAAACTTTGCAAATATGACAACAGACTATACTGTAGAATCAGACAGTGTCTTTAATGTGATGTCTTTGGATTTGCGTGTGCAAACTCTGCAAATGTACAAACGTCACTTACTGGACAAAGCTTTACAAATTAAAAAAATAAAATAGTTTAATCATCTGAATAAGCAATCAAATTATTACAAATACAACCTTCTATCTTTGGTCAAACATTAATCACAGGTTCAGTTTGGTGAGGCATTCAATTACAGTCAAAGAGTTAGGTTGAACAAAAATAAAACAATAATAATAAAAGACCGGACAGAGGATACTGCTAGATAAATCATGATATACAACACAACCTGGTATGTTAGCCAGAGCCTGAGTAGCCAGAGAAAACACCTGGATTCAAAAAGCACTTTAAGAGCACATGATTTTTAATGGATTATATGCACAGTTAACAGAGAGAATCTGAAAATGTACCAAAAGCCATAAAAACAACCCCTAAATAAAAAAATACAGCCTTTTAAATTGTAAATTAACAGATGATTTGGTCAGCTTCAAAAACTATTTTTTATCTGTTAAACAGTGCATATCATCCAATAAAAATACAGTTTTATATATTACAATCCATTAATTTGGCCAACAATTATCTCCTTAAAATACCCTAATTGTATCATTGTTAATGGGTAATTTGATTGAATTTCAAGGTTAAAAAATAAGTAAAATTGAGGGATTCTGTTTGACAATGATTAAAGTGTAGAAATGTTTAGTTTGCAAAAAATGCTTCTTTACAATGCAGGAGAAATCAACCATGCAGCTCACATGGAGTTTGAGCTTCACTAATGATTAACTAATGGGGGAGGGGGAATCTGCCAATTGCTCATTCACTCATTAGCTCGGGTTATGAGACTTCAATCTCTTCATCTAAAAAAGAAAAGAAGGGTGCAACTAAAATAGAACTTGTGTACATAATGTCTGTTGGCATTGATCTGGCTGTTAATGTGGAGCCAGGCTGAAGACAAATTACTTCTTGCTTTCATCTGAAGCCTCACTCTTTAAATACACATTAAAAACTGAGAAAGACACAAGACACTTGTAATACTTGTAATTTCAAGCATTTGTTGTGATAACAGACACAATTTATCCTACTATGCAACTATAATTACTATTTCTGTACTAAATCTATTAAATAACAATGTGAGAACAATGTGTAAGGTGTTACATTACATTACATTTTCATTTAGCAGACGCTTTTATCCAAAGCGACTTACAATAAGTGCATTCAACCATGAGAGTTCAAACCCAGAATAACAAGAATCAAGAAAGTACAATTTCCTCAAGAAAGCCCAAACTACCAAGTGCTTTTTGTAAAAGATGTAGAGACTTTCTGCTATCCTGATGTCATTGGGGAGCACTTGTGACTTAGTTCTTGCTGATGGCCTTACCATCTCCAATTCTGACATAATTCAGACATAACTACTTTATTAACCTCAAAGTGAACCCCATCACACAGTGTGTTCTGCTTTATTAACAAATGAAATCCTCTGTGTGCAAACATACAGCATTTAATGCCTAAGAATAAAGATACAGTCATCGACTTGTGATGTGGGATTTACACGTCTTCATAAAAGTAAAGATATTTATAGGCGTCACAGTGTCGGGTTTTGTTAAGTGTGGGTTTCCTGTTTTATTTTGAAGGTTCCCTGTCTCGTGTTTCGTCGTGTCACTTCACTTCCTGTTCTCGTGAGTGTCTGCCCCGTCTCTAATTGAATCCTCCTGTGTCTGATCACCTGCACATCCCCTGAGTATTTAAACCTTGTTTGTCCCCGACCTCGTCGGTTTTCTGTGCCTGTTCCTCGCTAAATTGAATGAATAAAGTTACTTTTTGCACTGTTTCTCGTATCCGTAGCTTTGGGACGGCATTTGGGTCCATTCCCTTGTTCCCTTCTTTGACCAGGCGTGACAATAGGATTGAGAAGTCTGCACACACCATAAGTGTATGCAGAAATGTCTAACTTCTCCTTTCTACTTGCAATGTTTCACTTCTTTGAATTACTTCCCTGTTGGCTTGAGGCCTTTAAGGGAGATATGCTAAGAGATAAAGCGCCATATAATTTTATCACATAGCAACTTTTACTGACATGTACCGTAAACATGATCTGAATTACTCTGACGATCACTAGTGGGAAAAGACTGAGATATTTCTTCAAAGAAACAGTTTCCATGTGCCTTTTCTAGGACCTTCAAGACTTATGGTCATTATTGTAGCTTATTGTAGCAAGCAAATAACCTCCTGTCTATTCCTTTAACTTTGGTCAACTATTGTTTCTTCTATGATTCAACTGGAACTGGAGAGAAACTTATGGCATACTGTTGCATGCTAGCATTTTGGATTATTGTGGCAGCAGACCTCCCCTTTGGGGGATAACAAAGTAACATTTTATCACAATGGAATTAAATTACAAAGAGGTATTTCTCTATTGATCTTTCAACTGTTCCTTTGGACCAGCATAAATCTTTCCACCATGTCAAGGTAACTATAGTTCACTATTGTACTGACAAATTAACAAGCTCAGGGTGTGTCCATACACTGACCACTGAAAGGTAAATTAGATATTGTTAAATAACCAATAGATTTTGTTTTTGTAAGATGCTAAATATATTTGAAAATTAATTCATAACTCATAATCTGTAATTTAAACTGGAATCTCACATGTGGAGTCAAACATGACATCACACCAGTGTCAAACAATATGCTCAAGCTCAGATATGTGCACTGTGCATTGACTGTACACATACAAACAAAGAAAGCTATTAAGTGGTAAAGGCAACTTTACCAACTACAACTGTTAGAACCTGGTGGATTATTAACCACTGCTAAAGTGCTTTGACATAGTAAACACAGGTCAAAATTAGTCCTCTATAAAAAAGGAACTGAGAGGGAAAAGCAGGTTTCTCTGACCACATGTCAGCTGCTTCTGGCCTCCAGTCGAACCTCACCATATAATCCATCACATCCAGTGTGGTCATTTATTGCGAACTTGAGCGTAAAGTTGTGCGACATTAGAAGGAGGCTCAGGAGCTGGCTTCTTCATTCGCTGCTGGAGGGCATCATAGGTAGGAGGGGAGGAAGCTGCAGGAGGATTGTTGTTCACTCTGATCTGGGCATATTCTGATGAGTTACTCTGTAACCCTAGCTGCACTGTTCCACCGCCCTTCTTCTGGAAAGAAGTTATATCTGCATAGTTCAACTCCTAGAAACGACAAAGCCAGAAAATATTAGATTACATTTACAGTTATATCACATCAGATTAAATATTAGCAGTTAAATGGATATCTTACTAATATTGCCCAAAACAAGTATAAACAAGAAAAGCTGCCTCAAACTGCTGATGTTAAGACACATATACACTTCCACTCCATTTTGTCAACTGAATATTTACTTCCTTGTTCAAAGTCTGATGTTGAGTACTGCGGTAAACACAGTTCCCAGATGAGCCTGATAGATGGGGGGAGGAAGCCTCTTTAGAATCAACATAAACAAGCTAGATCACAAACTGGCCACATACTGTATATCACAGAAACATAATCTCATATTTAAGACTTTATATATTACTTGAAACTCACTATTTTATATAACTATCTACTATTACTGTGCACTATATGTGATCAAATTAATTTTGTACGTGGACCATCAACAATATTCTGACTTATTTATTCCTTCAGAAATATTTTTTTTCACTGACGTCTCATGACTTATATTAAACAAAAGTACGAAGAAGATTAATCCATCATTACTTGTATTCACATACATGTAAGAAAGGTTATACTGCAATTTGTCTGAGCAATATAGGCATACATTTTGGTGGGAGAAATGAGAATCATTTAGCTATTGAGTTTGACATGTAAACTCATTCCCCGATAAACTGCGTAACCTGAGGCCTGTACATCAAAGCAGGATTTGGGGTTAGCGAGGTAATTTAAAAATTATTTCAAGATAAGAGATCAACTCGTATAAAAAGCAGCGCCCATTGACCAATCAAAGCTCAGTACGCAGTTCGTAAAATAATATTATGCAAATACAAAGAAGTTAAAGTCATAATCCAGATTAAAAGCAACACAGTTTAAACTGCTAAATGCAGAAAGGACAGCTGGAAAAGACAAACAAATATATATTAAAATAAAATCGGACACTGTGTGAATATGTAAATTATTGAAGTGATGATAGAATTCTATCAGTTTAAATATTCACCCAGTCAGTGATTGTTTTCCCAGCTGTCCTTCCTGCATTTGGCAGCATCACCTGTGTTTCTTTTAGTCTGGATTATGACTTTGACATCTTGCTATTTGTCTAAAATAATAGTTTTCTCTTTGTTTTTCTCTCTGCTGAGAGTAGACTTGTCCATGTTTGTGATTGGTCATATGTTGCTAACGCCTCCCCTTTTACGTGAGCGTGCCATAGCCAGATTGAGAAATCCTCGGTTGATTTACCGAATGGATAACCACTGTCATAGGACCATTTAGCGGGATTGCAATGTCAGGGCTAGTTAAGCGAGATAACTTAAAGATACTTTGGGTATGTTGAACTCGCTTTGAAGTACAAGCCTCAGGTTTATGTGAGTAATCTGGTTAGCACAGCTGACTTTTACCTGAGATCCTGTGTATGCTTTGTTGTCCTGGCCTTCAGCTCCTTTAACATATAAGAAATAAACAATGCTTAGGATAATTTAAAGGCATACTATGCAGGAATTGTTGCTTACTGTTTGTAAATAACATTCAAAGTTGACCCCTCCTCCCCACGGCTCAACAACACCAGAAGCTCATGTCCCCTGACCGTAGTTGCCAGAACACAGCCCAGTGCAACATCTGCAGCGTCACATATGGCAGCAAAAGTGAAAGCCAACCCCCTGGTTCACTCTTGTTTTGGAATGAGCTCGTATGCTACCTTGCTTTATTTGTGTTTTATAGATGCTGTGCCATATTCGTAGCTTCCTCTTAGATTATTTTTTCATTTGTGGGGGCTGCACACCCAGTGCCCAAAGACTGACCAGCCCAGAAACATCCCGAAGAAGGCAAAATAAGAAATTACAGGCAGAAGGCAGGGTCTCTGCAGATACAGACACCGGTACACAATTCTGGTGGGTCATGAATGATGATTGAGAGGGTTTGCTTTTTGTTTGAATCTATACATTGTCTTTTTGGGAGAAATCCTGCATAGAATAAATAACTTTAATGAAGGGAATAAACAATGCTGTAGAGTACATATACACATATAAAACACAGACACACACACTCAATACACATACCTGTTCCGGTAGTAGGGTTTCTAACAGAGAGCTTGTTTGTCTGTTTTCTGTTGAGAGAGGTAATGAGTCATTGTTATGTAAAGACACCGGCATTAATTAATTAATTAATAATATTGACATTATGTTGTTGAAATCAAATATATCTATTTATTGGAAATAATATAAAGGAAAATGTTGTTCTTTCTCAAAGAGATTTTAGTCCAAAATGTATTTTTTAAGAGTGATTTACAAATGATTTCTGTTTTTTACCGGCGAACATTTCAAAGACTTTCAAACAGGGTTATGGACTTTGAAACACTGATGACAAAGTTTTAACTCCTGGTGTGCCACATAATCCATCACAGTTTAATATTTATACCTGACAACAACAAAATATTAAACTATCTAGCTGTACAGTGCCTATGGAAACTATATAACAAAAGCAGCACATAGACAAGTGACCCTTTGTTGAACATCAACCTTTTGAAGGTTGAGTAAACAAAGTTTACGGTCTCAACGTCTACCTGACTCTAGTTCCACATTGTTTGTCTTCTCTCTTCCTTTGCCATGTAGTGACTCTCCTGTCATTGCAGATCCTGCCTGTTCTCTGAGTCGTGCTTTTGGGTTCAAACTTGATTATACTGAACAGTCACCTTACCATAATTATGATAGATTCTCATTAATTGATTATTGGTTATATCTTAAAGCTCTTTTCCACTTACTTTTTGTGATGAATGTAGTATAAAACTCCACACACTGCTCCACAGATGACTAAAACTGCGATTACTATTCCAGCAATGCAACCATCCGAACATGTTGGTGGTATGTCTGATATGTCTGGGCAGGCATAAATACAACAGTAGATAAGAACATGATTTTTATACCATTCTGTATACAGAAACCACAGTAATTGTCTCATCGTCTCATTATGCTTTTGGATACAAAGCAAACAACAATCTCTCCCTTTATGTTATTTCACAGTTGGCCAGTTACAAATACTGTTTTGTTTTACGTTTAGAGTAAGGCCTCCACTGTATAGCTCCTTTAGCTGGAGAACATTCAGTCAGAGTTGTTTGGAGCTGAAGACTACAAGCTTGAAGAAGAAAAACAATCTGGAGGTGTGGAGTTAGAAGATGTGAGGATAGCAGACCTCTGTGGTATGCTCTTCATCGATGCTGGAGGCTAGCTTCTCAAGTCTACAATAGCTGCTACTAGCTTAACAAATTTAAGGCTGTGTTTGAATGTTTACCTCCGTAAACATTGTAAACTATGAGTTTAATGTCTCAATTTATTATGGGTAGGTAGAAGAATGCTGAGAATGAAAACATTGATATAATAGAACTGCAAGAAACATCTTGAGGAAGCCTGCTACTCTTCAGATTATCAGACGTATAACAGTGTGTTGATCACAATATTCAAGACGATCAACAAAGTCTGTAATCAACACCATTTTGGTACCTGTTACAGACAATCCATGGACCGCTGATGAATTTCTCCCAGTTATACGATTCATCACTTCACAGATGTAGTCACCACCATCCGAAGGTTCAATGTTCTTTTTAGTAAAAACAGAAGAATTGTGCATCTTTGTCCCGTTCAGCATCCAGGTGTAAGTAGCAGGTACGGAGTCAGCAGAGCAGGTTAATATTAAGGTCTCTTTCAATTGTATCTTATTTGGACCTTTGATTTTAACATTTTCTGGTCCATCTGAAAAACAGATATTTGTGGAGTTCTTAAAGCAGCTTGAAGCATGTTACAGACCTACAAACAACAATATGTCAGTAGTACACTGTTGTTTAAGGCAGTCATCATTTTGAACAGTTAATGTATAGTTTGTTACCTACAGGAAACAACCATGGTGTATTTAGCTTCATCCTGGCTGAGGGGGTTGCTGACTTTACAAAAATAATCTCCAGTGTCTTTTTTACTCAGATTGTTAAATGACAACACTCTGTTATTGTCGTGAAGTGCCATGTTGTCATCCGGAGTCAGATCTAAGCCACCCTTTCTCCACTGTCTGGTAAACACAGAGCCAGCAGCATCACAGGATAAGTTGAAAGAGTTCCCTTCAATCAACTGGTTTGTTTTCGATGTGATAGAAGCACCTGATATTTTCTCTGTTGGGAAAAAGATTTGTGAAAAATATGAGAACAGGAACAAAAGTAACTGTTACTGTGAATTGACTGAGTAAATTAATTTAAAGGAACTTGCAAGACGCAGACATAGCTACGGTTGCAGACAGTGTCAGACTGTCCACACTCTAGCAATCTAAACTATACTATACAAATCATCTATTTGAGTGCAACATACCATTGACTTTTTAGAAAAATAGTGTGTCAGTTCACACACTGAATAACAGAGAAGATATTTTTAACAATTGACTCAAAACAGTGGACAGATGAAGTTTGACCAAATATCATTATTTCAATGTTTTGACCACAAGTCTTTATCGAGCATGTCATGTATAAACACAACATTGACAAGTTTTCAGTGTTTAAGTTGATAAATCAAACATTTAGGTTTGACATGCAGAACATACAGAGAAACATTTAGAGTCGTGTTTCTGTCCACCTGGTAAATGTAAGTCCAATATTCACTCTCCTTTTACCTTTCAGGGAAAAATGTTGCGTTAGCAGCAAAATGATCCGCTATGTCCACCAGCTAATTTCTAACACGGTCTGTCAGCTGTTTGTTTCAGGGCGGTTAGTGTACAGTTGGTTTTTCAGAAAACGATACGATGAAAGTGAACCAAAACATAGCATTGATTATAACCGCTTTAATTAATGTGTTGAAATAAGTAAATTATTAGTTTTTTTGATGACCTTTCCTCATCATGAATTTGCCTGCAAGATTAGGCAATAAAATATCCAATTCAAAAGGTGTCTTATGTTTTTATATCACCTATTTTACTGAAAACTCAAATGTTACACAAGTAATGTTTAATGTTTGTATTTTTATGCCAATACAAATTATGCAACTTACTGTAAGTTCCATCTTTCTGACCCTTTCACTACTATATCCACTAATACTCTTAATTCAAACTTACCCAGTACAGAGACAACTGAGGGCTGAGACGTTTCATTTTTCAGAGTTTTGTTGTTAAAGGCCCGACACCTGTAGTTTCCACTCTGACTCTCCTGAATGTTCATCAGACTGAGCTCTGGTCCAGTATCAGACTGCAGGTCTCCATTTAGAAACCACTGAAACAGGGCAGGAGGTCTGGACTCTGCTGAGCACGTCAGGCTGATGTCTGACCCTTCCTGATAGTATTCTTGTGGCAGATATATTGTCAAAATAATATTTTCTGGGCCATCTACAGTGAGCGTCATATGAGGAGTAGAAAAATAAAAAAGAATCACCAAAAGAAAGTGTTACAGGACATGCAGCTTCTTTCGGTGTGAAGCCTCATTATACTGTAACATCAACTTTGAAGCATGCATGCATATGGTGCTGGATAAAGAGTCAGCACATATAAGTCAATAACTCACAGTTGATGGAGAGGTTTACTGGACCGCTGGTGCCATTGCTTACAGGATTAAACACTTGACACCTGAATGGTGCCTGGTCATAGCGGGTCACACTGACTATAGTGAGAGTGGAGCCTCCATCAGTGAGATGAACTCTGTCACTTTCTTTAATCTCAGAGCTGCTGTTCAGCCAGAGGAAAGAGAGGAATAATCCAGAAGAGGAGCAGGACAGACGGACAGTACTGTACTCCAACATGTCTGTTGTGTTTGAAGTTACCACAACATTGGCAACACGCGCTGTGGGTGAAAAACATAGTGGTTTTATACTGACCACCTTTCTTGGCCAAGGGCACATTGTTCAGTAGAGTGGAGCAATGTGGAGAATGGAAATGAATCCCATTTAATGAAACTATGATAAATAATAATGACTAGACGTTAAAGGTTTGTATGTGAGTTGGACATAGACATGTAGTCACAGGAATGTTTACTTTGTTTATCATATACTATCCGTTGTCTAGTGCTTGGTGCAATATTTAACCAGTGTTTGCTAACCGTACCTTGTTTATTTTACCTAATCATCTATGACCACATTCACCTTATGAACACAACCGTTAAACTTGCAAGTTAATGCCTAACAATCAAACCAAATGTCAGTTTCATTATCAAAGTTAAGTGCATTTACATGGTGAATGTGTTTAACTATAACTGTCCTCAGTTTGTGTATTAGTCATATTTTCGAATCGCAACTTTTGCTTTGTTACTGGCCACTCCGAGAAGTATTTTTGTACGACCTCAAAAATTTTTCTTTCCGAGCCTCGAGTTGTCTCTGTACAATCAACAATTACAGACGTATTTTCAGCTCAAAAGTATGTATGTATTGTTCTTTTTGTTCCACAAATGCTAAATACAACCTTGCTGAAAAGCAACTCAATAAAAAGGAAGACGGACTTTTCAAAAAGAGAGTCTAAAAGAGTCTGAGAATAAATGCAATAAGTCACGTCAATATCGACAAAGTGTTTCAGAAATCGAGGGGTCTTTTTTCCAGAAAACTGCAGCTTTAAGAAAGTTCCATCTGATACCATCACAGGTACATAACTCATCTTTTTTTGTATCCATATTTCTTTAGAAAAAATCTTTCGTTGAAACTCACTCAGTACAGAGATGGCTGCAATACAAATTATGCAAGAGTACACTTACTGTAAGTGACATCTTTCTGACCCTTCACTATTATATCCAATAAACCTCTTAATTCAAACTTACCCAATATGGAAACAACTGAGGGCAGAGACGTTTTATTTATCAGGGTTTTGTTGTTAAAGGCCCGACAGCTGTAGTTTCCACTCTGACTCTCCTGACTGTTCATCAGACTGAGCTCTGGTCCAGTATCAGACTGCAGGTCTCCATTCAGAAGCCACATAAAATGGGCATCAGGTCTGGAGTCTGCTGAGCAAGACAGTCTGATGTTTGATCCTTCGTCATAGTATTCTTGTGACGGTGATATTGTCAGAATAACATTTTCTGGGCCATCTGCATGTAGGGGAAAACAACAGCAAAAGGTTAGTATGCACAACTTCATTATCATATATCAAGTCAGCAGAAAAAAAGAAACGTCTGTTCAAAGAAATGTAACACAAGCCTGCAATACACAATTTCTAAATGAAACCGTCCGTACAATAATTTTGTTGGCATTATGTTGAAGTTTGATTGATTCCATAAGGTTGAAAAATGTGTTTCTAATACTTTGGACATTACAATAGGGACAAAATACAACACACAAGGCCACTCCTCACTCAGCTGTTACAATCTAAACTTTCTATCTCTGTTTGCATCCAGATGTTGTCAAAAAAAGAACTGAGCATGTAGGTTAGTAACTCACAGCTGATGGAGAGGTTTATTTGACCACTGGTGGCATTACTGACGGGGTTGGACACACGACATCTGAATGGCCCCTGGTCGTAGCGGGTCACATTTATAGTGAGAGTGGAGCCTCCATCAGTGAGCTGAACTCTCTCACTGGCTGTAACCTCAGAGCTGCTGTTGAGCCAGAGGAAAGAGAGAGAGGATCCAGAGGAGGAGCAGGACAGACGGACAGAGCTGTCCTCCACCAAGTCTGTGCTGCTGGCGGTTGCCATGACATTGGAAATTGGCACTGTTGGTGAAAAATAAAAATATTTTTACTGACCACCTTTCTTGGCCAAGGGCACATTGTTCAGTAGAGTGGAGCAATGTGGAGAGTGGATAGGAATCCCATGTTAATGATACTATGATAAATAATAATGACTAGACGTTAAAGGTTTGTATGTGAGTTGGACATAGACACGTTGTCACAGGAATGTTTACTTTGTTTATCATATACTATCCGTTGTCCAGTGCTTGGTGCAATATTTAACAAGTGTTTGCTAACCGTACCTTGTTTATTTTACCTAATCATCTATAACCACATTCACCTTATGAACACAACCGTTAAACTTACAAGTTATCGGATCGTCTTGGTGAAGAGGAGCTGAGCCGGAAGGCAATTTACTGGGCGGTCTACGTTCCGACCCTCACCTATGGTCATGAACTCTGGGTCGCGACCGAAAGAACGAGGTCTCGGATACAAGCGGCCGAAATGAGTTTTCTCCGTAGGATGGCCGGGCTCAGCCTTAGAGATAGGGTAAGGAGCTCGGACATCAGGAGGGAACTTGGAGTTGAGGCGCTACTCCTTCGTATCGAAAGGAGTCAGCTGAGGTGGTTCGGGCATCTGATCAGGATGCCTCCTGGACGCCTCCCGTTAGAGGTTTTCCAGGCACGCACAACTGGTAGGAGGCCCCGGGGAAGACCCAGGACACGCTGGAGGGATTATATCTCCCAGCTGGCCTGGGAACGCCTCGGGATCCCCCAGAACGAGCTGGAACGTGTTGCGGGTGAGAGGGAAGCCTGGGTCAGCCTGCTGGGCCTGCTGCCACCGCAACCCGACCCCGGATAAGCGGAGGAAAATGGATGTCCTCAGTTTGTGTATTAGTCATATTTTCTAATCACAACTTTTGCTTTGTTACTGGCCACTCCGAGAAGTATTTTTGTATGACCTCAAACATTTTTCTTTCTGAGCCTCAGTAGTCTCTGTACAATCAACAATTGCAGATGTATTTTCAGCTCAAAAGTATATTTGTACTGTTCTTTTTGTTCCACAAATGCTAAATACAACCTTTTCAATTTACAGCTGGGGTAGACAGGTTTCTTTTTTTCTTTTTGGTGTCATTGGGAAAAATATCCAAAATAAATTTTTAGCATATTGTGATACAAGTGGTCTGAGAGAAAACTAGACTTCTGCACCTCCTCTTGGCTCTGTTTTAAGGCTCTAGAAAACCTAGTGACGGGAGACTTTGAGCAATCACAGGTCATTCCAGAGAGAGGACATCTACAAATGCACACACACATCCCAGATGGTGAAAGCCTGATTCAATGGCAGGAAATCCTGAGGTATAAGTTGCTATTCCAGCATTTGCAACAAATGTCTACACTGAAAAGCAACTCAATAAAAAGGAAGATGGACTTTTCAAAAAGAGAGTCTAAAAGAGTCTGAGAATAAATGCAATAAGTCACATCAACTGGGCCATCTGCATGTAGGGGAAAACAACAGCAAAAGGTTGGTATGCACAACTTCATCATCATATATCAAGTCAGCAGAAAAAAAGAAACGTCTGTTCAAAGAAATGTAACAGAACAAGCCTGCAATACACAATTTATAAATGAAACCGTCTGTACATTAACTTTGTTGGCATTATGTTGAAGTTTGATTGATTCCATAAGGTTGAAAAATGGAACGAAATAGGGACACCACACAAGGCCACTCCTCACTCAGCTGTTACAATCTAAACTTTCTATCTCTGTTTGCATCCAGATGTTGTCAAACAAAGAACTGAGCATGTAGGTTAGTAACTCACCGCTGATGGAGAGGTTTATTTGACCACTGGTGGCATTACTGACGGGGTTGGACACACGACATCTGAATGGCCCCTGGTCGTAGCGGGTCACATTTATAGTGAGAGTGGAGCCTCCATCAGTGAGCTGAACTCTCTCACTGGCTGTAACCTCAGAGCTGCTGTTGAGCCAGAGGAAAGAGAGAGAGGATCCAGAGGAGGAGCAGGACAGACGGACAGAGCTGTCCTCCACCAAGTCTGTGCTGCTGGCGGTTGCCATGACATCGGAAACTCGCTCTGTGGATGAAAAACAAAATGGTTTTACATTTGCCACCACATGGAGGTACAGTAGAAGGAAACCCTGCAGCGGATGAGAATTAATCTATAATCTTATAATGAGATGTTGAATGGCTGCACATTGAAAGTTTACAGTACTGGCATTGAATTAACTCAGTGATATTTTCAAACTGTACCTTAAGGTGATTGTTCTTTCAAACACATTTTCAATATCATGTAGTTCTATTTAACACCCTATGACCTTAACACAGTATGACCATAAAACGTCGATCAATGTATCTTTATTGATTGTCTCAAAGAGCTACACATGAAAAGCAAATTAAGTCAGGACAGTTGTGTATGAAAGTATTTGAGTATATTGGTGTATCTAAAAGATGGTAACAGTGTTTGACAAATAATAAATGTTTACTTAAAGTTAATTTACTTGTTTTTTTCTTGCTTGTTTGTTTTGTCTTAGTATCAAATAATTATCATTGTGTCATTATGTAATAACATAATCTCAATTCTGTTTTAGCTAGTATGTTTTAAACAGATCTCATTTCAAACCACTCGACACCTAAACACAATTATTTATTTATTACTCAACTGTCATGCATAATCTCCACTCAGATTGGAAGCGAAGCAACGTGTGGAATTTGCTCACCATATACATCCAGTCTTGTTTTCCCTTTCTTCGGTAGTTCTCCAGCTGGATTAATGGAAACCTCGTATTCTCCAATGTCATTACGATTCAGATTCCTGAGCTCCAGAGATCCAGTAGACATGAAGAGAGTGATCCTGCCTTCGTACTCTGGTGCAGTTAAGTTGTTAACATTGAAATATATTATATTCGTTAAACCAAATATCCAATGCACTGATTGAAATGGTTTCTCTGGTGGAGTCACTGTTGTGGTGAACATCACTGTCTCTCCCACAGCTGCTTTCAGAGCGTCTGGCAACACACCAGATCCTTCGGTCAAACCTGGAGGAAACATTTACAGGTCTGAGAGGAACTCAAATTAATTGTGGAGATTGAAAAATCGGCCACTGTGTAGACATCCGTAATCATAATCCAAAAGAAAAACACAAACACTATTGTTTCCATAATATAGAGATGTCTATCTATTGAAAACAAACAAGCAATGAAGTTACGGTGGTTGGTTTCAATCTTAAGCATTTGAAGTAAACAACATTTTTAGACCACATTATGGAACTGACGTCGAACAACGTGAACCATTTAGGGAGAGACTAGTGGGCCAATTATCTATCAGAAGAGCCAGTTTAATATTAGTCATCTTGAGCTATCATACACTTTCCAATAAAGCTACACTTTTAATCAGATTTTTATTTATATAAATTTATTTATTTTTACACATATTTCCTAGAGCACAGGCATGAGAGACAACTATATACTGTACGTAAAAAGATTTGTTTCAGCACTCAAGTCACTTTTTATAGTTATGCGTGTGGTCGGCTGTCCATGCTGCTATCGAGTCACAAAAGCATCATAGCGATCTCAACATCAGGGCACCTTTCTGACAACATTTCAACAATTCAACGATTTTCTGAAGTTTAGCAAATGTATTTTTGATACTGACAGCAGAAGAATATAACACTTTTAAAAACAAGATTCTTACCTGTGAAAGCCACAGCGAGTGTACAAAGTAAAGGTAAAATATCCATTGATCTCCCTTTGTGAGACATAAACAGCTGAGGGAACTGTCACTCATCAAACGTTGACTGTCGTAATAAATGTGAGCCTCCGGCAGCTCTAATTATACGAGTCAGTAAACGAAGAGCTGTGGAGTTACAAAGTGTCTGTTTCTCGAGATAAACCCACTGAGCTGCAGTCATGACCTAAAGCTTCTCGACGTCTCCCTCTAGCGGTGGAAATGTGTTTTATTGACATGCCGAAGGGAAATGAGACGTGAATACTACTGTTCATTTCATAGTATAATTCATTCATACTAATAATTAATTAATAATTAAATACAAATTTTTGTCAACAACAATAAGATTACACATGATGTATCTGAGTCAGGGTGGAAGAAGACATCTTTTAAGTAATTAAAGGAGAAATAAAAACAAAATGTTGAGGATCAGTAGGCATCATTAAATACATCCATGAATGTTTGAATCATTGAGTGACATCATGAATAGAAAAACCTTTAGTTAGTTTCTTAAGATTAATTCAGCTTTTATGACCTTTTGCCTTTCATTTTGTTTGTCTGCTTGTATTTTATGTTGATTTGCATTTGAACATTTTTTATTTTTTTAAACCTCATTTTGTTGCAATGCATCATGGTTATCTTGAGAAATTTCACAGGATAATTGAAAAGTTTGACCTGCAAGAAGAAAAGTCAGGCGATCTCGGCCAAATGTTATGACAGTCCATCAAACAGTAATTAAGATATTTGACTAAAAATATAAATAAAATGTCAACCTCATGGTGGTAGAAGAGGAGAGTCGGAGGATCACCCAGTCTGTGTGTGTATGTCTTCATTCTCTGGGTGCCATGAATGTCTGTAGACAATTTAAACTTTCAATTTGACATCAATCCATCAAACAGTTTTCATAAAATAGTTTTTAGTCCAAACCAAAGTGGTGGACCATCCAACCGAACAACATATTAACATTCCCACAGAGACTTTAGTATGATAAACAATACCTAAAACAATAGAACTACAACATGCCACACACTGTATGACTTCATCACAGGACACTGTGTTATTTATCAAATCATTTGTGAACAATGATTGTGTCTTGCCATCAGCAACCTAACGGGACTAAAGTATCGATTGTAATGTTGCCACCTCAGAGCAAAAATCCATATCTAAAATAGGGCGTCTGAATAAACCCATGACTGTTTAATGATGTCAAACTGAGGAAGTTGTTGCTCTTTGGACATCAATTCTAACTCCTTCGCAAAAACTACTGGAATTATCATTCGTTTTGAACGTTTTGTTTTGTGAACATTGTTAATTATCAACTAGAGTGCAGGTATCTGGACCTTTCAGAGGAATGATGATGATGGGAAAACCCCACTGACAGTACTTCCTTGTACTACCTTCAAATAGGGAAATCAGCACTCAATATTCTAAAATTAGCAAAGGCAAAGTGAAGGAGTGGGATCCCTCTTCTCTTGTCTCTTGGTACTGCAGAAGAAATGGAAATAGCTGTGATAGGCTTCATCATCCTGGTGGCCATCTCAGGTGAGCTCTTACCACATGATACAGCAGATAAAAGGGATGATTAACTTATTTGTCAAAGTTCCCCTGTTTCTGTATTCTTTTGTGACTCGATAGCAGCATGGACAGCCGACCACACGCATAACTATAAAAAGTAACTTGAGTCCTGAAACAAATCTTTTTACGTACAGTATATAGTTGTCTCTCATGCCTGTGCTTTAGGAAATATGTGTAAAAATAAATAAATTTATATAAATAAAAATCTGATTGAAAGTGTAGCTTTATTGGAAAGTGTATGATAGATCAAGATGACTAATATTAAACTGGCTCTTCTGATAGATAATTGGCCCACTAGTCTCTCCCTAAATGGTTCACGTTGTTCGACGTCAGTTCCATAATGTGGTCTAAAAATGTTGTTTACTTCAAATGCTTAAGATTGAAACCAACCACCGTAACTTCATTGCTTGTTTGTTTTCAATAGATAGACATCTATATATTATGGAAACAATAGTTTTTGTGTTTTTCTTTTGGATTATGATTACGGATGTCGTCACAGTGGCCGATTTTTCAATCTCCACAATTAATTTGAGTTCCTCTCAGACCTGTAAATGTTTCCTCCAGGTTTGACCGAAGGATCTGGTGTGTTGCCAGACGCTCTGAAAGCAGCTGTGGGAGAGACAGTGATGTTCACCACAACAATGACTCCACCAGAGAAACCATTTCAATCAGTGCATTGGACATTTGGTGTTACGAATATAATATATTTCAATGTTAACAACTTAACTTCACCAGAGTACGAAGGCAGGGTCACTTTCTTCATGTCTACTGGATCTCTGGAGCTCAGGAATCTGACTCGTAATGACAGTGGAGAATACATCGTTATCATTACTCCAGTTGGAGAACTACCGAAGAATGGGAAAACAAGACTGGATGTATATGGTGAGCAAATTTCACACGTTGCTTTGCTTTCAGTTCTGGGTGGAGATTATGCATGACAGTTGAGTAATAAATAAATAATTGTGTTTAGGTGTCGAGTGGTTTGAAATGAGATCTGTTCAAAACATACTAGCTAAAACAGAATTCAGATTATATTATTACTTAATGACACAATGATAATTATTTGATACTGAGACAAAACAAACAAGCAAGGAAAAATCAAGTAAGTCAACTTTAAGTAAACATTTCTTTTTTGTCAAACTACTGTTTCCAAGGTCAAGAATAAACTGTTCTGCTCAATTTACTTCTCTATTCAAATTATGGGATGGTTTCTCACTGATAATGAAATTTAAAGTCTATAAGTCATACAGTAACAATGCAATTTGAATAATTTCACTTGAACACTGATGCCAATGAGCATTATTCCTATTTTTAGTTGTATGACTCTAAGCACTGATATCAACAATATGTTAAGATACATGTAATGTAAACACTGTGTTTACCATCTTTTAGATACACCTGTAAACTTAAATACTTTGCTACACAACTGTCCTGCCTTAATTTGCTTTTCATGTGTAGCTAGTTAATACAATCAATAAAAATACATTGATAGACGTTTTATGGTCCTACTGTGTTCAGGTCACAGGGTGTTAAATAGAACTACATGATATTGAAAATGTGTTTGAAAGAACAACCACCTTAAGGTACAGTTTGAAAATATCACTGAGTTAATTCAATGCCAGTACTGTAAACTTTCAATGTGCAGCCACTCAACATCTCATTATAAGATTATAGATTAATTCTCAGCCGCTGCAGGGTTTCCTTCTACTTTACCTTCATGTGGTGGCAAATGTAAAACCATTTTGTTTTTCATCCACAGAGCGAGTTTCCGATGTCATGGCAACCGCCAGCAGCACAGACTTGGTGGAGGACAGCTCTGTCCGTCTGTCCTGCTCCTCCTCTGGATCCTCTCTCTCTTTCCTCTGGCTCAACAGCAGCTCTGAGGTTACAGCCAGTGAGAGAGTTCAGCTCACTGATGGAGGCTCCACTCTCACTATAAATGTGACCCGCTACGACCAGGGGCCATTCAGATGTCGTGTGTCCAACCCCGTCAGTAATGCCACCAGTGGTCAAATAAACCTCTCCATCAGCGGTGAGTTACTAACCTACATGCTCAGTTCTTTGTTTGACAACATCTGGATTCAAACAGAGATAGAAAGTTTAGATTGTAACAGCTGAGTGAGGAGTGGCCTTGTGTGGTGTCCCTATTTCGTTCCATTTTTCAACCTTATGGAATCAATCAAACTTCAACATAATGCCAACAAAGTTAATGTACAGACGGTTTCATTTATAAATTGTGTATTGCAGGCTTGTTCTGTTACATTTCTTTGAACAGACGTTTTTTTTTTCTGCTGACTTGATATATGATAATGAAGTTGTGCATACCAACCTTTTGCTGTTGTTTTCCCCTACATGCAGATGGCCCAGTTGATGTGACTTATTGCATTTATTCTCAGACTCCTTTAGACTCTCTTTTTGAAAAGTCCATCTTCCTTTTTATTGAGTTGCTTTTCAGTGTAGACAGTTGTTGCAAATGCTGGAATAGCAACTTATACCTCAGGATTTCCTGCCATTGAATCAGGCTTTCACCATCTGGGATGTGTGTGTGCATTTGTAGATGTCCTCTCTCTGGAATGACCTGTGATTGCTCAAAGTCTCCCGTCACTAGGTTTTCTAGAGCCTTAAAACAGAGCCAAGAGGAGGTGCAGAAGTCTAGTTTTCTCTCAGACCACTTGTATCACAATATGCTAAAAATGTATTTTGGATATTTTTCCCAATGACACCAAAAAGAAAAAAAGAAACCTGTCTACCCCAGCTGTAAATTGAAAAGGTTTTATTTAGCATTTGTGGAACAAAAAGAACAGTACAAATATACTTTTGAGCTGAAAATACATCTGCAATTGTTGATTGTACAGAGACTACTGAGGCTCAGAAAGAAAAATGTTTGAGGTCATACAAAAATACTTCTCGGAGTGGCCAGTAACAAAGCAAAAGTTGTGATTAGAAAATATGACTAATACACAAACTGAGGACATCCATTTTCCTCCGCTTATCCGGGGTCGGGTCGCGGTGGCAGCAGGCCCAGCAGGCTGACCCAGGCTTCCCTCTCACCCGCAACACGTTCCAGCTCGTTCTGGGGGATCCCGAGGCGTTCCCAGGCCAGCTGGGAGATATAATCCCTCCAGTGTGTCCTGGGTCTTCCCCGGGGCCTCCTACCAGTTGTGCGTGCCTGGAAAACCTCTAACGGGAGGCGTCCAGGAGGCATCCTGATTAGATGCCCGAACCACCTCAGCTGACTCCTTTCGATACGAAGGAGTAGCGCCTCAACTCCAAGTTCCCTCCTGATGTCCGAGCTCCTTACCCTATCTCTAAGGCTGAGCCCGGCCACCCTACGGAGAAAACTCATTTCGGCCGCTTGTATCCGAGACCTCGTTCTTTCGGTCGCGACCCAGAGTTCATGACCATAGGTGAGGGTCGGAACGTAGACCGCCCAGTAAATTGCCTTCCGGCTCAGCTCCTCTTCACCAAGACGATCCGATAACTTGTAAGTTTAACGGTTGTGTTCATAAGGTGAATGTGGTTATAGATGATTAGGTAAAATAAACAAGGTACGGTTAGCAAACACTTGTTAAATATTGCACCAAGCACTGGACAACGGATAGTATATGATAAACAAAGTAAACATTCCTGTGACAACGTGTCTATGTCCAACTCACATACAAACCTTTAACGTCTAGTCATTATTATTTATCATAGTATCATTAAATGGGATTCATTTCCATTCTCCACATTGCTCCACTCTACTGAAAAATGTGCCCTTGGCCAAGAAAGGTGGTCAGTAAAAATATTTTTATTTTTCACCAACAGTGCCAATTTCCAATGTCATGGCAACCGCCAGCAGCACAGACTTGGTGGAGGACAGCTCTGTCCGTCTGTCCTGCTCCTCCTCTGGATCCTCTCTCTCTTTCCTCTGGCTCAACAGCAGCTCTGAGGTTACAGCCAGTGAGAGAGTTCAGCTCACTGATGGAGGCTCCACTCTCACTATAAATGTGACCCGCTACGACCAGGGGCCATTCAGATGTCGTGTGTCCAACCCCGTCAGTAATGCCACCAGTGGTCAAATAAACCTCTCCATCAGCTGTGAGTTACTAACCTACATGCTCAGTTCTTTTTTTGACAACATCTGGATGCAAACAGAGATAGAAAGTTTAGATTGTAACAGCTTAGTGAGGAGTGGCCTTGTGTGGTGTATTTTGTCCCTATTGTATTGTCCAAAGTATTAGAAACACATTTTTCAACCTTATGGAATCAATCAAACTTCAACATAATGCCAACAAAATTATTGTACGGACGGTTTCATTTAGAAATTGTGTATTGCAGGCTTGTTTTGTTACATTTCTTTGAACAGACGTTTCTTTTTTTCTGCTGACTTGATATATGATAATAAAGTTGTTCATACTCATTTTTTGCTGTTGTTTTCCCCTACATGCAGATGGCCCGGAAAATATTTATCTGACAATATCACCGTCACAAGAATACTATAACGAAGGATCAAACATCAGACTGTCTTGCTCAGCAGACTCCAGACCTGATGCCCATTTTATGTGGCTTCTGAATGGAGACCTGCAGTCTGATACTGGACCAGAGCTCAGTCTGATGAACAGTCAGGAGAGTCAGAGTGGAAACTACAGCTGTCGGGCCTTTAACAACAAAACTCTGATAAATAAAACGTCTCTGCCCTCAGTTGTTTCCATATTGGGTAAGTTTGAATTAAGAGGTTTATTGGATAGAATAGCGAAGGGTCAGAAAGATGGCACTTACAGTAAGTGCACTCTTGCATAATTTGTATTGCAGCCATCTCTGTACTGAGTGAGTTTCAAGGAAAGTTTTTTTTTTTTAAAGAAATATGGATACAAAAAAGATGACTTATGTACCTGTGATGGTATCAGATGAAACTTTCTTAAAGCTGAAGTTTTCTGGAAAAAAGACCCCTCGATTCCTGAAACACTTTTTTGATATTGACGTGACTTATTGCATTTATTCTCAGACTCTTTTAGACTCTCTTTTTGAAAAGTCCGTCTTCGTTTTTATTGAGTTGCTTTTCAGTGTCGACATTTGTTGCAAATGCTGGAATAGCAACTTATACCTCAGGATTTCCTGCCATTGAATCAGGCTTTCACCATCTGGGATGTGTGTGTGCATTTGTAGATGTCCTCTCTCTGGAATGACCTGTGATTGCTCAAAGTCTCCCGTCACTAGGTTTTCTAGAGCCTTAAAACAGAGCCAAGAGGAGGTGCAGAAGTCTAGTTTTCTCTCAGACCACTTGTATCACAATATGCTGAAAATTTATTTTGGATATTTTTCCCAATGACACCAAAAAAAAGAAAAAAGAAAAAAAAGAAACCTGTCTACCCCAGCTGTAAATTGAAAAGATTGTATTTAGCCTTTGTGGAACAAAAATAACAATACATACATACTTTTGAGCTGAAAATACGTCTGTAATTGTTGATTGTACAGAGACAACTGAGGCTCAGAAAGAAAAAATTTTGAGGTCGTACAAAAATACTTCTCGGAGTGGCCAGTAACAAAGCAAAAGTTGCGATTAGAAAATATGACTAATACACAAACTGAGGACAGTTATAGTTAAACACATTCACCATGTAAATGCACTTAACTTTGATAATGAAACTGACATTTGGTTTGATTGTTAGGCATTAACTTGCAAGTTTAACGGTTGTGTTCATAAGGTGAATGTGGTCATAGATGATTAGGTAAAATAAACAAGGTACGGTTAGCAAACACTGGTTAAATATTGCACCAAGCACTAGACAACGGATAGTATATGATAAACAAAGTAAACATTCCTGTGACTACATGTCTATGTCCAACTCACATACAAACCTTTAACGTCTAGTCATTATTATTTATCATAGTTTCATTAAATGGGATTCATTTCCATTCTCCACATTGCTCCACTCTACTGAACAATGTGCCCTTGGCCAAGAAAGGTGGTCAGTATAAAACCACTATGTTTTTCACCCACAGCGCGTGTTGCCAATGTTGTGGTAACTTCAAACACAACAGACATGTTGGAGTACAGTACTGTCCGTCTGTCCTGCTCCTCTTCTGGATTATTCCTCTCTTTCCTCTGGCTGAACAGCAGCTCTGAGATTAAAGAAAGTGACAGAGTTCATCTCACTGATGGAGGCTCCACTCTCACTATAGTCAGTGTGACCCGCTATGACCAGGCACCATTCAGGTGTCAAGTGTTTAATCCTGTAAGCAATGGCACCAGCGGTCCAGTAAACCTCTCCATCAACTGTGAGTTATTGACTTATATGTGCTGACTCTTTATCCAGCACCATATGCATGCATGCTTCAAAGTTGATGTTACAGTATAATGAGGCTTCACACCGAAAGAAGCTGCATGTCCCGTAACACTTTCTTTTGGTGATTCTTTTATATTGTTCTACTCCTCATATGACGCTCACTGTAGATGGCCCAGAAAATATTATTTTGACAATATATCTGCCACAAGAATACTATCAGGAAGGGTCAGACATCAGCCTGACGTGCTCAGCAGAGTCCAGACCTCCTGCCCTGTTTCAGTGGTTTCTAAATGGAGACCTGCAGTCTGATACTGGACCAGAGCTCAGTCTGATGAACATTCAGGAGAGTCAGAGTGGAAACTACAGGTGTCGGGCCTTTAACAACAAAACTCTGAAAAATGAAACGTCTCAGCCCTCAGTTGTCTCTGTACTGGGTAAGTTTGAATTAAGAGTATTAGTGGATATAGTAGTGAAAGGGTCAGAAAGATGGAACTTACAGTAAGTTGCATAATTTGTATTGGCATAAAAATACAAACATTAAACATTACTTGTGTAACATTTGAGTTTTCAGTAAAATAGGTGATATAAAAACATAAGACACCTTTTGAATTGGATATTTTATTGCCTAATCTTGCAGGCAAATTCATGATGAGGAAAGGTCATCAAAAAAACTAATAATTTACTTATTTCAACACATTAATTAAAGCGGTTATAATCAATGCTCTGTTTTGGTTCACTTTCATCGTATCGTTTTCTGAAAAACCAACTGTACACTAACCGCCCTGAAACAAACAGCTGACAGACCGTGTTAGAAATTAGCTGCTGGACATAGCGGATCATTTTTTCTGCTAACGCAACATTTTTCCCGCGAAGGTAAAAGGAGAGTGAATATTGGACTTACATTTACCAGGTGGACAGAAACACGACTCTAAATGTTTCTCTGTATGTTCTGCATGTCAAACCTAAATGTTTGCTTTTTCAACTTAAACACTGAAAACTTGTCAATGTTGTGTTTATACATGACATGCTCGATAAAGACTTGTGGTCAAAACATTGAAATAATGATATTGGTCAAACTTCATCTGTCCACTGTTTTGAGTCAATTGTTAAAAAATCTTCTCCGTTATTCAGTGTGTGAACTGACACTATTTTTCTAAAAAGTCAATGGTATGTTGCACTCAAATAGATGATTTGTATAGTATAGTTTAGATTGCTAGAGTGTGGACAGTCTGACACTGTCTGGAACAGTAGTTATGTCTGCGTCTTGCAAGTTCCTTTAAATTAATTTACTCAGTCAATTCACAGTAACAGTTACTTTTGTTCCTGTTCTCATATTTTTCACAAATCTTTTTCCCAACAGAGAAAATATCAGGTGCTTCTATCACATCGAAAACAAACCAGTTGATTGAAGGGAACTCTTTCAACTTATCCTGTGATGCTGCTGGCTTTGTGTTTACCAGACAGTGGAGAAAGGGTGGCTTAGATCTGACTCCGGATGACAACATGGCACTTCACGACAATAACAGAGTGTTGTCATTTAACAATCTGAGTAAAAAAGACACTGGAGATTATTTTTGTAAAGTCAGCAACCCCCTCAGCCAGGATGAAGCTAAATACACCATGGTTGTTTCCTGTAGGTAACAAACTATACATTAACTGTTCGAAATGATGACTGCCTTAAACAACAGTGTACTACTGACATATTGTTGTTTGTAGGTCTGTAACATGCTTAAAGCTGCTTTAAGAACTCCACAAATATCTGTTTTTCAGATGGACCAGAAAATGTTAAAATCAAAGGTCCAAATAAGATACAATTGAAAGAGACCTTAACATTAACCTGCTCTGCTGACTCCGTACCTGCTACTTACACCTGGATGCTGAACGGGACAAAGATGCACAATTCTTCTGTTTTTACTAAAAAGAACATTGAACCTTCGGATAGTGGCGACTACATCTGTGAAGTGATGAATCGTATAACTGGGAGAAATTCATCAGCGGTCCATGGATTGTCTGTAACAGGTACCAAAATGGTGTTGATTACAGACTTTGTTGATCGTCTTGAATATTGTGATCAACACACTGTTATACGTCTGATAATCTGAAGAGTAGCAGGCTTCCTAGAGATGTTTCTTGCAGTTCTATTATATCAATGTTTTCATTCTCAGCATTCTTCTACCTACCCATAATGCAACTCAATCACCAACAGTTTGGTCAGAGATTTAGACTGTGTTCGAGATCGTATACTAACCCATTGCATGCTACATACTTAATCAGGATGTACTGTATACTGCCTGTCAGCGGCAGTCATTATTTGGATAAACTGACCACATGTTTTAACTAAATGGTTTCTTTCTCGCCTTAAAACCTATAAATGTATTAACAGCTTTTAGCCATAGAATACTACATAAGAAGTGGAAGCAAGTCACCATATCATATTAGTCACATATTGGTTTGTGGACTGTGGCTTTGAAGTCTTGATTTCAGCAACCTGTCAATCACAAGCTAGCTACGCCCTAAATCCTACTCTGCTTTATCGCCCGTTTTACTCTAAAATTAACATCATGCTGTATTGAAGAATACTTGAAACTAGCGGTTGAGACCATAAACTCATTGTTTACAATGTTTATGGAGGTAAACATTCAAACACAGCCTTACATTTGTTAAGCTAGTAGCAGCTATTGTAGCCTCAAGAAGCTAGCCTCAAGTATCGATGAAGAGCATACCACAGAGGTCTGCTATCCTCACATCTTCTAACTCCACACCTCCAGATTGTTTTTCTTCTTCAAACTTGTAGTCTTCAGCTCCAAACAACTCTGACTGAATGTTCTCCAGCTAAAGGAGCTATACAGTGGAGGCCTTACTCTAAACGTAAAACAAAACAGTATTTGTAACTGGCCAACTGTGAAATCACATAAAGGGAGAGATTGCTTTATGCTTTGAATCCAAAAGCATAATGAGACGATGAGACAATTACTATGGTTTCTATAGACAGAATGGTATAAAAATCATGTTCTTATCTACTGTTGTATTTATGCCTGCCCAGACATACCAGACATACCACCAACATGTTCGGATGGTTGCATCGCTGGAATAGTAATCGGAGTTTTAGTCGTCATCTGTGGATCAGGGGCTGGAGGGTACCACATTTATAACAAAAAGTAAGTGGAAAAGAGCTTTAAGATATAACCAGTGAGCCTTTTTTTCAATTAATGAGAATCTATCACAATTATGGTAAGGTGGCTGTTCAGTATTATCAAGTTTGAACCCAAAAGCACGACTCAGAGAACAGGCAGGATCTGCAATGACAGGAGAGTCACTACATGGCAAAGGAAGAGAGAAGACAAACAATGTGGAACTAGAGTCAGGTAGACGTTGAGACTGTAAACTTTGTTTACTCAACAAATTCAACAGTTCAACAAATGGTCACTTGTCTATGTGCTGCTTTTGTTATATAGTTTCCATAGGCACTGTACAGCTAGATAGTTTAACATTTTGTTGTTGTCAGGTATAAATATTAAACTGTGATGGATTATGTGGCTCACCAGGAGTTAAAACTTTGTCATCAGTGTTTTGAAGTCTATAACCCTGTTTGAAAGTCTTTGAAATGTTCTGCATGTGTAACCTAAATGTTCCCTTTATCAACTTAAACAGGGATTACATGTCAATGTTGTGTTTATGGATGATATGCTCCATAAAGACTTGTGATCAAAACTTTGAAACAATTACATTTGGTCAAATGGAAAGCACATTCCAGAACAAAGGTCACGAGTCTGGCAACTTTCTACTGCTTTCAAATAAAAAGATGCGGCAGAAGCAAAGATAAAATAAAAAAAATAATAAGGAGCGGGCTACAGAAGTCCGGTAACCTTCTAACTCCACACTCCTAGATTTTATTTTTCATTTTCAAACTTGTTATCATCTTTTTACTTGTTATCTTTATCATTCTGATAAACATGCACTTTTTAATCATATGAAGAGTGGCAGGCACTCCAATCTGTTCTCTGCTGCCTTTCTGCCCCAAGAGGATGCAGAACTCTGCTAATTTGCTTTGACCTAATCATTTTACGATAATTAGTCAGGACTAAATATTCAGACATACTTTGCATTCACCTCACCTGTGATTCTGTTTCAGAGTTTACAAATAGCTGATATTGCTAAATTAATTGGTTGTGTTATTTTGTATTTTTTTCCATTAAAGACGGGTCTGGAGGTCTTTCAGCATATGCTATTGCTGGAATAGTTACATCATGTTTAGTGGCTTCTTTTGGAGGAGCTGGAAGCTACTATATTTATAAAAAATATTAAGTTAAAGAATAGCCTTCATTACTATTCAGACATTTCTCCCTTTTATCATGTATTAATAGATGACTGACATTAGATTAGCCCTAATTTAACACTGACCGAACTCTAAACTCTTATAATTAGATTTATGGTAATCTATACAATAAACAGTAAAGATTTATTGTATTTCTTGAAGGACTTTCTTAACATATCAATGAGTTCAATGAAAATTTCTTTGCATTAAAAATGCATAACTGGTGTAATTGTTGTTTTGCATTTCTAGTGCTTAACTTAAATCCGTAAATAATCTTGTTTAGAAAGTTTAGAAATTCCTTATCGAATAATTAGCATTTTGTGGTATGGCCACATTTTAACAATGCTTTATTTCTAATATTTAGAAACAACATGAAAGCTCCGCCACCTTCTAAAAGTAAAGGTTTGTATTGATCTGATCTAATTCATCCTTATATATATATATATATATATATATACTCAACAATAACTCATATGAATAAAGAAGTAACAAACTCTTTTGTTGCCTAGAACCGCCACCTTCTGAAAGTAAAGGTTTGTATTTATCTCATCTATTCATCCTATATATATATATATATATATATATATATATATATATATATATATATATATGTGTATATATATATATATATATACACATATATGTGTGTATATATCTGTGTATATATATATATATATATATATATATATACACATATGTGTATATATATATATATATATACACATACACATATATGTGTATATATATATACTCACACACATAACTGGGCATATGAATAATCAGAAGTAACAAACCTTTTTCTTTTGTTGCCTAGAACCGCCACCTTCTGAAAGTAAAGGTTTGTATTTATCTGATCTAATTTCTCCATATATATATATATATATATATATATATATATATATAGATATATAAATATATATACACACACACACACACACACACCTGGGCATATGAATAATCAGATGTAACAAACCTTTCTTTTTGTTGCCTAGAACTAGAAGAATGTGTGTATGAGAACACATCAATGATATATGAAAACACATAAACTCAACAATCATCTTTCCCTTAAAAGGTGAGTTTTAAATTAATTAATTTGATGTGGTAAAAAATGGATGAATGTATTTTGTAGGAAAATGCACCTAGAGGTTTCAGTGGAAATTATTTTACGTAGTTTATATGAACAAACTATTGTAGGAAACACTTACAGAATACTCATAACATACAGTTGATCAGAGCCAAAACAAATGCCATGAGTGACATTTCCCTCTTTTCCTCTTATGTCCAGCAGAAAATTTGGAGGATGAAGAATTCCACAACAAGATAACAAATTTAGCAGCCATGACATAATCATCACCTCATTGATCTGGATGTGTCAGCAAACATTTTCCATTTACTCATCCAGTAGAGAGCAACAGTAGCATTTCTGATGCATTTCCTGTTAAAAGCAAGTCCAATATTCACTATTAGGTTTACCAGAGGTTTGTAGCTGAGAACTTCTATGAAAGAGGGTTATGATTGTGAAAAGACTTAAATATAATAGGAAGCTCCATTGGGCTGAAGAGTTGAGGGATAATTCTCCAAACTGTTTTACACTCTGACTTCTTTTACATTAAATGTATTGTTGGTATGAAAGATATTTTTTTGAAAATAGCTATGATGAGTTTTTTGCACCAAGACAGTTAAAAAAAGACTTGTTCTGCTTTTCCTAATGTGTTTTCATTTGTATGTGCTTTGTGTACTTTGTGCATTTCTATATTGAATATCTAATGCTGGCTTTTACGTTCAAGTGTTCCTATTGTGTCAACATTAAACAATATTGGGTTGGGATAAGAGATTATGCAAAAGATTTATATCAATAATTCTATTAAAATAATTTGGACAATTGCAACACATTACAAGTCATATGTCATATTTCTGTCATATGATTTGAACAGCAACTGAATATGTGACAGTCTTTTAAATATAACATTCATGTACTGCCAACAAACAATAAATAAAAAAATGAAGTTGTGCCTCCAGAGTTTCTTCTTGATTGTTGACTAAGCTTTGTGGACAAGTGAAAGCTGATCAGACTTTGAAAGTGCTCTTTATAAATATGTTCCTATTGAATAATGAGACAAATCCATTGAATCTGCAGAAGACTTTTAAGCCAAAAGCTGCAGTATGCTGCGCTCCTGTGATGGACTGTAGTCGTTGTGGCAATCTGGTGAATAAATAATCTCTTTAAACATGATTTCGGTTTATAAAATTGCAGCAGACAATATTACGTTTATTTTGACATACATGACCAACATGTTTTATTAGTTCCAGTACAACTGTTGTTATTTGTATCATTGTTGAGCATCTTATTCTATTTAAATTTTGTATTCTTTTTAATTGCCCAATTTTAAATTTACTCATTGCAGTCCTAACACTTTGTATCTCTGTTTTGAAAAGTGTTGAATAAATAAAGCTTATTATTATATTATTGTCATAAGCATCATCATGTTAACATTGTGACTGCATGTTAGCATGCTGATGTTAGCATTTAATCCCCTGCTATGCCTAAATGCAACAGAGCTGCGTCACAGAGCTACTAGAGTGGCTGAAGACGCTTGTTGTTAAAACTTTTGTCATGATCAAGTTTGTAACTAAGAATTAATCATTAATAACAATCAGAATTGCTAGTGTTCAGAACATGCATTTGTATGTATCATTGATTTAATATTTAAGCATGCCCAGCCTGTGGACGTCTTGATGACGTGTTTCATTTATTGTTGATTATCTAAGGGACACTTTTTCTGTTGTTGTAAAAAGTCAGAAGGCAGATGGTCAGATAACACATAACAGAATTAGCTGACATGTTTACAAAGCAGATTGTCAGAAAAGCTGCCTAGAAACTACGCTCTGACCCTCATGTTAGTGAAATGTGTCCCACAGAAATTCAGAATACAGAAACAAGGGAACTTGGACAAATAAGTTAATCATCCCTTTTATCTGCTGTATCATGTGGTAAGAGCTCACCTGAGATGGCCACCAGGATGATGAAGCCATTTACATTTCTTCTGCAGTACCAAGAGACAAGAGAAGAGGGATCCCACTCCTTCACTTTGCCTTTGCTAATTTTAGAATACTGAGTGCTGATTTCCCTATTTGAAGGTAGTACAAGGAAGTACTGTCAGTGGGGTTTTCCCATCATCATCATTCCTCTGAAAGGTCCAGATACCTGCACTCTAGTTGATAATTAACAATGTTCACAAAACAAAACGTTCAAAACGAATGATAATTCCAGTAGTTTTTGCGAAGGAGTTAGAATTGATGTCCAAAGAGCAACAACTTCCTCAGTTTGACATCATTAAACAGTCATGGGTTTATTCAGACGCCCTATTTTAGATATGGATTTTTGCTCTGAGGTGGCAACATTACAATCGATACTTTAGTCACGTTAGGTTGCTGATGGCAAGACACAATCATTGTTCACAAATGATTTGATAAATAACACAGTGTCCTGTGATGAAGTCATACAGTGTGTGGCATGTTGTAGTTCTATTGTTTTAGGTATACTTTATCATACTAAAGTATATATGGCAATGTTAATATGTTGTTCGGTTGGATGGTCCACCACTTTGCTTTGGACTAAAAACTATTTTATAAAAACTGTTTGATGGATTGATGTCAAATTGAAAGTTTAAATTGTCTACAGACATTCATGGCACCCAGAGAATGAAGACATACACACACAGACTGATCCTCAACATTTTGGTTTTATTTCTCCTTTAATTACTTAAAAGATGTATTATTCCACCCTGACTCAGATACATCATGGGTAATCTTATCGTTGTTGACAACATTTTTTATTTAATTGTTAATTAATTATTAGTATGAATGAATTATACTATTAAATGAACAGTAGCATTCACGTCTCATTTCCCTTCGGTATGTCAATAAAACACATTTCCACCGCTAGAGGGAGACGTCGAGAAGCTTTAGGTCATGACTGCAGCTCAGTGGGTTTATCTCGAGAAACAGACACTTTGTAACTCCACAGCTCTTCGTTTACTGACTCGTATAATTAGAGCTGCCGGAGGCTCACATTTATTACGACAGTCAACGTTTGATGAGTGACAGTTCCCTTCAGCTGTTTATGTCTCACAAAGGGAGATCAATGGATATTTTACCTTTACTTTGTACACTCGCTGTGGCTTTCACAGGTAAGAATCTTGTTTTTAAAAGTGTTATATTCTTCTGCTGTCAGTATCAAAAATACATTTGCTAAACTTCAGAAAATCGTTGAATTGTTGAAATGTTGTCAGAAAGGTGCCCTGATGTTGAGATCGCTATGATGCTTTTGTGACTCGATAGCAGCATGGACAGCCGACCACACGCATAACTATAAAAAGTGACTTGAGTGCTGAAACAAATCTTTTTACGTACAGTATATAGTTGTCTCTCATGCCTGTGCTCTAGGAAATATGTGTAAAAATAAATAAATTTATATAAATAAAAATCTGATTAAAAGTGTAGCTTTATTGGAAAGTGTATGATAGATCAAGATGACTAATATTAAACTGGCTCTTCTGATAGATAATTGGCCCACTAGTCTCTCCCTAAATGGTTCACGTTGTTCGACGTCAGTTCCATAATGTGGTCTAAAAATGTTGTTTACTTCAAATGCTTAAGATTGAAACCAACCACCGTAACTTCATTGCTTGTTTGTTTTCAATAGATAGACATCTCTATATTATGGAAACAATAGTGTTTGTGTTTTTCTTTTGGATTATGATTACGGATGTCTACACAGTGGCCGATTTTTCAATCTCCACAATTAATTTGAGTTCCTCTCAGACCTGTAAATGTTTCCTCCAGGTTTGACCGAAGGATCTGGTGTGTTGCCAGACGCTCTGAAAGCAGCTGTGGGAGAGACAGTGATGTTCACCACAACAGTGACTCCACCAGAGAAACCATTTCAATCAGTGCATTGGATATTTGGTTTAACGAATATAATATATTTCAATGTTAACAACTTAACTGCACCAGAGTACGAAGGCAGGATCACTCTCTTCATGTCTACTGGATCTCTGGAGCTCAGGAATCTGAATCGTAATGACAGTGGAGAATACGAGGTTTCCATTAATCCAGCTGGAGAACGACCGAAGAAAGGGAAAACAAGACTGGATGTATATGGAGAGCAAATTCCACACGTTGCTTCGCTTCCAATTCTGAGTGGAGATTATGCATGACAGTTGAGTAATAAATAAATAATTGTGTTTAGGTGTCGAGTGGTTTGAAATGAGATCTATAAAAAGGTTTAAAACATACTAGCTAAAACAGAATTGAGATTATGTTATTACATAATGACACAATGATAATTATTTGATACTAAGACAAAACAAACAAGCAAGAAAAAAACAAGTAAATTAACTTTAAGTAAACATTTATTATTTGTCAAACTACTGTTACCATCTTTTAGATACACCAATATACTCAAATACTTTCATACACAACTGTCCTGACTTAATTTGCTTTTCATGTGTAGCTCTTGCTGAGACAATCAATAAAGATACATTGATCGACGTTTTATGGTCATACTGTGTTAAGGTCATAGGGTGTTAAATAGAACTACATGATATTGAAAATGTGTTTGAAAGAACAATCACCTAACCTGTTCTACCCTAGCCTATTTTTGAGGTTTCCGCACGAAAAAAGCATGCCCATACTAAAATGAGTACAACTCTGCAACCACAAGGTCTATTTGAATAATTTTGGTGTTATTACAATGGTAATAACTTTGAGATTGTTTTAAATAATGTGTAAATATCAGTATATATGTCACTGGTTAAAAGTAAATGAAAATGGAACACAGAAAAATGAAAAGATTTCAGGTTCGCCTCTCAAAAAAAAGCACTTTCAGAATGATCATCACTTTAGAATAATGCAGTTGCATTTCATATCATAGCAAAATATGTGAACAGTCTCTCTGCATAGTTTGACTTTGAATAAAGTGAAGCATAAAACAATAAAATAGTTTTTAGTACAGATAGGTTAGAAAAATCCTCTGAAAAGTAGGATTTATTGAATAATTTAGTTCTTTACTTCTTTAACCAAAACAATTTTTTTTACTTCATATTTCACGAATTATGTTTAATACATCAATATACAGCATTAACCAATGTTTTTTGCTCTGAAATCTCTATAAAATGCATATTTTTGTTCTCAAAATCAGAGTTCTGAAGAGTAAAAAGGCTATAATTTAGTCTGTGATCGGTTTTTAGAGCCAAGTGAGACCTCCTGTCCACCTTCAGAGATAGGTTAGAGAGGGGAGGCGCCGAAATTAGATTGACAGCACTGCTAGCCAATACAAAGTCAGTCAGGCCAATTATGGTAATTTCATTGTGAGCCATTTCGAAGCTGCTGATCCTCTCCCCTCCTCCCCCCATATGTAAATCTTCAGTCACAAAGACCGCTGGAACCTTTGTTTCTCACTCAAGGTTTTACACGGACCTATTTCAGTCAGGACCAGCGGAAATACATCCTTCTACAGCATTTCATCATAAGGAACGAATGCTGTTTTTCATATTTTGCTGATTTCATAAAGTATTTTTTACAAAGTTTTTACCAAGGGCTGTGGGGCTGTCGGATGGAAAATGTACAGTTTGAAAATAACACTGAGTTAATTCAATGCGAGTACTGTAAACGTTCAATGTGCAGCCATTCAACATCTCATTATAAGATTATAGATTAATTCTCATCCGCTGCAGTGTTTCCTTCTACTGTACCTTCATGTGGTTGCAAATGTAAAACCATTTTGTTTTTCATCCACAGAGCGAGTTTCCGATGTCATGGCAAACGCCAGCAGCACAGACTTAGTGGAGGACAGCTCTGTCCGTCTGTCCTGCTCCTCCTCTGGATCCTCTCTCTCTTTCCTCTGGCTCAACAGCAGCTCTGAGGTTACAGCCAGTGAGAGAGTTCAGCTCACTGATGGAGGCTCCACTCTCACTATAAATGTGACCCGCTACGACCAAGGGCCATTCAGATGTCGTGTGTCCAACCCCGTCAGTAGTGCCACCAGTGGTCAAATAAACCTCTCCATCAGTTGTGAGTTACTAACATACATGCTCAGTTCTTTTTTTGACAACATCTGGATGCAAACAGAGATAGAAAGTTTAGATTGTAACAGCTTAGTGAGGAGTGGCCTTGTGTGGTGTATTTTGTCCCTATTGTATTGTCCAAAGTATTAGAAACACATTTTTCAACCTTATGGAATCAATCAAACTTCAACATAATGCCAACAAAATTATTGTACGGACGGTTTCATTTAGAAATTGTGTATTGCAGGCTTGTTTTGTTACATTTCTTTGAACAGACGTTTCTTTTTTTCTGCTGACTTGATATATGATAATAAAGTTGTTCATACTCATTTTTTGCTGTTGTTTTCCCCTACATGCAGATGGCCCGGAAAATATTTATCTGACAATATCACCGTCACAAGAATACTATAACGAAGGATCAAACATCAGACTGTCTTGCTCAGCAGACTCCAGACCTGATGCCCATTTTATGTGGCTTCTGAATGGAGACCTGCAGTCTGATACTGGACCAGAGCTCAGTCTGATGAACAGTCAGGAGAGTCAGAGTGGAAACTACAGCTGTCGGGCCTTTAACAACAAAACTCTGATAAATAAAACGTCTCTGCCCTCAGTTGTTTCCATATTGGGTAAGTTTGAATTAAGAGGTTTATTGGATAGAATAGCGAAGGGTCAGAAAGATGGCACTTACAGTAAGTGCACTCTTGCATAATTTGTATTGCAGCCATCTCTGTACTGAGTGAGTTTCAAGGAAAGTTTTTTTTTTTTAAAGAAATATGGATACAAAAAAGATGACTTATGTACCTGTGATGGTATCAGATGAAACTTTCTTAAAGCTGAAGTTTTCTGGAAAAAAGACCCCTCGATTCCTGAAACACTTTTTTGATATTGACGTGACTTATTGCATTTATTCTCAGACTCTTTTAGACTCTCTTTTTGAAAAGTCCGTCTTCGTTTTTATTGAGTTGCTTTTCAGTGTCGACATTTGTTGCAAATGCTGGAATAGCAACTTATACCTCAGGATTTCCTGCCATTGAATCAGGCTTTCACCATCTGGGATGTGTGTGTGCATTTGTAGATGTCCTCTCTCTGGAATGACCTGTGATTGCTCAAAGTCTCCCGTCACTAGGTTTTCTAGAGCCTTAAAACAGAGCCAAGAGGAGGTGCAGAAGTCTAGTTTTCTCTCAGACCACTTGTATCACAATATGCTGAAAATTTATTTTGGATATTTTTCCCAATGACACCAAAAAAAAGAAAAAAGAAAAAAAAGAAACCTGTCTACCCCAGCTGTAAATTGAAAAGATTGTATTTAGCCTTTGTGGAACAAAAATAACAATACATACATACTTTTGAGCTGAAAATACGTCTGTAATTGTTGATTGTACAGAGACAACTGAGGCTCAGAAAGAAAAAATTTTGAGGTCGTACAAAAATACTTCTCGGAGTGGCCAGTAACAAAGCAAAAGTTGCGATTAGAAAATATGACTAATACACAAACTGAGGACAGTTATAGTTAAACACATTCACCATGTAAATGCACTTAACTTTGATAATGAAACTGACATTTGGTTTGATTGTTAGGCATTAACTTGCAAGTTTAACGGTTGTGTTCATAAGGTGAATGTGGTCATAGATGATTAGGTAAAATAAACAAGGTACGGTTAGCAAACACTGGTTAAATATTGCACCAAGCACTAGACAACGGATAGTATATGATAAACAAAGTAAACATTCCTGTGACTACATGTCTATGTCCAACTCACATACAAACCTTTAACGTCTAGTCATTATTATTTATCATAGTTTCATTAAATGGGATTCATTTCCATTCTCCACATTGCTCCACTCTACTGAACAATGTGCCCTTGGCCAAGAAAGGAGGTCAGTATAAAACCACTATGTTTTTCACCCACAGCGCGTGTTGCCAATGTTGTGGTAACTTCAAACACAACAGACATGTTGGAGTACAGTACTGTCCGTCTGTCCTGCTCCTCTTCTGGATTATTCCTCTCTTTCCTCTGGCTGAACAGCAGCTCTGAGATTAAAGAAAGTGACAGAGTTCATCTCACTGATGGAGGCTCCACTCTCACTATAGTCAGTGTGACCCGCTATGACCAGGCACCATTCAGGTGTCAAGTGTTTAATCCTGTAAGCAATGGCACCAGCGGTCCAGTAAACCTCTCCATCAACTGTGAGTTATTGACTTATATGTGCTGACTCTTTATCCAGCACCATATGCATGCATGCTTCAAAGTTGATGTTACAGTATAATGAGGCTTCACACCGAAAGAAGCTGCATGTCCCGTAACACTTTCTTTTGGTGATTCTTTTATATTGTTCTACTCCTCATATGACGCTCACTGTAGATGGCCCAGAAAATATTATTTTGACAATATATCTGCCACAAGAATACTATCAGGAAGGGTCAGACATCAGCCTGACGTGCTCAGCAGAGTCCAGACCTCCTGCCCTGTTTCAGTGGTTTCTAAATGGAGACCTGCAGTCTGATACTGGACCAGAGCTCAGTCTGATGAACATTCAGGAGAGTCAGAGTGGAAACTACAGGTGTCGGGCCTTTAACAACAAAACTCTGAAAAATGAAACGTCTCAGCCCTCAGTTGTCTCTGTACTGGGTAAGTTTGAATTAAGAGTATTAGTGGATATAGTAGTGAAAGGGTCAGAAAGATGGAACTTACAGTAAGTTGCATAATTTGTATTGGCATAAAAATACAAACATTAAACATTACTTGTGTAACATTTGAGTTTTCAGTAAAATAGGTGATATAAAAACATAAGACACCTTTTGAATTGGATATTTTATTGCCTAATCTTGCAGGCAAATTCATGATGAGGAAAGGTCATCAAAAAAACTAATAATTTACTTATTTCAACACATTAATTAAAGCGGTTATAATCAATGCTCTGTTTTGGTTCACTTTCATCGTATCGTTTTCTGAAAAACCAACTGTACACTAACCGCCCTGAAACAAACAGCTGACAGACCGTGTTAGAAATTAGCTGCTGGACATAGCGGATCATTTTTTCTGCTAACGCAACATTTTTCCCGCGAAGGTAAAAGGAGAGTGAATATTGGACTTACATTTACCAGGTGGACAGAAACACGACTCTAAATGTTTCTCTGTATGTTCTGCATGTCAAACCTAAATGTTTGCTTTTTCAACTTAAACACTGAAAACTTGTCAATGTTGTGTTTATACATGACATGCTCGATAAAGACTTGTGGTCAAAACATTGAAATAATGATATTGGTCAAACTTCATCTGTCCACTGTTTTGAGTCAATTGTTAAAAAATCTTCTCCGTTATTCAGTGTGTGAACTGACACTATTTTTCTAAAAAGTCAATGGTATGTTGCACTCAAATAGATGATTTGTATAGTATAGTTTAGATTGCTAGAGTGTGGACAGTCTGACACTGTCTGGAACAGTAGTTATGTCTGCGTCTTGCAAGTTCCTTTAAATTAATTTACTCAGTCAATTCACAGTAACAGTTACTTTTGTTCCTGTTCTCATATTTTTCACAAATCTTTTTCCCAACAGAGAAAATATCAGGTGCTTCTATCACATCGAAAACAAACCAGTTGATTGAAGGGAACTCTTTCAACTTATCCTGTGATGCTGCTGGCTTTGTGTTTACCAGACAGTGGAGAAAGGGTGGCTTAGATCTGACTCCGGATGACAACATGGCACTTCACGACAATAACAGAGTGTTGTCATTTAACAATCTGAGTAAAAAAGACACTGGAGATTATTTTTGTAAAGTCAGCAACCCCCTCAGCCAGGATGAAGCTAAATACACCATGGTTGTTTCCTGTAGGTAACAAACTATACATTAACTGTTCGAAATGATGACTGCCTTAAACAACAGTGTACTACTGACATATTGTTGTTTGTAGGTCTGTAACATGCTTAAAGCTGCTTTAAGAACTCCACAAATATCTGTTTTTCAGATGGACCAGAAAATGTTAAAATCAAAGGTCTAAATAAGATACAATTGAAAGAGACCTTAACATTAACCTGCTCTGCTGACTCCGTACCTGTTACTTACACCTGGATGCTGAACGGGACAAAGATGCACAATTCTTCTGTTTTTACTAAAAAGAACATTGAACCTTCGGATAGTGGCGACTACATCTGTGAAGTGATGAATCGTATAACTGGGAGAAATTCATCAGCGGTCCATGGATTGTCTGTAACAGGTACCAAAATGGTGTTGATTACAGACTTTGTTGATCGTCTTGAATATTGTGATCAACACACTGTTATACGTCTGATAATCTGAAGAGTAGCAGGCTTCCTAGAGATGTTTCTTGCAGTTCTATTATATCAATGTTTTCATTCTCAGCATTCTTCTACCTACCCATAATGCAACTCAATCACCAACAGTTTGGTCAGAGATTTAGACTGTGTTCGAGATCGTATACTAACCCATTGCATGCTACATACTTAATCAGGATGTACTGTATACTGCCTGTCAGCGGCAGTCATTATTTGGATAAACTGACCACATGTTTTAACTAAATGGTTTCTTTCTCGCCTTAAAACCTATAAATGTATTAACAGCTTTTAGCCATAGAATACTACATAAGAAGTGGAAGCAAGTCACCATATCATATTAGTCACATATTGGTTTGTGGACTGTGGCTTTGAAGTCTTGATTTCAGCAACCTGTCAATCACAAGCTAGCTACGCCCTAAATCCTACTCTGCTTTATCGCCCGTTTTACTCTAAAATTAACATCATGCTGTATTGAAGAATACTTGAAACTAGCGGTTGAGACCATAAACTCATTGTTTACAATGTTTATGGAGGTAAACATTCAAACACAGCCTTACATTTGTTAAGCTAGTAGCAGCTATTGTAGCCTCAAGAAGCTAGCCTCAAGTATCGATGAAGAGCATACCACAGAGGTCTGCTATCCTCACATCTTCTAACTCCACACCTCCAGATTGTTTTTCTTCTTCAAACTTGTAGTCTTCAGCTCCAAACAACTCTGACTGAATGTTCTCCAGCTAAAGGAGCTATACAGTGGAGGCCTTACTCTAAACGTAAAACAAAACAGTATTTGTAACTGGCCAACTGTGAAATCACATAAAGGGAGAGATTGCTTTATGCTTTGAATCCAAAAGCATAATGAGACGATGAGACAATTACTATGGTTTCTATAGACAGAATGGTATAAAAATCATGTTCTTATCTACTGTTGTATTTATGCCTGCCCAGACATACCAGACATACCACCAACATGTTCGGATGGTTGCATCGCTGGAATAGTAATCGGAGTTTTAGTCGTCATCTGTGGATCAGGGGCTGGAGGGTACCACATTTATAACAAAAAGTAAGTGGAAAAGAGCTTTAAGATATAACCAGTGAGCCTTTTTTTCAATTAATGAGAATCTATCACAATTATGGTAAGGTGGCTGTTCAGTATTATCAAGTTTGAACCCAAAAGCACGACTCAGAGAACAGGCAGGATCTGCAATGACAGGAGAGTCACTACATGGCAAAGGAAGAGAGAAGACAAACAATGTGGAACTAGAGTCAGGTAGACGTTGAGACTGTAAACTTTGTTTACTCAACAAATTCAACAGTTCAACAAATGGTCACTTGTCTATGTGCTGCTTTTGTTATATAGTTTCCATAGGCACTGTACAGCTAGATAGTTTAACATTTTGTTGTTGTCAGGTATAAATATTAAACTGTGATGGATTATGTGGCTCACCAGGAGTTAAACCTTTGTCATCAGTATTTTGAAGTCTATAACCCTGTTTGAAAGTCTTTGAAATGTTCTGCATGTGTAACCTAAATGTTCCCTTTATCAACTTAAACAGGGATTACATGTCAATGTTGTGTTTATGGATGATATGCTCCATAAAGACTTGTGATCAAAACTTTGAAACAATGACATTTGGTCAAATGGAAAGCACATTCCAGAACAAAGGTCACGAGTCTGGCAACTTTCTACTGCTTTAAAAAAAAAAGATGCGGCAGAAGCAAAGATAAAATAAAAAAAAATAATAAGGAGTGGGCTACAGAAGTCCGGTAACCTTCTAACTCCACACTCCTAGATTTTATTTTTCATTTTCAAACTTGTTATCATCTTTTTACTTGTTATCTTTATCATTCTGATAAACATGCACTTTTTAATCATATGAAGAGTGGCAGGCACTCCAATCTGTTCTCTGCTGCCTTTCTGCCCCAACAGGATGCAGAACTCTGCTAATTTGCTTTGACCTAATCATTTTACGATAATTAGTCAGGACTAAATATTCAGACATACTTTGCATTCACCTCACCTGTGATTCTGTTTCAGAGTTTACAAATAGCTGATATTGCTAAATTAATTGGTTGTGTTATTTTGTATTTTTTTCCATTAAAGACGGGTCTGGAGGTCTTTCAGCATATGCTATTGCTGGAATAGTTACATCATGTTTAGTGGCTTCTTTTGGAGGAGCTGGAAGCTACTATATTTATAAAAAATATTAAGTTAAAGAATAGCCTTCATTACTATTCAGACATTTCTCCCTTTTATCATGTATTAATAGATGACTGACATTAGATTAGCCCTAATTTAACACTGACCGAACTCTAAACTCTTATAATTAGATTTATGGTAATCTATACAATAAACAGTAAAGATTTATTGTATTTCTTGAAGGACTTTCTTAACATATCAATGAGTTCAATGAAAATTTCTTTGCATTAAAAATGCATAACTGGTGTAATTGTTGTTTTGCATTTCTAGTGCTTAACTTAAATCCGTAAATAATCTTGTTTAGAAAGTTTAGAAATTCCTTATCGAATAATTAGCATTTTGTGGTATGGCCACATTTTAACAATGCTTTATTTCTAATATTTAGAAACAACATGAAAGCTCCGCCACCTTCTAAAAGTAAAGGTTTGTATTGATCTGATCTAATTCATCCTTATATATATATATATATATATATATATATATATATATATATATATATATATGTGTATATATATATATATATATACACATATATGTGTGTATATATCTGTGTATATATATATATATATATATATATATATACACATATGTGTATATATATATATATATATACACATACACATATATGTGTATATATATATACTCACACACATAACTGGGCATATGAATAATCAGAAGTAACAAACCTTTTTCTTTTGTTGCCTAGAACCGCCACCTTCTGAAAGTAAAGGTTTGTATTTATCTGATCTAATTTCTCCATATATATATATATATATATATATATATATATATATAGATATATAAATATATATACACACACACACACACACACACCTGGGCATATGAATAATCAGATGTAACAAACCTTTCTTTTTGTTGCCTAGAACTAGAAGAATGTGTGTATGAGAACACATCAATGATATATGAAAACACATAAACTCAACAATCATCTTTCCCTTAAAAGGTGAGTTTTAAATTAATTAATTTGATGTGGTAAAAAATGGATGAATGTATTTTGTAGGAAAATGCACCTAGAGGTTTCAGTGGAAATTATTTTACGTAGTTTATATGAACAAACTATTGTAGGAAACACTTACAGAATACTCATAACATACAGTTGATCAGAGCCAAAACAAATGCCATGAGTGACATTTCCCTCTTTTCCTCTTATGTCCAGCAGAAAATTTGGAGGACGAAGAATTCCACAACAAGATAACAAATTTAGCAGCCATGACATAATCATCACCTCATTGATCTGGATGTGTCAGCAAACATTTTCCATTTACTCATCCAGTAGAGAGCAACAGTAGCATTTCTGATGCATTTCCTGTTAAAAGCAAGTCCAATATTCACTATTAGGTTTACCAGAGGTTTGTAGCTGAGAACTTCTATGAAAGAGGGTTATGATTGTGAAAAGACTTAAATATAATAGGAAGCTCCATTGGGCTGAAGAGTTGAGGGATAATTCTCCAAACTGTTTTACACTCTGACTTCTTTTACATTTAATGTATTGTTAGTATGAAAGATATTTGTTGAAAATAGCTATGATGAGTTTTTTGCACTGTTGTATATTTCAAGCGACAGTGATGTTGGAGTGATGATGAAGGAATCTCCGCGGACACTGTTCTTGCTGGTATAATGAAGTTTATTACAAACAAGCAACATATGTCAAGACGGGCGACATGTACACCCGGAGAGTCCCAAAGTCGAACAGAACTCTAACCGTCGGGGATCTCCCGATCACTTATATATGGTTGTTGTTTACGCCCCAGACTTGAGTATATAATGACGTCATAAAGAGGGCCCCCAATAAAAGACATGTTTCGGACATAGGCACAGCTACTCCTCCATCCTCCAGGTCAAGGAGCATTGCCCAGCGGGGGTACCTAATGATTATCCCATGTGCAACAAACATCAATGGATCCGACATTCCAAAGTCACAGGCCCCTTCACATATGTTATCTTCATGCATTACAGAGCAAAATATACTACAGCACCAAGACAGTTAAAAAAAGACTTGTTCTGCTTTTCCTAATGTGTTTTCATTTGTATGTGCTTTGTGTACTTTGTGCATTTCTATATTGAATATCTAATGCTGGCTTTTACGTTCAAGTGTTCCTATTGTGTCAACATTAAACAATATTGGGTTGGGATAAGAGATTATGCAAAAGATTTATATTAATAATTCTATTAAAATAATTTGGACAATTGCTAAACATTGCACGTCATATGTCATATTTCTGTCATATGATTTGAACAGCAACTGAATATGTGACAGTCTTTTAAATATAACTGTGGAAATCATGTTTTAAGTAAAGCTGTATATCTTTTTTTTAATTGATACATTTGACATTCATGTACTGCCAACAAACAATAAATAAAAAAATGAAGTTGTGCCTCCAGAGTTTATTCTTGATTGTTGACTAAGCTTTGTGGACAAGTGAAAGCTGATCATACTTTGAAAGTGCTCTTTATAAATATGTTCCTATTGCAGCTGTTATTATATGACTCTTGTTAAATTTAACACTAATAATAATCTAGAAGATTTCGGTATATGAAATTGTATAATTTTGAATATTTTTACATCATATTGCAAAATATATTGAGGGAAATGATCATTCTTAAATACTTATACTCATTTTAATTGAAAAACTAATTTTGCTTGCTTTGATTTTTACTGTATCAAACAAAGATATTTGCAGACAATATTACGTTTATTTTGACATACATTTCGACATAAAAAATATTGCACCTCTTGCGAATTGAAAATTGCAGTAGGTGATGTTGAGATTTTGATTTAATTTTGATTGATTGTGCAGCCCTAATCACAAGCATTTGCGTTTCCATTTCTAATCTGAGTAGCATAAACCAATCACGTGTCAGCAGGCTTTGGTTGGATGCAGGAAAACAGGCCGAATGGAACGCATCGTCCTAAATGTAATATGGAGCCCATCGTCAAACGATTTTTCTTTTTATCAGCTTGAAATCAGCTTGTAAACTGTCTACTTCTGAACTCCAACTCCATTCTTGCATCTTAAGTTGCTAATCAGGACTGTAAATAATAAAGTCTTGGCCCTGATATCTACTGACTACACAGGAACCTCAGAAATATTGCCCCTTGCCCCCAGAGGCTCATCGTTGTCAGATCGAGGTTGGTGAATAAAAGACATTGAGCAAAATGGTATTGATGTGATTTACTGATGATGATGATGATGATGATGATGATGATGATGATGATGATTAGCTCTCCCTGAGGATTTTTTAAGCTTGAGTTAGACTGTTGCTCAGTCATCCTTTGGTCCAGACTGAATATCTCAACAACTATTGGATGAACTGCCATTACATTTGATTCAGACATTCATGTTCCCCTTTGGGATGAATTTAGATAAATCCCTTAATTTTTCCTCATCAGGTACTAACTAACATGGTAAACTGAGATGGTGCCCACGATAAACATGTCTCTACTGTTAGTGTTAGGACACTCTTTTGTTTCCAACATGTTTTATTAGCTCCAGTACAACTGTTGTTATTTGTATCATTGTTGAGCATCTTATTCTATTTCATTTTTGTATTCTTTTTAATTGTCCAATTTTAAATTTACTCATTGCAGTCCTAACACTTTGTATCTCTGTTTTGAAAAGTGCTGAATAAATAAAGCTTATTATTATATTATTGTCATAAGCATCACCATGTTAACATTGTGACTGCATGTTAGCATGCTGATGTTAGCATTTAATCCCCTGCTATGCCTAAATGCAACAGAGCTTCGTCACAGAGCTACTAGAGTGGCTGAAGACGCTTGTTGTTAAAACTTTTGTCATGATCAAGTTTGTAACTAAGAGTTAATCATTAATAACAATCAGAATTGCTAGTGTTCAGAACATGCATTTGTATTTTATTAGCTTGTTATGCAAGTTTGGAGGGCAACAATAAAAAATTATCATTGAGTAAATATTTAAGCATGCCCAGCCTGTGGACGTCTTGATGACATGTTTCATTTATTGTTGATTATCTAAGGGACACTTTTTCCATTGTCGTACAAAGTCAGACAGCAGATGATCAGATAACATTAGAAGAGGACCACACTGAGTAATACACCATGAGCTATACATTTCTCAGATCAACCATACTTGTGTTTCTCTCCTCAGGTAAGACATTTTTTAGAAATAATTTTTACATTCATCATCAATACAACGAGAGGTTGTGAAATGTTGGCTAATCGCGAAATGTTTCAGCAGGTCTCTGCTATGGAGCCGGTGTGGTCCCTGTTGACTTACTTCGTGGAGCAACAGGGGAGAGTGTGACCTTCACAACATCTGTGAAACCACCAGCTAAACCATTTATGGCATTGATTTGGAGCTTCAATGGGACCACCAATGTAATAAGCTCAACCAGTGTAGATGTCGTGGGACCAGGCTATGAGAACAGAATCACCCTGGATAAATTGACTGGATCTCTTGTGCTAAGAAACCTGACTGAAAAAGACAGCGGGAAATATGAGTTAATCATCATCCCCTACGGAGCAGTGCAGATTCAAGGAACCGCTAAACTTGAGGTGCTGAGTAAGTTAGACTTCATTAATTTGACGGCGTATTTAAAATAATGCTTGTGTGATATCAATGTATTTGGACTGAAAATATCAGCTACTGTTGACAAGATGTCTGTTTTAAGAATGTCTCTTTCTATAATTTTTTTGTGCACAGGCAAAGTGCCGAAACCCACCATGGCCTGCCCCACAGAAAACTTAATAGAAGGTAAAACCTCCCTGAACCTAACCTGCCATGCTGACGGCTTCATGACTCGTGTGTGGTCGAAGAACGGCAAACCTCTGGTTTCCGGAGCCGGAATCAGCTTTCACGATGGCAACAGAGTGTTGTCCATCAGCCCCTTGAACAGAAGAGACACTGGAGAGTTTCTTTGTAATGTCAGCAACGATTTCAGTTTTGATACGGCCAAATGCAGACTGAAAGTCTACTGTAAGTACTTTCAATTGTACTTTAATGTACCACAGCACTTTTTTTTTACATTTATCACTTCTGAGTATTTGCTTATAAGTTCTTATAATATTCTTAATTAGTATCTTATTTCTCATCTTTTCAGATGGACCTGACAAACCTATAATTGTTCAGACTCCAATAGGAGCAGAACTTGAAGAGAGAGTCTTTCTGAGCTGCTCTGCGAACTCCTTTCCAAAGGCAACTTTCTTCTGGACGTTCAAACACGTGATCATGCACGGGTTTCTACATTACATCCCTGAGATGGAAAATAGGCACCTGGGGAGGTACACCTGCACGGCCCGTAACCCTATTACTGGTCTGGAAGCCTCTGTGTTCCACACACTGCGTGGTATTTAAGCTCTCATTCATAACTCAGTAATTCAGTAGCTTGTTGATTCTGATATGTGATGGCAAATAGAAAAGACAGAGTAATTCTTTTTTCTTCTGATCTAGACTCCTCTACTCCTATCACTGGTTCTATGTCCATGATGTTTTCCACTGTCCTGACCACGGTGGCACTCATATCGGTCTAAAGACGGCATTTTGTCTGTGGAAATAGTTGTAATGTAACAAGCTTGCTCATTTTAATCTGCAATTGTCTTTATTTTGGATCATTTCTCTGTGTTAAGCATTATCGCTGTGTCTCTTTAAATTGTATGTTCACATAAAATAAAGCTATGAATGACAAATAACAAACCAGTGTTCCTATGTATATTAAGACAGCTAAAGTATTGCTAATTGTTGTAATGTCACCTCTCAGAGAACAAATACAACTTCCAGCTATGGTCTCATTAGTGCTAACAGATGAACAGATAATAGACCTACGTTATATCATTTGTTCTTGAGTCATTCAGCCTTTAAACTATGATAAAGTGTGTGGTGTTCTTAAAAGGTGACTGAAGCCTGATAACGTCTAATGAAATTGCCACTATAATAAACTTTTCTTAAAACTCTATATCAGATTGTGTTGTGTTAATGAACACCATCATGTACCTTCCATTCGTTCATTTTCCTTTGTTCCACAAGGGTGCGCCTGCATGCTGTTGCCATAAACCCTTAAGCATCAACTTCACAGCAACTTTTTTAGAGTACAATCGGAGCACATTTTGGGTTAGTTGCCTTTTGACCACTGAGTCCTGCACTAAATCAGTTTCATCGACACGTGTTAGTCTTATTGAGGGTGCTATATGTGTGTATATATATATATATATATATATATATATATATATATATATATATATATATATATATATATATATATACACACACATATAGCAATGAAGTTTAAGGCTGGGAATAAATGCAGGACTTGAAACTCTTAAGTCATAAAATAAGAAAAACAAGAAAAAGGATTGGAAAATTATTTTTCAAGATAATATAATCTGCATAATTCACACAATGATTTCAATTTAGCAATTGTAATGCTTGATTTAGAAACGTTCCTGACTACGCAGGCACAATTCTTTCAAAAAGCACTTTTGGCTAATTAAAAGATGTATTTGGAATTTTTTTGTGGTAACAGTGCTTGTACGGATAAGTACCGCCCAAGCGTGACACTGTTAAGGGTTTTTAGATTTTAGCAAAGATACATTGACTTCTATTGTGACATTATGAATTTTCATAATGTCATAATGGTGTGACGACACCGGCCCTTCCATGCCAATATGTTGATTCTCGACTTGTTTTTAATTTATATGGTGGCAGGGGATCATTACTGCCAAATGGGAACAACATGGGCCCGGTGTTTTACTATTTGTAAAATCCAGAATAGAATACAAAAACCTTTTTTTCACCTACAAAGCCCAAAATGGTCGGTAACCATCATATCTTAAAGAGATCATAGTACCCCATTACCCTACTAAGGCACAGTGCTCACGGAATGCAATTAATATATGCCTTTTATATATTTATATATTTACATATATATATATATATATATGTATATATACATATATATATATATATATATGTATACACACACACACACATACAAAAATTACATTTATTACTATGTATTTAACTAATAACATTACATTACAATTTTGAAAATGGTGTCTCTGGATTGTCTATTGACTTCTTATCAAATTACAACCAGTATAAATATTTATCAAAACCTACTATCAAAATGGATCTGTGGGTAATAATTATCAGGGTGTTCCTCCAAAGACCTCAGTATACCTTTGATCAGCCACGTCGTGAAACAAACTGCTCTATGATTTTCTCAAAGTGGAGAAACGGATTAGTGGATGAGCTGTTGTGTTTCACAGCTGGAAGCAGAGACAGTAGAGTTGACAAACTGTTTCTGAATGCAGGAGCCACATTTATCACCACATGGAAGATTCCCAATGTGTAATATCTCTTAATTGAACAGTCATAGTGTGATATCATCACACCAGCACATCATGTCTAGCATGTGGTTTTATTACTTTATCATCACTTTGTTGTAAATTCATCATATCAGTGTAAGATATTGTTCGGGCTGCAACACATCCGAGGGAGTAAAAGTTTGAGTGCATGAGGAAATGTCAGACTGCAGGAACTTTGTGCCACCAGATTTCATGCTAGCAACATAAAATATATAAAACTCTTATATATTAAAAGAAACTGTTGTAAAAATTGCAACACTACGAACCCAATTACATCAATACATGACACTATAAGTAGATAAAGGAAAAAGGAGCAAGGGAATCAACTTTTTCCTTCATCATTATATTGGGACTAGGTTTTGTCAAGGAATTTCTTGTAGGATTGATAAAAAACTACCCCACAATATGTTTCATCTACTGTATATATATATACATATATATATATATATATATGTATATATATATATATATATATATATGAAAATGTATATATATGTTTTTAGTGTGAATTATCTCAAGTTGCCTCTCTTCTGCTCTGTGGTATCAGAAATAATGTTTTGTCTCTTTGTCACTTTTTGAATTTAACAATAAAAACAAGGCTGATGTTCATGTGAGCAAAAGCAGGGAATGAAAGTTATAAATGATCTACATTTTGCACATAAACTGCAGCTTATGTGCATTGACAGAAATTTTATACAGTCAAAAAATGAAGCAAAAACACTGACAGTGTGACTTAAATGCTGCACATTAAAGCATTACAAGTGACAGAAACCGATGAGATAAACAATATGACTATTTAACATCATGTCCAAATATTTTAATTCCCAAAGAAAACATCTTTAGACTGTCCTGGATTTTCTCAGAATTTTGTTGTTGATTTATATGAGTGTACATGAAGTTTGTTTATCAATCTGATTCCTAACAAATCACATAATAAGAATAACACCCTCCAAATTGCATGGGTCTTACTTATTGGTCTTACTTATTGGTCTTACTTATTGGTCTTACTTATTGGTTGCCACTGCTGTAATGGACAGGATGAGTTTGTCACCACAAAAGTAGTAAAGGCTGTGACAGGTGAAGAGGTGCATTGCCCCTCCCCTCAAACACGCATACTGTACTCACTGCACCTCCTCTGTGAAAACATTTTGTTGGTGCCCGCAGGCTGCAGGAGATATGGAAACATCTGTGATACTGTTAGTCATCTTGGGAGCAATCTCAGGTGAGAAATAAAGACTTGTATAAACACTTTCACACAGAACTCCTCCGTCACATCATGATTATTCTAGTTATCTCAATTGAATTTTAAAAGTGGACCCTAAATATAATTTAAACAAGGTTGATTGTTACTACTGGTTATAGTTTTATTGGTTATTGTAGTTTTACGTGTTAAACGTGTGAGATCAAAGATTCTTTTCAACTATACTTATACTGTCTTGTTTTTAATGCAGTGCACAAGTGGATCTAACAGACTACAACATAAAGAGAGAAGTCTTTGAATGCACCTGTATACATTTATTATTATCCTTTAAAAATAGACTTGTCATAGTAAAAACTCTATTCTCTATTGTTTTTTTATTATAAAAATTTCTTTGTTGCATAACATTTTAATGTAAATATGACTCTAGACGACACAGATAGCATTGTAAAGAAATCTAAATCCTAACCTTATTTTAGGATTTGATTTAATGCATGTGTCTGGTATTTCAAATAGGCTGGTTTTTAATTTGAATACATTCAGTGATCCACAGTGCGTTGTTTTCCAAATCTCAGTAACATTTATTCCAATAATGTAACTGTCTCCTGCAGGTTTAAGCCACGGAGAAGGTTTGCTACCAGACAGTCTTATTGCAGCTGTTGGAGGGACGGTGGTATTCACCACAACAGTGACTCCACCACAAACACCATTCATGATAGTAACATGGAGTTTTTATGATATCCATGGTACTCATTCTAATATAATAACCTCAAGTAATATAGACATAACTGGACCAGCGTATACAGACAGGATCACCCTCTTCAGATCTAATGGAACTCTGGAGTTAAGGAATCTGACTCTTAGCGACAGTGGAGAATACGGCATCATGATTCTACCAACTGGTGGAACATTTCAGAATGGAAAATGCAGACTTGTCATACATGGTATGTTGATGCAACACGGTTGAACTTAAAACACACAGAACACGTATATCCAATAATTGGAGCAGCTAAATCTTTCCACAGCTATTCTTTATTACTTTGACCTACACCATATCTTTCCTGCAGCCTTTTTCTTATGCAATATTGTTATCAGTTCAATAAAACCTGACTTTGATTGACATACAGGGAGCAAGTGTATACCAGGTCACAACTGTCCATCATGGACGTTTAAAGTCAGGGTTATTTGACATTATGCATTGTTTTTAGTGGTTGTCCTGCTACAGCAACAGGGTAGAAAAGCTTTGCCTCCATTTAGGACTTGTTCTTTGTTCATCTCAACCCACAGCACCAGTCTCTAATGTGGTGGTAGCTCTCAGCAGCACAGACTTGGTGGAGGACAGCTCTGTCCGTCTGTCCTGCTCCTCCTCTGGATCCTCTCTCTCTTTCCTCTGGCTCAACAGCAGCTCTGAGGTTACAGCCAGTGAGAGAGTTCAGCTCACTGATGGAGGCTCCACTCTCACTATAAATGTGACCCGCTACGACCAGGGGCCATTCAGGTGCAGTGTGTTTAATCCCATCAGTAATGGCTCCAGTGATCCAGTAAACCTCTCCATCAGCTGTGAGTTACTAACACAAATGCTCTATCGTCGCATGTTTCTTCAAATTCCAAACCTGAACATTTTCACATAAATACAGCAAAATGTAGCAGCTTATCCTCATCACTTGTTGGTGCTTTGGTCACTGAGCAGTTGATCCCTTCAGCTAGTATGATAATGATGCAGTTCTGCTTTTGACTTGTATAAAACGGTATGAGCCATGCACACTGCATACCACTTTTCTCAAGTTACTAACATTTCTATTGTTGACACTCTTTTGTTTACTTTCCATGTGTCGCACAATGCAGACGGCCCAGAAAATATTCTTTTGACGTTATCGCCCTCACAAGAATACTATGAGGAAGGGTCAGACATCATCTTGTCCTGCTTAGCTGTCTCCAGACCTCCTGCCCTGTTTCAGTGGTTTCTAAATGAAGACCTGCTGTCTGATACTGGACCAGAGCTCAGTCTGATGAACATTCAGAGGAATCAGAGTGCAAACTACAGCTGTCTGGCTTTCAACAACAGAATGATGAGAAATCAAACATCTCAGCCCTCAGCTGTAACTGTACTGGGTAGGTTGAGGTTTTTACGGCACTAATGCAATTGTTCACCGAGCATCTTTAGGGCTAGGAATATTGTCATTATTTAAACTGTGCAAAGATGCTAATCAACAGGTTTTTCCCCACAGTACCAGTATCCAATGTAAAGGTAAATGCCAGCACCACAGACATGTTGGAGTCCAGCAGCAGCTCTGTCCGTCTGTCCTGCTCCTCCTCTGGATCCTCTCCCTCTTTCCTCTGGCTCAACAGCAGCTCTGAGGTTACAGCCAGTGAGAGAGTTCAGCTCACTGATGGAGGCTCCACTCTCACTATAGCTAACGTGACCCGCTACGACCAGGGGCCATTCAGGTGCCATGCGTTCAATAATTTCAGTAACAGCACCAGTGATCCAGTAGAGCTCCTCATCATATGTGAGTGACTAACTGGCATGTTCAGACAAGCTACAAACAAAATTTATCTGTGATGTTCTTTTTGTGATTTTTTTTTCTTTCCTCCATGTATTTTATTGGTGACCCTATCTTCTTGCATTTTCCTGCTGCAGTTGGCCCAGAAAATATCAATCTGACAATATCTCCGTCACAAGAATACTATGACGAAGGTTCAGACGTCACCCTGACCTGCTCAGCCCTCTCAAGTCCTCCAGTCATGATTCTTTGGTTTCTGAATGGAGACCAGCTCTCTGATACTGAACCAAAGCTCCGACTGGTGAACATCCAGATGAGTCAGAGTGGAAACTACAGCTGTCTGGCTTTCAACAACAGAACGATGAGAAATCAAACATCTCAGCCGTCAGTTGTTTCTGTACTTAAGTGTAAGTTGGGGGGGGACAACCTCTTGCCGCTGAGGCCTTAAATGAGTAGGTCAGAAATAATTCCCTAGAGACTGTTTAGTTGTGTTGTTTGACATGAAAGTAGTACACAATTCAATATGCTTAGCTGAACATAATCTTGCTGCAGAAACAGAGTCGGAGCAATTGATCTGTGCCAACATAATTTTTTGTTTTTTTCTACCCACAGCACAAGTCTCCAATGTTGTAATAACTCCCAACACCACAGATTTATCAGAACTCAGCAGCTCTGTCCGTCTGTCCTGCTCCTCCTCTGGATCCTCTCCTTCTATCCTCTGGCTGAACGGCAGCTCTGAGGTTACAGCCAGTGAGAGAGTTCAGCTCACTGATGGAGGCTCCGCTCTCATTATAATTAACGTGACCCGCTACGACCAGGGACCTTACATTTGTCATGTGTTCAATAATTTCAGTAATTACACCAGCGAGCCAGTGAAGCTCTACATCAGCTGTGAGTAATCTCAGAAGTTACAGCGTCTGCATGCATCTGCCACACAGACCTTTACATTTGCATCCTGATTCATAATTATTACAACCATCATGTCAGGAGCGGGTTTGTCTAACTTACGTATTGTGCTCCTTGCTGTTTGATTGCTGCTGTGTTTGGCTGATACTGAGTAAATGTCAGCTGCATTTAGTTTAATGATGCAGTTTGGCATCGGAACGACATACTTAACAGTAATGACCCCTTCACACTGAACCAAGCAGGAAGCAATATGCTGCTTTTTTCAAGCTACTGTTATTTGATTGGTGACTATACTGTTTTATATCTTTTCTTCAGATGGCCCAGAAAATATAAATTTGAAAGTATCTCCACCACAAGAATACTTTGAGGAAGGATCAAACATCAGCATGATGTGCTCAGCAGACTCCAGACCTCCTGCCCTGTTTCAGTGGCTTCTGAATGGAGACCTGATGCCTGATACTGGACCAGAGCTCAGTCTGATGAACATTCAGATGAATCAGAGTGGACGCTACAGCTGCCAGGCCTTCAACAACAAAACCCTGAGAAATCAAACATCTCAGCCTAAAGCCGTCTCTGTACAGAGTAAGTTAGAATCGGTTAAATGGTTCCAACACAATGGCTTTATGTTTTGAATTAATGACTTGCTGCTAGTATCTTTTTACTTATTATTCACAGCACCAGTCTCCAATGTGGTGGTGACTTCAAACAACACACACTTGGTGGAGTTCAGCAGCTCTGTCCGTCTGTCCTGCTCCTCCTCTGGATCCTCTCTCTCTTTCCTCTGGCTCAACGGCAGCTCTGAGGTTAAAAAAAGCGGAAGAGTTCAGCTCACTGATGGAGGCTCCACTCTCACTATAATGAACGTGAACCGCTATGACCAGGGGCCGTTCAGGTGCAGAGTGTCGAATGGTGCCACAAGTGTAACCAGCCAACCGATGAGTCTTTTCATACAATGTGAGTTCACGACAAAAGGGACTTGTGCTACACACCTACCATGACTTAAGATGACAATTACTCTCAAGCTCCATATGAATCCCAGTCGGTTCAGTAGGATTTGCGAAACCAAACCACAAATATGGATCTAATGCTCAAAAGCAATGTCCACCCTAAACCGCCCACGAGCAGGCCTACTTCAAAAGTACAGTCCGCCTAGTTGATTTAGTTTACAAGTTACAGTGACGTCACATTTCACTACTGCATATGGGACATGAGCTGGCACACAATTCAACGGCGACGCAATACACTAAAAAGTCCAATAGTCAATTGAATAGAAATGTGTACTTGCCGGTCACAGAAGCTGCGGCTGATGTCAAAGAGATACAGCTTGAATGAATCCGGTTAGACGTCCTGATGTGACTTTAATAGCCCAGGTTCCTCACGCAGGTGATCCCATTCCCCTTCCAATGTGGCGCCGTGCCAGGTGAAGTTCAGCAAACAGATTATCGTCACTTAATCACAGTCGAGTACCACTTATTCGTTTTAACAAATCGATCCATAACATACTATGCTCGTGTATATTTTAGGTAATTCATCCGAACCAGGCCAAACCAAACCGTCACACCCTAAGTCTCCCTCTGACACGTGAGCTTTGAGCGAACAATCAAAACCGGGGTGACCGACGGTCTATTCTATACTAAAGTACAATTCTGATGTAATTGTGCTTTACTTAAGTATTTTAAATGTTCTGTTTACTTCTACTACATTACACTTATTAAATAGTGTGCCTTTTACTTCACTACATTTATTTTATTCCTTCAGTTGCTAGTAAGCCATCTTTGCAATTTAATAATACAAAATATATTCAACAAATTATTTATTTGTATTATTATAGGTGAAGTAAATACTTTATTGATCCCCAGAGGAAAATTCACAAGTTAACAAGCAGTATGTAAAGTCATTAAAATGAGAGCCCACCTTTGTCAGTTCAAAATTAAAGTGATAAAAACCAGAATACATCAAATTATAATGCAATAATATGATAAATAATTTTCTGAAATGGGCCATTCTGCATAATGAGTACTTTCACTTGTAACAGAGTATTTCCTACACTGAGGTATTGCTACTTTTACTTTACTTACTTATAATGAATTAATTGATATTTAATCAATTAATAATAATTGTGAATGTCAGTTGTTATACACAGATGTCCCCAGCATATTGTTCAAAGACTCACGACTGTAACATTAAATCTGATTCTAAAGACTGAAAGACAAAAATAAAACTCAAATAAAAAACCATGAACACATCAGAAGCCTCTACAAGAATACAGCCAAACTACAGTATCTTCAAACAACCTTCTTTTTTTTTCTTTTTTTTTACAGTTGGACCTGACAACACGGCCATCAAAGGACCTACATCAGTACGTGTTGGAGATTTCACATTGCTTTACTGCGCCACTATGTCGGTACCAGCTCCGACGTTCACGTGGCTTTATGATGGAAAGCCAACCAGTATGCAGGAGCCTGCGTACATTATCCCCTCCACCAGAAGCTTTGACGGTGGGACGTACACCTGCACTGCTGTGAATGCTGCTACAGGGCAGAGTCAAGTGGTGAGCCACAAGTTAACTGTTGGAGGTATGTGACAAAAAAAAGTAAACTGACAAAGAAACATATATATATACCAATGAGACATGTATTTTTCTGTGTGTTTAGGATAAATGCATTTCAGACATTTGTGTTTTTTTTCTCCAGATTTTTCAGACTGTGACTGCACAGTTGCTGTTGGGAGAGCTACAGTCATAACAACTGGATGTCTTCTAATTATTGCGATTGTGTGTGGAACAATTGTGTGTCATGTAATAAGAAGGAATAGGTAAGCATAAACTGTAAGTAAGTACATTTACTCAAGTACTATACTTAAGTAAAAGATTGACGTATTTGTACTTTATTTGAGTATTTCCATTTTCTACTTTACACTTCCATTCCACTACATTTCAGAGAAATGTACCGCTGGAACGGAGGACTCTTACTTGTAATGGAGTATTTCACTTTTACTTGAGTAAAACACATGACTTACACATTAACATGCCCTTATTTAAATTTTTCAGAGTCAACGACATTTATTCAGCACATCGAAAAGGTATGTATTCACCTGATCTAACTTCTTCTTTCTTATCTTTTAAGAAAATGGAAATACTTATTCCTCAATCATAAAAGTGACCTAATGAATTGTGAGAGTTAACAAACTTCTGCTTTGACCCCAAGAAAAATTAAGCGTGAAGGAGAAGCGTTTGGACATGTATAGGATCTCAGTAACAGCATCGGCGAACGGCGTGACCTCTTTTGAAGGTGAGTTGAATGTGACTGAATGATATTTATTTTGAAAGAGAGAACACATTCACATTTCTTTGATTCCACATTTCCATATCTCTCTCATCATTTAACGTTTCCTCTTGCAGCATAAATAAAACGAGGAAACAAACACAAGAAGTCTTCCCAAAATTCCAAAACCAAGTCTGAAAGAAAAACAGCAGTGTTATTGTGTTTTATTGTTTATATTTATTATATATATTATATATTATATTATATATATATTTATATATATATATATATTTATTCAACTCTTCACTGTGCTGAGCTTGATATTATATGCATAGCTTCATTGCAACTTTTGTGTAACCTGGTTTTACAATAACATCTGATGGTTTTGCAAGAATTTGTTCAAAATGGATACCAACTGTATGCATATGTAATATTCGATTCCATTATCTGAACCGCTTATCCTATTCAGGGTCGCGGGGAGACTGGAGGCGATCCCAGCTGACTTTGGGCAAAGGCAGGGTTCACCCTGGACACCAGTTTATCGCAGGGCACATATAGAGACAGAAAACCATTCACGGGCAATTCAGAGTCTCCAAGTTCTAAGCTGCATGTCTTTGGACTGTGGGAGGAAACCCACGCAGCCACAGAGAGAACATTCAAACTCCACACAGAAGGACAGACAGCCAGGGAGTGGGGATCGAACCCAGGCCCCTCTTGCTGTGAGGTGACAGTGCTAGCCACTGCATCACCGTGCAGCCCGCAAATATTACATATGTGGGCAATAATAAATTACACTATAAATAATTAAAATGGTAACCATTGAAACAACGTAAAGAAATGGGTATTATTATAAATTACATGTTATGTATATATGTGTATATTCAATAAACACTATCTGGATCCCCAATGTGTCTTGTATAATCTAAGCTTATATATATATATATATATATATACAGTACATGTTTAAACATTTAAATATGAAGTACTTTGTAACATGAGTTTTGAAAAGTCCTTTGTAAATTAAGTTTTTCTTAAAACATTACTTATTCTATAATTGCATACCCTGCACAGTGCACATGCAGTTCACTGTGCACTACAATTTAATCTTGGCTTTTAGACAATGCTCAGTCCAAAAACCTTGAGTTAATCTTTCAAATTTGTGGGTTGGTGATTTGGCGACAGGTATGAATTATTATATCACAATATAATGAGTGTTTGTTTATCAATTGGTGAATTGTTGACATGTAATTTTGACCTGTCTTCTGCCCAGTGTAATTTGGGAAATTAAATAAAATGACTGTCTTCTCACGTATTGTGCCCTTGAAGATCAACCAATTTCATAATTCAAGTGACATAAAAATATGAAGTGTAATTGAACTCTTATGATCTTTTATGTCAAAACAGGCATGTTATAGAAAACAACTGCAGCATTTAAGTTTTTTTGCTAAATTAAAGGAGAGAGTATTATTATTCTTTGTCTAATTAGTATCTTTGTGACAGTACAATATGTGAAATGTTTATGAACTCCCAGTGCTTTGAGTATATTATCACACCATCAGTCTTGTTAATTATTATTACTGGACTCTATAAAGCAATATTTCTAAGTTCATAATTTATATCTATAATAAATATTTTATGACACCTGTTGTGTAAAAATAAATGGACTTTGTTATTTATTACCGACAGCATGAAGTTAAGTATTTGACCATACAGATGTGCACATGTGTATCGAGCCGGTCAGGTCCAACACAAAGGAATTTATGGAGCCCTCTTCAATAGCTGCTTTCACCTGCCAAATCTTAAAATCTTTATTATGATTAAAATATTAATCTACTAAATCTATTAAATCATTAATCTACAAGGTCTGGGCAGACCAGGACAAGGACAGAGGAAGTTCACGTGTTTGTCAGGCTAACGGATGTCAGTTTTTCAAAAGCAGTAAAAAAAAAAAAATATCAGTCTCTGTGAAAGCAAATTTTTGTACAGACACCTGGATACAGTCAGGGATATTGGATAATTTAAGTGAAAACAAAAAAATATTTGTATCTCTTCAGAGCTCATGATGTTCAGAGGGGCTGGAAGCACAACACACAAACACGTTGCATTTTTATGGCGTGATTGAAGTAGGCACAATGACGATGACATCATGCATTGTGCAAACCAGGCTAATACAGTATGTAATCTCTGCAGTAAACTAGATTAGCCCTAATTCATGGTGACATTGTGTGATCTCATAGGAGCAGGAGCCACGTCACAGAGCAAAGAAATATCTACTGATGGTTTTATTACAGCATTCATTTTTGCATTTCAGCACCATTGAGTCTGTATCCATATTTCTATCTGCTTTTATCTTTATACCAAATTATAAAACATGCAAAACAGCAGAACAAAGACAATTTGTCTGACGTAAAATGAAAAAAGAATTCAATAATCTAACTCAACACAGATTTCCATCTCTCCTTTGACTGCAAGAGAAAGCAGAAGTGGACAAACACAGACAGAGTGTTGCTCTACAGGTTCCGACATCGGTCACTGATTATTGGATTCAATGACGTCCTCTCGCAACATTCAAGAGTAGTAGTAGTAGTATCATTCAAACCATTTTGAAATTAAATTACCTGATCGATTAGCTTTCTATTCTAGCACTTAATCAAGTGATAGAATTTGAAAAGCTCCAGACACTGAAGTCTAAACAGAGCATCACTGGCACTTCTATTCAAGCCAGTGTTTTTTCAGTGTTTTCTGGTTTGGTGGTAGTCAGTCAGGTGACATAATAGAGGATTTTCTGACATGCAAAACAGTGGCTTTTCTCTGCTGTAAAATATTAACTAATTTAAAAGATAAGATCTGGAAGTAGCTACACTCTGTAGAGGTCAAAGGTCAACCTGGTTGAAAGATCTAAAACATTGTGATATTTTGAATGGCTTTTTATCTTTTATCAAAATCAAACTCAAAATACAACTCAGATTCTCTCTTGAAAATGTTTGTTTTCTTGTTCTGGAATCCCAAAGTTAAATTTCTTCCATCACCAAACGGGACTAAAATCAAAACGTTTTGGTGTTGTGATGGAGCCTCGTTTATCATTGCATATGAAAAGGACAATGTCCGTCGTGTTTCTGGAATATTTGGTGAGTTTTGCTGTATTTGAAATGTGTGTGTAGTTGATTAATCAGTTTATCACCAAAAATATTTTTGATAAATACATTTTTTAAAGCTAAATGTTGGTCAGAGAAAAAAAAACTATGCCCACCAAAAAAAAAAATTGGTGGACATCATCAACATTTTTGGGAAATTTCATAGGCTTAACTTTTTTTAATCATAGAAATAAGCAGAATAAAATATGGAGTTTATAGAATAATCAAAAACAAGCCCCAGTACATTTATTGCAAAACAAAAAAACAAACCTTGTTCCCCTTTCTCTGTGAGTGAGTGGAAATAATTATTATTTTGTCGGGCTTCCCCTGATTACTTGATTAGTTGACTAATCAGTTGTTTTGGTCTTCGTCAACTGATTTATTTCGTTGAATAGTCATTGTTTTATGCTTTTTCATGCTGGATGAGTTATTTCCAAGAAACAGAACACTGACTCTATTGACGTGGTTATTATATTGAACAAAAAGGTTTGGGTTTTGAAAGTAAACTGTGTTTGTCTGTTAAACTGTTATCTTCTGTTTACATTGCAGTAAACTTCACAGACTTGGAAAATAGCCAATGGATCCATTCAGAGCTCATAAAAACTTAGAGATGTAGCGTGAGTACATATGTTAAGAATGCATTATGTATCACATAAAACTTTGGTTTCTGTATTAAACTATAGTTGTGAAATTCAGCTTTGTACAAACTGAGAAGTTTTCTTGTCAATCCGTCAGCACCTAATGAGCCACATAAACTCCATCGCTCCCAGTGTAACAGAAGAGGTTGAGTAACATTATATTTACACTTCGAGTGCCACTTACCAAAGCACATTGTTATTGAGAGGCCACAGTGACGCATTCTGATATTTCACCTCCCGTTCTATACATTTACATGTCAGGAGTTACAGACACACGTGACACATTTAGAAGGCCTCATTGTTTCAGATGTTTCAACGGTTGGATCTGAAGTATTTGGACTGTCCCTTATCAGATTGGGATGTATTCTGGAAAGATGTTTGTAAAAACAGAAAAAATAAACACAAACATATGTAGAGACACTGAATGAAATATCTAAATGAAAAATAAATAAATTCAAAATGCAGTTCATCTGCAGACATTGAACCAAGAGATGTGTTTGTGAAGCTGTCTGAAGGAGGTTAAGTGTCTCCTGGATGTCTTTGATCCTCCTACTCGAGGAATGCTACGCCTCACTGCTGCTCCTGAAACAAGAAAATCCAAAAGCACTCACTGAAGAGCTCGTAAAACTGATGCACAACAGGGGCTTGAGTCGCTGTGGGACAATAAAAGAGCAGGAGCACCTGTGACTCTTATGTTTTAGATTTTGAAGAGGACTGCGAGACAACATTACACGAGTCTTTATGGACATCAAGATGCTCAGGACTGCTGCTTGTTTGGTGCTTGTTTTATCAGGTAAATTAAATCCAGATGTTTTGATGGGTTCGTGCCATGATTTTTTGATTTGTTGCATTACAAAAAAAAAAAATTGGTTTGACAGTGTTGTTTTTAATTCTCTATTGTGTGTAATTAGGTCTGTGTGTAGGTGAGGGTATCTTACCCACGGGGCCTCTGAGTGGAGCTGTGGCGGGCACAGTGAAGTTCACCACAACCCTTAGGAGTCCGTTCCTCTCAATCAGCTGGAGCTTCAAAGGGGTGAACATCATCACCTCCACCAGCACCGAGGCCACTGAGCCCGGATATGCCAACCGGATCTCACTAGACCGAGCCACGGGGGCCCTGGAGCTCAGGAACCTGGTGCTGCAGGACACCGGGGAGTACACCATCACCATCACACCAGACGGAGGGGTGCAGAAACAGGGCAAGACCACACTGAATGTGTATGGTGGGTTTAATGTTGTGTTGTTTAAAATATCTGTGAGAAATGTCGGCACTCATTTTAGAAGAATTGCTTTCAAGTGACATTCTTCAGAAGGACATTGATTGATGCATCATTAATATTATTATTCAGAAATATATATTTTAATCCATATCTCTTGATACTACAAGACCTGTGTATATTTGACACATTCACTAACAATGTGTGGAGTGAAATGCAATGTAGCTTTTCTCAAGACTAGTGTGAAAAATAGCAATTAAAAAAATATATAAATGAATGATAAATTAAGACAAAAAAAATCAAAAGATCAGTACAATTCTAGATAGACAGAGAGCATACATTCATTCACTCATCCATTTATTCATTGTATTGACATTCTATGTTCTGCCAGCGCTGATAACTGGAGCCATCATCCGCAGCCCCGCAGCCATCTTGATAGAAGACAAAAGCTCCACCAACCTCAGCTGCGAGGCCTCCGGCTCCATCAGCACCAGAGTGTGGATGAAGGACAACCGGCCGCTCCATCAGAGTGGCAGAGTCACCATCTCCACGGACAACAAGACGGTGTTCCTGAAACCTGTTCACAGCTCCAACCACGGCACCTACCAGTGTCGGGTCAGCAACCCAGTCAGCATTATGACTGTGGCCTATCATCTCACTGTCAACTGTGAGTACTGCTCACTCAACACTTCCAGTAACTATTTTTTAGAAAAATAAAATGAACTCTTCAAAAAGTTGAATTGTATGCATTTGGTAAAATCTTTGAAAATTTGCTCTTAATTCTTTGCAATTATTAAAGTTATGCATGACTTGTATGTATGAACTTTATAGCTCTAATATAGTACAATTTATACAGTGATGAAATTTAACTGTAAAGTATGTGTAAGTAAAAACCGACGAGTACAAGTTTGAGGTACTTGTACGTTTTCTTCCAATACCACTTTGCACTTCTGCTCCACTGAATTCAGAGAGAACCATTGTACGCTTTACTTTACTATAATTATCTTACAGCTTTAGATTCTTGTTAGTTTTGGTATATTTTGTGTGCAAAAATCTGTAAAGTACAGCTGAAACGATTAAACCGAAAATGCATTGCCTGTACTGACAGGCATTTTTCATGATTTTCTGAATCAATCAATCATTAAAAGTCAGTTTTTACATTGATGCATGAATAAGAATAGTCTAATGATAACAGACAAAATTGACATGTTTTTACTTTCAACACTTTAAGTACATTTTCCTGATTACTTACTTTTACTGACGCAACATTGTAAATTAAAGACTTTACTTGTAACGGGGTATTTTGACAGTGTGGCATTAGTACTTTTACTTATGTAAAAAGGACCGTAATACTTCTATTCCTCTTCTCTGTGCAGTTGGACCACATAACATATCAATTACTGGACCGTCAGCAGCAGCACCTGGCCAGAGAGTCACACTGGAGTGCACAGCAGACTCCGTCCCACCAGCAAACTTCACCTGGATGTTCAACGGCAATGACACACATGTAAATAACTCCATGTACATCATAGAGAGGTTAGAGACAGAAAGCATGGGGAATTACACCTGCACTGCCACAAATATGGTGACCATGTGGGAAAACTCCACGGTTCTGAATCTGAGAGGTGAGTTTTCTCTTTTTCAGTAGTCAGGAAAGTGATGCATTCACTTATTTGTCAAAGACATATGCATTTTTCCTAAATATCAAGGTTGTTTTGTCAGCGTTGTCTACATTTTAAAGCAAGCTGGCATTTCCAAGTGGTGATAATTGTTGTCTTTTTTACTTCATAAAGCATCCTGCAGTGCTCCCCGTTGGTCGTTTTTATTGCTGCTTATCAGCGCACTGATCCTGAGAGGGTTAATCTAAGAGGAGGTAGCAGGTGAGATTAATCTAAAAAAAATATGATATATCTGTGTCATCTATTTGTTCTTTCTCACCATCATAGTAATTTACATTGTTTTGGTTTTTTTCTCAGTTACTTCCTTTCCTGATGCATTTTTCTCATGACCGAGGACCCTGATCAAAACCAAGAAAAATGTGCTGCACATGAAATGTTTATTTGACTCAAGAGACATTGATGATGCTCAGTGGAAACTCACATTGGAAAAACAATCACAAGTGTCTTCATTAAACAGACTTTGGGAGGTTTAAGAATACAAATCAAAGCCTGTGCCCTCATTTGGTATCACAAATAATAGCACCAGATGCATTTTCCCAAGTAACTTGTACTGCAGATATTATCACCAGTTTAAAACCAAATGACACAGAGCTTTATAGTAAAAAGAAAAAGAAAAGAAACCAGAGAAGTGAAAGGCTTGTGGAGTTATTTGGGAAGAAGCTGATCACCATAAGCTAGAACATGAGGAATACTTGGATTTATGTTTTCCTATCCCTGCTCACAGATATGTTTATAAGGTTCCTTACACAAGTCTCATCATGGTCCACGTTCAGGCAGGCATATGTCATAAAAGGACTTTTTTCTTTCTCAAAGGAAGCTGTTGCATAAAACTAGACTTTGATTCCCCCTTCTGGGTGACAAAAAGTTAAAAAGGGTTGCTTCACCGTTGCAAACATTGTGATCCTAATTCTGACCGAGTTCATAATCACAGCCCCGAGTATCAGCACGTTAAAGAGTTTACATAAAGTACACCTCTCCTGTTTCTCTGTCAAACAATCCAACTGAGAGAGTCTTGAAGTAGTGTCATATTAGTGCATCAGAGTTTGTGTGGGTGATAATGTTTTTTCCTCATATATCATACTGTATAATGCATACTTGCATCCTGTATTAATGAAGAACGATCTATATATAAATACATAATTCAAAAGATGCAACAAAGCTAGTTTGTTCCAAATATCATTCCAATTTACAAAGTGAAATACATTTTGATATTTGAATTAGAAAAATGACGACCTGTTAAGGAATTACGCAACATTTTCTTTTACTGACTCTAACAGATTTATTGGGGTAACTGACCCTGTACAACTTTTTCATTTTAACTGCAGCGCTACACATCATTTCCACTTTCAGGTCCTGAGAATGAAGCTGTGGGATGAGGTGTCACACTGACCACCAGCGGTGTAAAATGTGTTAAGATCCTTTACTTAAAGTGGTAATCTTTAAAATTTCAGTCCTGGTCAGATAAGAATTTTCTATTTGAGTAAAAACGATGGAATTGCGCTTTGAGTGTAGCAATTTGGAGTCTTTTGAAAGATGAGCTTCAAGTTTTCAGAATTGTGACATTTCCATATTTTGTGTATAAAATAGAGAAAAACTATAGTACAGCATTTTGTTATACGTCAAATATATAAATATTGCAAAACTTTCACCAGTGGGCCCAGTCACCAATGTGTGCGATAAATAGTGGCTTAACAGACATTTATTTAAAAAGGGAAATCTTCAAGATTGCCACTTTAAGTCAAGGTAGTACTACTTCAATGCCAAACATACTTTACTGCACGTAAAGGTCCTGCATCCAAAAGTGTCCCGAGGTAAAATACAGAAGTAGTATTGCCGAAATGTACTTTAAATATCAAAAGTAATTATTAGAAATAAATGTCTCAAAGGTGTATTTGCGGCAATTCTAGCTCTTGATACTGTACCAACACATTCGCAGTATTCAATGCACCACAGTCTCCAATATGGAAACATATTGTGTGTTTTGAATTTCAGGAATGTAACTCAGGCTGCAGAGATGTGCCTGTTGCAGTTGTTATTCCTGTCTTTCCCCATAAGATCAGTAATTTACATGCAGGCAACAAGCTGAGTTCAACCAACTGAAACAGGCAAAGCTTTGCATCCCTGACCCCGATTACTCTTGAACACCTGGGGCCAATTTATCCAGGGACTGTGATTGGTGGAGATGATTATACATCACTTTTCCAAGATGCAACTCCTACAAGGAGGCTTAACACAAGGTCACTGGTGAGCAGCTGTACAATTAATGCAGTGTTCTGCTTTATGCTCGTTTGTTTTCCTCACACTGTTATCATCCAGCATCTCAACTAAAACTGTCAAGCAAAACGAAACAAACTGAATGCATGTGGTGAAATCTGCACAAAGTACGCAGAATTAAAGTGGACGTTAGACATTACGTAACATTATCAATCACTCTTTTGAATTAAATAAAATGAGCATGTTTGTTATCAAATTGCCAGTTGATTATGTGACTGCACGGTCAAACAACAGTTCTCAAACAGAATGAAAGAAGATGCTCAGTATTAATAATCATAGTGGGTTATATAAACAAGTAAGGACTATTTGATAGACACATAAAAATGTCCTGTGTGTGTTAGGTGTATGAACTGTATATCTATCATATATCACAATATACCAATAGTGCGTTTTATAGCACAACATAATATAAAATACTAGATTATTGATGTGAAAATAGGAATTCTACTGCTAAAGCAGAAAAATGTTGCTTTACACATTTTTGGAGCAAACTTGCAGAGTATACAACGGAAGGTAAAGCTGAACAAAATGTTTTTGCACTCTTGCATAAAGTAAATCTATCGTCATATCGCTAAAGTCAACTTGTCCTTATCAAAGATGTTTTGCAAATTGAAGAACTACGATGAGCAAGTAATTTAGATCTTGCAATAACAAGGTTCCTCTTTTGATAATGACGCTCTCCATAGAGCGTGCAATACAGTAGTGTCACAGTTCATGATCATCTTTTTTCCCTCAGATTGATTCTGTTTTTATAAATTAACTGTAAAAACTCATTTCAATCTTCCTCTACACTATACTTGTATATGTTGTATTATGTATACCTGGATTCATCATCAGAGGCATCAGTAAAGGACCAAATCTGACTCAAGGTCACCAAAAACCATAAAGCCACAACAATCATTTTGTCCAAACAGCAATCACAAACCTGATTAAGATCTTATCAGAAAATATTTGGAAAGATGCAAATTTGCATCTTTAATTTATCATTTAATTTGTTCCTAAAGGGCATCTATGTAAACATTTCACATGTTCCTCTCTTTTGATTCTCTCCAACTTCCACGCAAACACATATTCTCACATTTATGACGAGGTTGATATGAGGAGACGTGCTATGCGCTTTCCAGTACCAAGTCTCACAAATTTCCTCCCAATATATATATATATATATATATATATATATATATATATGGGAAACAAAAGCATGAGCCTTATTGCAAATCTGACATCAAACTGCATGATAGAGCACAATTTTCTGAATTGCACAAATGGGACATTTATAGAATATGAAAATACATATGACTGTCACAGTTCAGCTTCCCTTCTCTTCTCTTCTGCCATTCTATCTCTCACTCACCTCATCAGTTCATTCAGTGCACCTGTTGGTCACACCCACCTCGTCAGCTCAATCACTCTCACCTGTCCACTCTGCTGCACCTACTCCCTCCAGTATATCCTGTAAGCCCCAGCTTCACACACATTCACTGCCTGATCGTTCTCCATGTCATGCCAGACCATCCAGCACTTTCCCCTCGGACTGGCTTCACCTTGCCTCTGCCCCGGTACAACCCTGACTGTTTGGCCTTCTTCACCTGGCCTCTGCCCCGGTACGACCCTGACTGTTTGGCCCCACCCCCCCCCACACCCACACCCCACCCCCCCCCACACCCACCCTTCTTCACCTGGCCTCTGCCCCGGTACGACCCTGACTGTTTGGCCTTCTTCACCTGGCCTCTGCCCCGGTACGACCCTGACTGTTTGGCCTTCTTCACCTGGCCTCTGCCCCGGTAACCGCCATAGTCTTCTGTCCCCGACCCGAGATTCCTGCCTTCTTCCCTGACTGTTTCCTGTGGTGTGTTCTGCCTGAATAAAGCTTTGCTCTCCACTCACTATTCCTTCTCCGTCGTATTGCGTCTGGGTCCTTACCACCACCCGTTACAATGACAAGCATTACACGTACAAACAGAATATCAAATCAATCCTCATTATTAAACTTTGTGAGGCTAGTTCGGCTCCATTTCTACTTTCATCTCCTGGAAAGATGTACACCACAACAATGTAGTAAGTCATGTTTTTATCTTGCTATCATACATCAAAACAGCTTATATAAAGCAAAATGTGTTTTTTGCTTTTTGGCTGATTGAGAATTTTATCCACCATAAAAGAAAAGGACATCTGGATACTTTTTTTAAAATCAGTGAGCAATAATGCAAAGCTTCTCATATTGATTAAAATATACAAAGCATAACCCAGTCCTGCTTATCTAGGAATTACTGTATTCAAATAGTAAACTATTAGTTTCTCAAGAAAGAAAAAAATATGATGTTTTAACATCACATTAGCATTTCTCTCAACGGCATTATCATCTTTTGACCACACGAGGTCGGTGTTCTACTGGTAGATACTTTGAGGCTGACAGAGAGGAATAAACCGGAGGAAATAGTGCTGACTGCTTACTTTGAAATTACAGCCTTGATCATATAAAAGTGAAACAATCGGCATGTAAGAGTTGTGTGTTTGACTTTATTCCTGGTAAAAAAGTGCTGAGAGATGGAAAAAAGCTTCCTGCTGTTGTCATGGAGATATCCTCTTCTCTTTCTTTGGTGAGTTATTTTAGTAACCAATTATAAGACAGGTTTTCAGTATGATGCCGATGCCTCTGGATGTTCCATCATCTAACTTTAAGCTTGAGGAATCTACAGGGAGTCGACATAATACTGCATACAGCTTACAGAACCTTTTATTGAGGCTGTGATTTTGCAGCACTGTGTTGTAATCACCGTCTGTATGAACCACGTAGCCATCAGTCTGTGTTGGTAACTAATTTAAGACTTTGTTCCTCTTTGCTCATGCTTTTTGTTCTGTGTTCACGTGCCGTAAAATTTTGTACCTTTCTGGCACGGCTTTACTTTTTTTTTACTACTTTTTTTAGAATTTTCCACTGAAGCACCAACTTGAAGGATCTGCCTCTTCATAACTGTAAGTTTCCATCATGTTGATTTTACTTAAAAGCTGTTTAAAAAAAAAGCACTAATGTGTTGAATTGTAATGCGTTTCTGTTATTTTGTCCGCCGCCTGTAGTTATGAACAATGAAAACTTGCAGCAAATCACCTGTCACACTTCTGAAGGTGATTTTCATTACATTACTCCCAGGTAAGACAAAATGTTTTTAACTTTTAAAAAGCTCTTATGAAATATAATAAGATAGTATTGGTTTTAAATCATTTAGAATGTTTAGACGCTGTGTTGCAAAACTAACAACCACAGAGGAACTCCATATAAATACATACAAATAATTAAGTTTTTGTTTGATTGATGAAGCGAATCTCCTGCTACAACATCACTTTATTTCTTTGTCAGTTCTTGAAGCACAAGAACTCAACGTCTGGCCAGTAGTGACGGGATACATCGGGCATGATGTCACCCTGCCATGCCAATTCATCACGGAACCAAAAGTTAACATTACTCAGGTTCAGTGGGAGCTCGGACCACCAGACGGAGAGAAAATCAAAATTCTTGTTTTTAGTAGTACATTTGGAGTTAATGTTTCAGAAACGTTTCTAAAGAGAGTGGAGCTTGAAGAGCAATCTTTGATAATTCGAAATGTGGAAATGAGAGATGCAGGGTTTTACACCTGCAGCATTGCAGCCTTTCCTAGTGGTTCATTTCAAGGAACCACCAACCTTCTTGTTCAAGGTGAGTAAGAAATATTAACATGAAGATAGATCTTCAACATGAGCATGACTCCAAGCCAGACACTAAATTTTAATACAATATTTTGTTTTGTATCCTACTGTCCATCACTTGACAGTACCTCTTAGTGAATACCTTGTCTCTCAACTATACCAATCAATGATAAATGAATGGGGTTTATAAGAACCTCATTCATTTAGGACACAGGAATAATCACGGTCATATTTCTTCTATCAGAACAGATGCCGTTATCGTCAGGGTTGGTGTCTGCTATAGTGATTGTTGTCATTGTGCTGTTAGTGATCGTGGCAGCCATTGTTTACCTGATCTTCATCAGACGGTGAGTGTGTGTGTGTGTGTGTGTATTTTGCATAGGAATATAGAAGCTGTAGAAAAGAAACTGTTGTATATTTCAAGCGACAGTGATGTTGGAGTGATGATGAAGGAATCTTCGTGGACACTGTTCTTGCTGGTATAATGAAGTTTATTACAAACAAATACACCACAAAACCTTTACCCATAACCAAGACCCGTATATTATAAATATATCAGCATCCTTTTAATACTTATTAACAATAACTACATCTGTCGAGGTGACTAATATTTAACAATGTAACAATGTATTTATGAGGATCTCGAACTTCCTTATTTTGGAAGACAGACAGACAGTAAATTACTGGAAAAAAACAAACTTTGTAAGGTGGTGGGCCCCCATGAGCTGTGCATTTATAGGATAACTATGCATTGTGTTTTTTTTTTATTTATTGTCAGGCAGCCATTCTTTTCTCTTTGTTTGATTATTTTTCAATTATCTTTATTTTCTGGTTTGTACTCCACATTTCTTTGTCATTGTCAAGATTGTTCCATAGATTTACTCCCATTCCTGAGATGCATTTCTTTTTTTTCATTTGTCTTAACCCTTAATTTTTAAACATATCTTCAAGATAGATTTTCTCGTGTTTAAAATATTTGTTTATGAGAGATTCAATTTAAATGAAGAGGATGTTCATTTTCTTATTTTATATTCAGTTCACTCAAAACATGTGTCTTTTGTTGGTCGGTTTTATCATTTAAAATATATATATATATATATATAGATATATAAATATATATATATTTTTCTTTCTTTCCTTCTTTCCTTCTTTTTTTCAAGGAGAAAGTGTGAGAAAAAAACAAAACTCCAAACTAAACTATTTCCCCACCTGTTTCACAGAAAGAAAATTATAAAAATTAAGGAATTTAGAAAGACTATCCTGGCAAAACCTCCCCCCACCCTTAAGTCAAACACAAGATAAATCAATATAGATCAGACGTAAATAAATGACCCGATTTGTTTTTTCTCACTTGCCTCTCAGAGCTTCTGTAAATATAGAATTTATCTAAAAAGGTTTTTCAGGATTAGAAAGAAAAGTCACTTCAGATCCAGAATAAAATCGGTTAACCGCATGCAACTAATCACAGGACTCTTGATTCCTTTATTTAGATGTGATCCTACGGGCAGGCAACGTGTCTACATCGGTGAGAACAGAAATACTCTCCACAACTGATGGATTTATATCTTTTGCGTGTTTCAGTTCCTTTGATTTAAAGTGTGCCTGTGTTTCAGATACAGGTGGTCCAGCGATGGATGTGGCCCGGCCATCTGTTATTGTAAGAGACGAGGTGAGCTGGTTTGAAACCACATGTCTGAATTTAAGTTGAAGAAACTTCGGTCAAATAAAATGTAGTTATGCTGCTGTTGTTTCACCAAAGCAACATAATGATACAACTGAGCAGGCCTCCATCTAAACTCTTTCTTTCTCACACTTATTCATAGGATGTGGTCTATTCCGATGTCAAGTACAAACGATCAAGACATTCTGCAGTTTCCTCCAATGAGAGATACACAGCCAATAATGTCACGTACTCCGAGGTCTTAATTTTTCGTCAGCAGCCCAAATTAGATGAAATATATGTCTAAGTGAAGACGAAGTTCTCCCTACTTGCTGAGAGTAAAAAAACAAAACAAAACGTAAAGTTGCTTAATGCAAGTTGCATTTAGCACAATTTGAGTATCATTTAGTGAAATCAGCAGATCAACCGCTTTTAAAATAAAATCTAAACTTTGTTGCTGCTCCAGACCTTCTATTCATGATTTTATATATTTGTTTCCAATGGGCCTGTGTTTCCACTACAGCCTCGCAACAGGTGATAAAGTAAAAAAAAAGAAAAAGGAAACGTCATGTTTTTCCACCAAGTCCGCAGCGCTTTCATTAGCTTTGGTATTCTTAAAAAACAAGAGTCTACACCCATATTATTAGTTCCGTGAGGCTCTACTTTGAGCTAAATGGTAAACATCGGCATGCTAATCTGCTTACAATGACAATGCTAGCATGTTGATGTTTAGCAGGTTTACCAACTTCATCATATCGGTTTAACATTTTAGCATGCAAACATTTGCTAATTCACATCAAACACAAAAGTAAAGCTGAGGATTTTGGGGAGAACAGAAATTTTGACCAGATGATTCCACAAAATGAAAAAAATTAAATAAAAATCACGAGATCAAAGTTATTCCAATACATTCTCTGGGTACCATGAATGCACAGAAATCAAGCCGGAAATCATCGAGATATTCCAATAAAGAACTAAAAAGTCAACCGCACGGTGGCGCTAGAGGAAAAGTAAATCAGCAGGATACATCGTATGGGAACAATGGATATTTGTATCAAATTTCTTAACAATCCATGTGTGAGAATGTATCCTCTAGGGATCTTGAATATCTGTTATAAATGTAATGACAATCCATCGAATAGTTGTCGATAAGTCAACCTTTTAGCTTTATAAGGAAAAGTCAAGAGTTCAAAGTCAGGAGGGTTCATCCTCTTGGGACCACGAATGTTCGTATAAAATAGAATCTCAATCCATCATATAGTCAACTGCCGTTTGACAGCAGTGTAGAGCGGCAGCCATTAGCTAGCCGGTGGGACACGCTCATATGCACCAACATGCACTAAAAGCATGCACGGCTGGACCGGCTATGTCAACAAAGTAAAAGGGAAGCTAATCCATTCTCTGCTCAGGTAGACATTACTATATTTTTACATCGATAATAGTCGTTTGCTGCTGTATTAATGCTCAGAATGTCGTATATTGCAGGTAGGAATAGTGGAAACTGGCACACCTCCAACACATTATCAAGGTGAATAACTTCTTTAAAAAGCCATGCTGTGCAGAGGAAAAACACTTGCACCGTGCCAACAAGGCTGAGTGATCACAATAGACCTCATTAGACATAGTTCCTATTCCTACATTGCTAAAAAAAAAAAAAAAAAGGAAGAACAAAAAAAAAAGGAAGTAAAAAAAGAAGAAATTACACTCAATAGGGAATCAACATGACAATGTAACACCAGTGTTGCGTGAGCTGAAGGTGCTTAGAGACTTCAAAAGGTTGCTCAATTTCTGCAGTAGAATTAAATTCCTAAATTGCTATTTTATTAGAATTCAACTAAATTGGACATTATGATGTTTAGAGACTGATAAGTACCTCGTGCTTTTGCATGTGAGCCTATTTTAGGTTCCCAGGATTTGAGTCTGAGATGAAGGGTGGAGTTGTTGTGGTTTTACTTACAAATTCTTACTTGTTCTTTTCCAACCCTGCCTATTTATTTATTTTTAAACTTGCCTGCAGCAGCTTTCAACCAAAAAAAATTATTACATATTATGACACAATATTCTATATATTCCAACAGCATTGATACTGGTAATAGTTGTAGTAGTATTTGACCTGAAACAGTATTCTGTCTTCTTTAAGTCTGTTGTGCAGAACATTGTTCAATGTCAGAGTCCTGTTTGCAGATGTTGCAATCGAGCGTGCCTTATGTAAGAAAAGGTGACACAATATGGTTTGTACAACTGCTGTAAGGATGCAAACATCACAGAACTTACCAACAGTCTTTTTCTGTTACCAGCATGTTTTTTAACGGCATTTCCTGACGGGGGTGTTTTGTTCAGTGGTGTTTTCTCACTTTGTGTTGTCAGAACATCACATCTTGGGACTTTGATGAAAATTAGTGTAATGCATATGAGATATGAGTCACATTACTTACATTATGCAGACAAACAGTGAAAGTTCTGCAAATTGTCTCTTTTAAAACATTTTTACACTTTTGTCTCGTACAGTAGAGTTCTCTCATGGCAGGAAATGGATAAAGATCAGACAAATGCCGTTGGAGAAGTGTGCATTATCAAAATATTTCCACAGCAGTCATCATGTTATTCAAACATGAGAAGAAATGCAGACACACGTCACTGTGGTGAGAATGAATGAGCCACGCATTTTTGTGAGCTGTTATTAAACTCTGAGGACAAACAATAAGCAAAAATGGAAGGAATGATGTGCAAAAAGGCAGTTGTTCAACAGGCTGCTCAAAACACTCCACAACACGCCATTTGTAGTTTTGTGTCTCAGTGTAGTTTAATGTAGATCATTTCACTTTGAGTCTTTATGGTTGGTTTTTTTATTTCTCTGTGGTCTTTGTGCGTCTCTTTGTAGCAACTTAATTTGATTGAATTTCCAACAAGAAATCTTAACAGCCACTTACAGAGCCCATGGGCCTGTGCCCGGTAGGCCTGTTCAGTAAATCCATTTATGATACTAATAAGCCAACTAAGTCATCTTCTGACTCAGGTGGGGGCAGCACCAGGTCTGGCCAAGTTACATTCTGATACAGACAACATTAATTGTTGCATGTTTTCATATAAAAGTGTGTTTTTGTCTCAGTGGGTCAGTTTTCCATCAGAAGAAATGGTGATGAATGTCTCCTTGATGAAAATAACTTGATGGAAATGGTTTGAGTCTTGATTAGAAGGAATTGAAAATTTGGTTTTTATAATAGAACACTTTATGGCAAAAGGTATTTCAAAAAAAAACTTGCTATGGTGAAAGTGTGTGAAGCACAGCGGCTGTGAGTGTTGTGAAGAGGGGATTTGTTTCCTCACTCGCTAAATCAGTTTTGAGAAGCTCGAACTATTACCATTGTTGCTGTTATTATGACCGGTAGAGTAAGTATTACCATTGTTGCTGTTATTATGACCGGTAGAGTAAGTATTACCATTGTTGCTGTTATTATGACCTGAACCGGAACTTGCATTCACACCATTGTAAAATTAATTAGATAAAAAAATCTCCCCTCTTGGAAAACTGAAAGTTTAATAAAACCTACAGTGAAAGCATATTGTTGCCGTTGATTTACATTGTGGGTTTTACCCGAGATTTGAAAAACCTATACACAGTCTTCCCTTTGCATTAATCCTGAGCTTATTGTGTGCACAAGTCTGAATCCTACTAATGTTTAGCTTACCCTCAGACAGGAAATTATCTCTCAGCCATAATTGAGCGTCAAGGAAACACCACCCTGATAAAGACAAGATAGCTGAAAATGTTTGGGGAATAAAACATGGTTTACATGTGTAATGGGAGATTTCTATGTAGCTCGAGAGAAGAGTTGGAATAAATCAAGTGTATAATAAAACAGAGTCTTGACCGGAATCAAAGTTGTCCAGTCGTTTATTTAAGCTTGCAAGCGGAGGGCGTTCAACAGTCACGTATCACAGTACACTGGAGAAGTACTTCAACGAGTGATCGTTGTACATACAGAAAATCACACCAATTGTCATACACAAAGTGGAAGTCTGTCTGTACGCAATACAATCTGGGTTCAACTAGCCTGTGTAGGCGCACCAAAAACAAACCCTTTGTGGTCAGTTGTCTAAGAATACCGTCAGAAACTGAAGTTGATAAAGAGGAACCTAGATGTGTCTGTGTCTCTGTCTTTGCAGACACTTTAAACAGTTATATACTTAATACATATTTTTTACCATTACACATGGAAAAGAGCTGTGCCACTTGTTTAACTTTGACATTCTTGTCTGCAGCGCTTCAGTGCATTCTCTAAATTATTCATTAGGAAAACATTTGTAACTTCACCGTATTCATCATTTAAATATACATTTTCAAATACATTGTCTGGCGTTCTCTGCTCATCATCATCATCATCATCATCATCTGGCCACATGAGGTCACTGTGCCACTGAAGTTTAATAATGGCCGAAGGGAAGAACGAACTACAAGAAATCAGGACGACTATGAATTACCGTTTGTTATTTTGTCGACCTGAAGATGTGCACCGTGACAATTTGCAGCATATCACCCCGTGTTCTTCTGTGGCTCAGTTACATAATGATCCCTGGTGAGACAATAGGTTTAAAATAAGTAAAAGTGCAGGACAGGTATTGGTAGCAAAATGTGAAAACTGCTCATGAAGAAATGGCGTGGCCCCTTTCATAGTGTTGTATCACTGCTTTATTATTAATGCATTAAGTTGCATATTAATGTTCCACTAATGTTTTAGCTGGTTGAGGCAGAGAATATTTTTACTTTATATTCACACAGTACGGTAGTTTAATCTATAGCAATGCATTTTACAAGGTGCTCATAATGACGTACGTATAATCTTCATTTTAACTGATTCATGTAGTGGAATAAAAGTATTAACCAAAAATAAAGTAGCCTAATGCAAACTTGTAGCTTACTTGAGTACAGTACTTGAATAAATGTAGTTAAGACTTCTCTCTGTGTACACGGGGGAGTGTGGTGCCTAGAGAGACAACAGCTTTTTAAAAAGATGAAGTAAAACAACGTTTCAAATTATAAAGAGAAGTTTGTTTGTTAAAGCACTTGTACTTTAAAGGGTCTTAATGACTTGGAAGAAAATTTACTTCAGAGTCAAGTTCAAAAGGACTAATAACCAGTTTCTTTACGCAGACGTAAGGCTTCGGTCAGGCACCGTGTCTACACTGGTGAGAAAAATACAAACAAGTCCTCTTCTTTCCATTTCTGAAAACCACTATATTGAGCTACATCTCTTGGTTTCAATTCCCTTAACTAAAGCCCGTCTTTCTTTTAGATGCACGTGGCCCAGTCATGTGTGATTGAAAGAGAGCTAGGAGTTGGTTTGAGACGACATCTTTAAATTGTAGTTGAATTATTTAGATTTTCTTTTTAATCGTTTTGTTGCTTTTGACAAAAAAATGCATTGGTTTTCAACAAATTGACTTGATGGGAATCACATCTCAAAACACTATCTCATATACATAAGGTTTACTCTGAAGTCAAGCTCAAATCATCCAGAGATGGTAGACCTCCATCCAATAACGAACACACACCGCTTCCTTAACATAATAAAGTGCTTCAAAGTGATAGTTGGCATTTACTTTACTTACTCTTAAAGCTATACTGTAAGTTACATTTAACATCCTTTTGGTGATATTCACTAAACTTCTCATCACATCCTACTCATCAACTGCTCCTTAAAATTAATAATACGGCCTGTGTTATTCTATATTTTTGTGATCGTCAACAAATCAAAAGAATGAGTTTCTGTTTTTTTAGCAAACGTTACTCAAACATGAGTAAACACTGCATTTGTTGGTCAAGTATTTTCAGTTGAGGATTTATACACATTAGCGAGTATTTACAGCAGCATGTCTGTGTGCGCGAGTGAGATTGACTCAAAATAAACAATGCAAATGTTTATCATCATTCATAATGTGGGAACACGTCAACCAACAAAACAGTGTGGTTCATTTGTGTGTTTTCATTCGCTTTTGGACAAAACTGGATCAATGTTGGTTTTGGTCTTTTAACGAGAAATCAAAACATGATTTATTCCAGTGAAAGATTAATTCAAGTTACGCTCAGGAAGTTTCGATGCCCCTTTTTGTTCTTACTTGTTCTCTCCTAATTCTACAAACAAACCTACAGCAGCTTTTATCCCAAAAGATTATAGCATAATATGATGCAGACTTGTTCTACATGTATTCCAATGCAATGTATCCTCATACAACTGTTCATATGATATCCTCCGAAAAGTTATTTCCATTTTTTCGTGCCTTCTTCTATGAATATCCAACAACATTAGCGAGCAGTGCGCCAGTGCAAACACCTGCAGTGCAGAGCCTGTTTAGGCTCTTTAGGTTAAAAAAAGAGCGTTAATTGATTACATATTTATATTTATATTCTTTATTTTTAGATTATAGTTAACTGCATTTTCTGTTTTTCAAAGAGATTTAAATAAAGAAACAGAGTTGGCCTCCCTGATCTCCTCCAGCAGGTCATACCAGGGGTCGTTGAGGGGCCCCGGGACTGATTATGCCTGTTATGGATTATGTCATGGTTAGGAAGTCCAAACTGAATTAACTGATCATCCACAGGAAACTGGTTTAAGGCAGCAAAAAGGGGCAGACCAGGTACAGGTTCAGGTTACACAGTACATGTAAAAATCCCAGGAGAAGGGACGCAAAAAGTATGAAGTACAACACTCACAAACTAGCAACTGTCTGGGGAAAAGGGGGCTGGCATGTATGTACTGCAGGGCTGATTAGGGAAAGTGGAAACAGGTGAGCAGGTGAATGAGGTCTGAGGGCATCTGGTGGACAGGTAGGGAATGGCAGGTCTGGGGAGCAGGAGAGAGTGCGTGGCCTGCAGGGGGAGATGAGCCGAGCCTGGAGACAGAGACAGAGAGAAATTTAAAACGAAGGAGACAGCAGGACTCACCCTGTGTCCTCAGAACATGTGAGAACAACATCCTTAAAGACTCTTTTTATTATTATTTTTTATGTTCCGTAAAGTTTAATTTATTTTATGTTGAAATTCAGTGCTTAAGACATTTGATTACAATTACCATTTGTGCTGTCATGATTCATGAGAACACAAGTTAATTTAAGGGCTGGTATTACCTTTTTAATTTGTTGTGCAGTTACACTTGTTACACTCTGTTGAAAGTCAGTCCTTAAATTGTGTTTACAATTGGTGTAATGCCTTTTCAGACCTGTAAATCATACTTGCGGCAAAACATACAGAAGAAAAAGTACACAGTTCTGTAAACTGTCTTTACATTTGCTTTGAAGTAAAACTTGATTTTGTTAGTGGCTATTCTGTAATAAAGTTGCAGATTTCATCTCACCAAATATTTGGTTTCTCATTTTCCGTATATGTACTGTAGAGCTCATGACAAGAAACAGATAAGAAAGATAAGACAAATGTTGTTTGAAGGGAGTAAGGGCCATTGTTCTGCAGAATGAATACTTGCAATACTTTTGCAGTACATTTAGCTAATAATACCTCTGTGCTTTCACTGATACATTGTTGCAGTGGCACTTTCTCTTGAGTAAAATATCTGAGTACTTCCTCCACACCTGGCATTATGGCAGCGTTTCCATATCAGCAAGGACGAGGAAAAGTTCTGTTTGAATATTTTTATTCCAAAAGAAGTTTGTGTCTATAGGTTTGAACAACAGGGCGATCTCTCTGAAGAACATCATTGCACTTTCGTCCCAATACCTCCCATCCCCCCACCCGTCACCCACAATCACACTATAGAACCTCTTGGTTTTAGGAATAATAACAACAATTTAATCATAATATTCATCATCAGTTTTGATAATCCATTTAGCACTAGTATAGAAATGTGAAAAAATACCAAATAAAGTAAAATAAAATTGAACATAAAGGTTTGTTTTATGGAGTGACTGTTCAGACACCCCAACGGATTTGTTTTGTGACCCTCCCTTCCCTTCATACTAGCAATTATTCATACTAGCAATTATTCATAGCAATGTCTTGCCTTCTTAGGGTTTGTACCCTCCTCTTGCCTCTCCACAATAATGCTTTGCAGCTAATAAATGCGTTGAGCTGGTGGCTTAAAGCTGTTTACCACGTATTGGCTCTGTGATGCTGTCACATTTCAAGTTTTGTGAATACGTACACAGAACCAACCGAAGAAGACACATAAAGGAGACAAATTTAAAAACAACAAAAACAACCCGAGGGTTTACAACTTTTAGACAAGGAGGAAATAAGAATTGAAGATGTTGCGGCTGGGTCTGTTTGTTTGTGTGAGTGTGTGTGTGTGCGAGTGTACTGTGACTTATTGTGGAAAGGGGCTCGCTCCTGTTGCCTTGTCAGCATTCTGAACATAAAGGCAGAAGTAACCAAAGAGAAGGTGACGCATCAAATCCATCCAGGCCTGCTTCTGCTGACAGCAATCATTCAGAGAGACGGCATAATGTGTGCAAACAATGTTATCGTTCATGATCTGGAGCACAACTGTGTCGACAAATCTGTTTCACTGCAAAATGCATAACTTTATACAGCAATGCAATGTTTGCCCAGACAACAATGCCAGGGGATTTGTAAAGGTCTGAACTGGTGGGTTTGCATGTTATGTGACACACTTTGTATTACTGCTGAATATGGATGGGTGGGAAGCCAGTGAGGGATTGTGTTCCTGCTGTTTAGTGAGATCTGAGATGAGAGCGTGTAGCTCCTGCAGCTGGGCAAAAAAAGGAGGAAGGGGGAAAAAAACTATTGATACGTACAGAAGGCAGGTAACACTGACTTTTGAGAATCAGCTGCCGGAAAGTATTACATTCATAAAATCAGCTGTCAACAATAACAAAATACTGACACTGAACAGGATGATGGGAATTCAGCTATATCTTATTGAAAACAGTGCATCAGCTAACCCTCATATCTTGGATTTTAGCCCCAGAACACCCTCCCCTCCTCCCCGGTTCAGGAAGTAGTGAATCACTCAGTGAGTATTTTGGGTACCGATTAGACAAATGATTCAATGAACACTGACACTGATGGGTCTACAACCTGCAGTGCAGAAAATGCTAATACAGCTCTTGATAATGATTTCATATAAAAAAATATATATAATCTATGCAATGAATGCAAAAAATCTGGATATTTACTTTTTAGGGGACCATTTCACAGAGAGGTTGTACAACAGAGAACACAGCTGCAGCACATGAAAGTGATCACATTTGATTAGAGTCAACTAAAAGGAAATAATGCTGCACACAACTCAATCTGAAACTGATCTGTTGTAATTGTGATTCTCAGCATCAAGGGTAGCCAGAAGCAAAGAATTTCATTTGGATTAATAAATTTGCTGTGGAGATGGTGAAGCATGGTAGTTTCATCACATTCCGTTTTTTTTTTAAGCGGACTTAAGGGATAAGGCTGCCAGTGTTGTATATTTTTCTTGTTGTCAACAAATCCCATGAAAACCACTAATGTGTTGCTGTGACTCTCAAACACATTCTCACTCCCAACTCCTAAAACACCGACGGTTAATCAATGCTCCTAAGCTTCAAACTACGGCGCTCTAGGTACGCCTCTAGCATCACTTCTGAACGCTCAAGAGCCACTTGTGACATGCATCGTGTCTTTTCATAATAAACTTCCATCTTCACAAAAAGTTAAGTTTAGGCAACAAAACCACTTAGTTTGGTTTAGGAAAAGGACGTGGTTGACGTTAACTTCACTGACTTGCTACTCAAGTCACTACAGAGTGACTAACGAGTCATTTGACAAAATGTTGATGTTTACTTTTAGTTTCACATGGACATGAACAGCTGTGTGTCTCATACAGATGCTAAAGGTGCCTCTGTGCGTCGGTATCAGGCTCCTCTGGGCACTAACCAACTGTCGTTATTTAACAAGTTGGAAGTGAGAATGTGTTGGTCTCTCAATACTTTTTGACTTCCTTAGGCCTGTTTGTGGCACTCAGCCACTTTGGTCTCATTGATGACGCAACATTGGGCACTAATAGATACTTTATATGAGGCTTTGGCTACTTATCAGTCAGATCAGTTCATCAATTAATTGTGTGTTTTGGCCTTTTCATTGGATTTATTGCCAGTAAGAAAAATATAGAATGTAAGCCTCGTTCTTTAATGCTCCTTGTAATTATACCACGATTACTTGCTGTGAAAGCAGTGCTACTTGGGAGATTGGAGGTAAAGTGTCCAAAATTGGAAATTAAAGGCTTAAAATAATCAAATCCACAGGGTATTCCCTTTATGCACCATAGCTAACACATAGCTAATATACTGTGGGGTTTAGTTTTAGTTGGAGTTTCACACAGCGGTAGGGCTGTAACATTAACACCATTATTAAAAGAGGCCAAGTTCTCTTCTGAGCCGGAGTGAAAAACATGCATTTCTACTAAATCGTTTCATCAGCATGTTTCCCTGTGTTCAAACCCCTCCTGAATGAGTCCCCAGACACCAAGGGGAGTAATTAGGCGATCAAAAGCTTGAGACAGTATTGACAAGGCTGTGTTGAGTCTATCACTCTGGCAGGAGCCTCTACTGCGGACGGCCAAGTCTGTCTGTTAAGCAGGGAGAAGGGAAGAAGCTGTAGCTACAGTCTGCTGGCGCATTAACAAGCCCCTTAAAAGATGCCCAGAATTAACAGATCAGGACAGATCTAATAATGGAAGTAGTTCAGTTCGGGATTTCTCATCCAAATTCAGTAGTGTCCTTTTCACTCTTTTCCTCTTTCTATCTCCTCTCTTTCTATTCTTCTCTATCTTGCCTCTTTGTCTCTGCCTCACCCTGTCGTTCTATCTCTTTTACGCTCTGTGAACAGAGGTGAAAAAGAAGTAAAGGCTTGGCAAGTGTTACTCAGGATAACGAGGGACATTAATTTCACATTTCAAAGCCTCTTGCTCTTTCTCCTCTTTTTGTGGCTGTCTGATCATTTAACATTTGTAGAAAAGTGCTGTTTCTGGGAACATAGTTCTCCTCACTTGAGTAGTTACAGACTTACAGGAAGCACACATTTTTACAAACGCACAGACGCACAGCGTAAAGGAAGGCAGACAGTTTCCTCTGCTACCGTTTGCATTATGTTGTCTTTAAGTAGCTCCATCCACCTTCCCTGATACCATCCAAAAAGCAGCTATGGGTCACAGGGAGGGACACAAAACTCTTGAACACAATTAGCCGCAGCCAAGTGTCGTATTATGTTATAATTCACCGTATTGTCACACGTAGTCTGTATTTAGCTCTGTAATTCCCACTCAGAACAATGGTAACAAAACAAGAAAGACAATAAAATAAAATAAAAAAACAACAGGAAATAATTCTCTGAAAGTCTTTTAGTTGCTGTTTTCAATCACATACAGAGACAGTATGTCCTCCAACAAGGCTTCATTTTACTACAGGCGTAGAGGAGGGAAGTGTCTGTGGAAGAAAAACCCGCACACTCCAATCTAAAGGTGACGTGAGAGGGAGAATGAGGAAGGAAAAGGAGGCCAATAGAAACCATCATCTGGTCATGTGCATTTCCACTCAGATTTGTCCAAACTGAACTGATCTTCAGAGTTGTATCTGTGGGCCTCAAGCCCAAGTGGAGAAAGGGTCAAGGTTTTACCTCTTTAGTCTCCTATTAAAGGTTGTTTCATTTTTCTATTGGAGTTTCTTCCCCTCCAACTCTCCCTCTTTTGTTCTCCGATGAATTTCACCCGTGTAAACAAGCAGCGTCTCTCTCAGCAGCACAAATGTTCCTCAGTAACGTCCCCGTCACAGTCACTTCCTGCAGCCCTCTCACCCTCCCATTGCTTCTGGTCTCAGTCCTGTTCACCCAGTAGGTCTGTGGTGTTGCTGTTCTGTGGAGGTGGAATGGGTCGAGAGGTATGAGGTGCTGGGCTGTGGTGTAGCCGCCTTGGGCTGGGCCCCCCTCCGCCCTCACTGTCTGTGTTGGATGAGGATGGGGGTGGGGGTGGGGGTAGCCTCGGCAGGGGTGCTGATGAAGGTGGTATTCTTGTTGTGGTTGATCCTATAGTGCTGCCTGATCTCAGGCCCTGGATCCTCCGGCACTCCTGGCAGATCCGCACGTGGGCGCAACTGCGGGCGGGCAGCATCACAGGGGTAGGGGCTGGTGGAGGAGGGGTGGTGTTGGCCCCCAGTGGATCATCTAGGATCCGCTGTGGCCCTGGGCCTAGATCGGGAGGCCCCGTCCCGCCTGCTCCACCTCCTCCAGCTCCACCTGTCAGCGGGCCAGCTCCGCTGTAGAGCTTTCCGTTGCTGAGGCGCATCTCCCGGACCAGGCGCAGAGGTCGAGGGGCCCCCAGAGCGATGCGTGTGGGATGCCGCAGGGCTGCTGAGCTGTTGAGGGGCCGACGGCGGCGCATACGGGAGCTCTTCTTACAGGAGACGGCGTTTCTGAACTCTGTGATCATCTCCTGACAAACAGACACCTAAAGGAGAAAAGAAAGGAGGGAAGAAAGGAGGGAAGACGGAAGGGAAGGAGGCAAAGGTAGGAGGGGAGCCACAGACACAAAGTAGGCAGGCAGCAGAACAAGACGGTGGTAAAGCAGTACGTAAATAGGAGAGCGGAGGGACAACAAGTAAATTGAAAGGAAAAGCAAAAAACAAAGCGGGAACAAGGCAGAAAGAACAGACACAGTAAAGCATGGTAAAAGAAAAGTCGCAGGAGAAGCGAGGGCACAGAGACCAACAAATGGTGGGATGTTTTTTAAACAGAAGTGAGGAGGCGATGGGGGAGAAGGATGTGGAGATGAATAAAGATGGGAGAACATCCAAGGAGCAGAGAGAGTTATTACAATCCAAACACACCAAACACCAAAATGTTGTTTAGTTTATGGGCACTTCATTATGGCACTATGCACTATGAACGGACAGGCAGGCCTGCAAACTCAGGTGCGTATATACGAAGGCACACTCACCCTCACACACACAGTAAGACACCCACAAATCAATGCATTATTCCAACAGCATGACCACTGTAATTTGCACACACAACAATCAAAATGCATCGACAAGTCCACTACAGACAGACAACATTCTCATTGAAATCATAATAAAAATTCATGTGCTCACATAAACAGAAACAATACTCGTTATCGGAGAACAGACACTGATGACAGGAGGTGTGTGTGTGTTTGAAAAGGAGATAGAGGAAGACACACAGTGAAATGGGTGAGAAGTAATCCAAGAATGGAAACGAAGAATACCAGCGTACATGTGAGGCGTGTAAAAGAAGATACATCGTGACATTTAATGCCAGGGAATAAGATCACACTACTTTTTTTATGCAAGCAGATATTGGCATTTCTCAATATTGCTTATCAGTACCATCAAGTTTAGCTCGCAAACACTTGCTGCCATACTGTTAAACACCGAACACTACAAGGGCACAATGACTTCAAAACAGGCAGGACATGCGAAGTGAAATCAAATTCTCGATTTGTTTTATACATTTTGGCCACTACAGAAGTTCAGTGCCACATACTGGAACATTCCTCTCATCTCACATGCACATTCATTGAACCTCAAATGTTAGCGCACACGAACAAACAAACATACAAATGGATGCAAAAGCTGAGAGAAATCTACCCACTCTCTCACACAAAACAACATAATCAAAAAATGGCGGGATGCCATGGTAACCTACTGGGGTGTGTCTGTGGGGTCGGCGTGGGCAGGTATGGGGGCATACCTCATCGGTCTCTGCAGAGCGGCGTGTGGACCACACAAACTCCATAATGGCCACAAACACGGCAATGATGAGACCACAGATCAGCACCACAAAGATGCCCCCAATGTTCTCCATGCCCAGACCTGAGGGTGGGCCGCGGGAGACACACATTAGTACACGGATGCAGAAACACACCAACACTGGCATGGTTTTAAATGTTTTACTTTTTACTGTTAAAGGTACTAGTCATGGAGAGGCCTACACAGCCTGTGAAAACAGTAGTGTCACGTCTTCTGTGGCTCTGGAAGAGCTGAGTGAAAGTACAATGTTTCAGGAAATACATTGTTTGCTGTCTTGCCGAGAGTCAGGCGAGAACGTAGATATCACTCTCATGTATGTACGATAAATATGAAGCTAATGCAAGGCAGCTTATCTTAGCACAATTTAAATTTTATTTGCATATCAAAAATCACAAATTTGCCTCGGAAGGCTTTACAATCTGTATAATATACGCCATCCTCCGTCCTTTGACTCTTGCATCATAATAGTAGTAATAAGTAATAATAGAAAACATTATTAATATTAATTTGCTAATTAACAGCATCAGTGGATAATTATGATAATATAAGCAGTAATAGAAATGTGACTAATAATAATTATAGTAGCAGTGGGTGTCAGGCAGAGCCACGGTATTACCAAAATCTGGAAACCTGCGAAAAAAAATGGAAACGGGGGAAACTGTCCAAAGGAAATAAAATGTGCCTACCAGCACCTTTATAGCCTGCCAAGCAACTGGTGGAGACATGGGGAAGTTATTGTGCCCCCGCCCCATCCCCCCCCCCCCCCCCCTCCCCCCATAGGATTCACAACTTGTCTTACTTACACTTGATTTGATTACGTATTAAATAAACAAGATATGACAAGATAAGTTGGTGTCTACTTTCCAGTCTTTATGCTAAGCTAAGTTAATCAGCTGCTGAGTGGTATCTCTCTTCTCATCTAACTGTTGGCAAGAAAGCAAGTAAGCAAACAATCTCTCAAAATGTCAAACTATTCATTTATGTCTGAGAAAATTACTGAAGTGATCTCACTTTTGTAATCTCAGGTTGAAGACTGAAGACCACAGACGTTTAATTGACAGCCTGTGTAACAAACTGCAGCAAGTTCGAAAGACATGGGCCTTACCACTTAGGGAGGGTCTAAGTGAAGCATAAAATATATGGATTTTTCAGCCTCTGTAACTCCAATTTTGACCACTTTTTAAAAAATCTGCTCCTTGCAAGTATCGGAATGTTATGTCAGTGAAATACTAAATCGCTGGCTCTTTAAATTGAATTAAAAAGTTAAAATGGCCCATGGTGTCATTTACACACACACACACACACACACACACACACACGGATATTAACATGTGAACAGACAGACTCACTCTCATAAAACTCCCATTACACACCACCTGAGACCAACAGACCACATTGGAGAAGTAAAGTAGATTGTGCTAAGCACCCTTCACAAGGACATTAGGTGAGGCATAAGCCATTAGCTGGACTGTAGCAAAGAGTGAGGAGACTATTACTGGGGAAATTAGAGAGAAGGTGGGAGAGGAGAGAGACAGCTGCGGCCGACTGACCCTTGGCACGGTGGTCCTCCTCTTTGGGGCATTGGCCTCCCTCCCACCACCGCCTCTTCAGTATCTCCAGCCTGTTATTCTCCTGCAGCTGGAGGATGGCCAGCGTGATCTCATCTCTGAACGGAGACCCTGGGAAATGACAGGAAAGCAGGATAAGTGGTTGAGGACTGTAAGAGCCCAGAACAAGAGCTGGGGTTTATTTCACAGGAGGGGAAAAACATGAAATGTGGAAAGAAAAAGGAGAAGGAATCACAGGGACAGAATTGCTGTTGCAGCCTCGAGATGGCTACAAGTGATCTGAGTTTGAGAATAAAGAGAGGATTAGTGAGAGATAAAGAGCGAGATTACAACCAGACAGAGCCAGTGGTACAGCTGCTAGTCGGACCGCATACAAAGCATGTCATGAACTAGATAACAGTAAAAAAATAAAGAATGGGAGGTTTTAAAGGGTCAGTCAGTTACCCAAGTGTTGTGGTGTCATGAAGATAATCAGCACACCACAATGTGAGCAGTTTTCATCTAAGCTGCTTTCTGCAAAACCGTTGACAGTGTGTGCTTTGAATCGTGATAGAGATATTGTTTCTAGATTACCTGTTATCGCTGTTATCCTCTGGGATATGATGAGCGGTAGTCACTTCCCACCATGACAGACCACGTCAAAAACACAATTATCCCCCACTGCATTACAGAGCCTGAGCTCCTCCCTCCACAACCATGTGTTGCCCTCTGAGTGAGACTGTTGTTGCAGTGCAGTGATGCTGACAGAAATGTGCTTTTACACACAGAATCGAAGTCCAGCATGTCTGTGTGGTCATCAAAGTGAATTATATGGAATTAAAGGAATAGTACCTCTGTGTAAAGTACGCTTATTTGCTTTCTTGCCAAGAGTTAGATGAGAAAATTCTCGGGTAAATATTAAGCTGCAGCCAATTAGCTTAGACTGGTTCTGTCCAAATTGTAATTAAAATCTGTCTACCAACTACAATAAAGCCAACGAATTAACATTTTTATATCCTTTGCGTTTATCTTTTGAAAAAAAGAAATGGGAAAACAACAAGTTACGCTTTTGCAGGGTTTTAGTGTCGGACAATTTCCTCCTGAATGCTTGTCGACTTCGGAAAGGCACTTTCCCAACCAGGAAATAGTCCAAAATATAACTAAGCTAAGCTAAGCATCTCCTGGCTGTAGCTTCATATTTAGCATACCGACTTCAGAGTGGTATCCATCATTTAACTTCTGGAAAGAAAACAATCAATTGTATTTACCAATATGTCCAACTATTCTTTTTAAATTGTAAGAAAGAAAACATGTTTTTTTATTTTGGTGAACCAACCTTTTACAAGTACTTCTAAATATCTGCCTCAAGACATCTTTCTCCTCTTCTGTCTCTGCTCTCCATCACGATGTACAATTACTCTCTCTTTCTCCACACCTTTGGTCCGTCAAATCTTACTTTCTGTCCTTTTCCTCCCTCCCTCTCTCTCGTCGTTCCTTCTTCCTTTTTTTTTTTTAGAACGGATCACTGTGATACAATGACACCACCTCTTAGTGCTTGAAAAAAAGGAGCTTCAGACGAGCCGGACGTGTGTGGAAAAGCAATTAACTGCATGTTCATTACTTCCAGTTGAAATACTTCCCCTCAGATATAAAATAAATCTAACACGTACAAGACGTTTTTTCAGATCTAATCTCTCACCAATCAGTACTACTACATGTTTCCATTTAGCATAATTGATCTCATGCAGGTGTTTCTGCCTCTCCCACAGTCAATTAAGTTTGTATTTGTTTAATGCAAGAATATCAAAGTGATTCCCAATCTAGGGGTTGGAACCCCGACAAGGGGCTGCAAGATGAATCTAAGGGGGCATGATATGATTATGAATTAGATCTAAATTATGCTGCATAATATTATGCTCCATTTCTTTAGACTTTTCTGTAATCTTTTTTTTTCTTGTGAAATGCATTATAGTTTAAACTCGCTGGGTCTCAAAAAAGAAAAAGTCTGTATTTGACTGAAGTGCTCCCAGTTCAAACACATGCGCTCTGTGACGGGGGGCAAATAGATGTTGCTTCATATTGAAGGTTCACAAGCACTAAAGTTGAGTAACATCCCAAAGCTGTTGTTCTGTTAATGTTTTGTAACTGAACTAAATTCTACTTATATCTGCTTGGTACTATATTTAGGTAACTCAGAGGACCATACACTATTTAATATGTTGTTGTCGTGACAACACTACAAGCTGTAAAATACATATCCTGTGTTTGTAACAGGACCAAAAGAAGACCAGTGTGGTATCCCTTGTGATTTCCCTGCACTGGTTACCTGTTGTTGCTGCAGGCTTGTAGGCTTTGAAATGCTACAACTGAAAATGACACCAACTAAATCAATACTGATGTTTTCAAAAATGATTTTGAAAACACCAAAGATATTTTAACCTGCGATGCTAGTTATGTATGTTTTTGTTTTGTTTATTACTGTTATAATGTTTATATTGGTATTACTTTCATTGTTACTGTCTTTTCCATGTAAAGTGCCTTTGAGTACCTTTTTAAAAATGTATTATTATTATTATTATAATTTCATAACTATCAATTAAAATAACTCATCAACTGTGATAACATACTGTATTTCTCTAAATAACAAAAAACAGAAATAAAAAAGAAAGTAAATTACCAGATAGTAGCTTTACACAATGACAATATGTAATAACTTAATTATTACTTCTTAAGGATGTAAAACCTTTGATGAAATAATATTACAGATAATTTAAGTGAATGTAATGAACTAACAAATCTCAGTTATCATTGTGATGTAATTTCATTCAAGCAATTTCAAGGTTTTATGACATGTTTTACATTTTGAAGTTTTCAAAGTTATTTGAAGTTATTACCTGGTAGTTATTGCATTATCAGCTGCTACAGGCACTTTGTAACAGATTGAAAAATAATATATTAGTATTATTACCCAGTGGCATGCCGATGCCGTAACCCTTGGTGTCCAGTAGGCCTCCTATCTTTGTGAGGTTACAGTTGAGGCCGCGGTAGTACTCGTTCATGGTGCTCTCCATCAGGAAGGCGTACTTAGAGTTGACCACGCGGGCGATACCCTCCTCTGTGCTTTTCACAAATACACTGGGCAGCTTGGAGTTCATGTAGTTCCACATCCGCTGGTAGGTCTGGTAACGCGAGTTCTGCAAAGGAATGGGAACACAACAATGAGAATTAAACACTGATTACAGATTATAGTACACTTGGAGTTCCCAACATGTCCTATCATCTGTCTTTGAAGCAAAAATTAAATGGAGATTGATGAAAAATTAAATAGGGAAGACAGAGAAAAAGAGAAAGAGACATGCATCCTCGATTAACTTGGGAGTGTGAATAATGACAAGCAGAGTAAAACATCAACGGTAAATGAACATAAAGAGGTGTGAGCAGAGTAGAAGGGGGGGGGAAAGCAACATGAATAAAGGCAACAGATTATTCGCTCATGGCGTAGCTGATGCATCATCTTTCATTCAGATGGAGGTAAAAAAAGCACACAGGAGGTGGTTCGGCACTAAGCAAAATATGGTAAGCTATAAAACAGGATTAAGTGTTTAAAGTGCACAATTACAAGTTGCATCTCTGTGTGTGAGAAGAAAGGAAAAGACTAGAGAGGGCGGTATACGTGTGTGATAATCTGACTATGTATTGTATGTGTGTGTTTATGTGGATTAGCCATTGAGTGGGGTAATGTACTGTAGCATTGAAACTGGCTTATGTAGGCAAACATAGAACACTCTTTCTTATATCCCCAATATGGACACAAACCACGAGACTACAAAGCACACACACTCACAATTTGGCATGTAGCCATTTCCCATGCATGCAAACAAACAAACAAACAAATAAAATGTTTTTTTTATACACTCACCTACACACACTCCCACATGCAAACACACCTACACATGGAGACAAAACACACACGCTCTTTGACAAACACAGATGCCGACACAGATGCCGCAAGCGCTCTCATAAGCAAACACAGGCAGTCAGCCACTTAATACAAACAGCCATAAAGAAAACAAGAGAAACTCAGAGATATAGGAGCAAATATGGGGACAACAACTTACTCTAGACATAGCAATAAAGACAAACAGTGCACTAAATCAACAGATGTACACACAATCGCAAACACTTTGTGAAAAATTGACAAAATAAAGACAACTCAGGAAATTGTCATTATCTAGAGTAAATCCAACTTTCCACAAAATGTAACATGTAAGCACGGAAACAGAAACAGACACATAAACCCATTCAAACAGCCCAAACACAAAGCCAACCACAGCCATGGCAGCTGCAGTGGGTCGTACCATGAAAAAGGTCATCGTGCTCCCTCCGTGGATGGTGCCATACTCGATGTTGGTCTGGTCGGCCAAGTCGTCCGGAGACTCGATGGGAACCTCCATCCTCTGGACGGTCAGGAAGGCGGCCAGGTTGGCCGTGTAGGAGGAGATGATGATCAGGGTGAACGCCCACCTGTGAGGTGGCGAGAAGGGGAGGGAACATGTGAAAGGGTAAGTAGGGATGGGCAATATGGATACAATCATTTATCACGGGATGTCCTTTCCGGATCATAGCATTTATATATATATATATATATATATATGATGATGTAGTAAATTGTCTGGAAATACAAGATATTCTATCACACTGAAAATCAAATCAAAATCCAATATAACTATAAATCAGCTCTGCTCGTTGATTTGCGAAAAAGCCCACAGCGGCCTAATGTAACCAGAGATGTTAAAGGGAGCAATACCTCAGAATAAACCGTATCGCAAAAATTCCCAAATATACATTGTCTTCCAATACTGTCACATAGCCCAGCTTGAACTCTCAGGTTTCCAGGACTAACAGATAATACTCTCACCCTCAAATGCAAAGATGGGATTTCTTATGACCCTTCTTTTCTAAAAACTTTCTTCGGGCACATCATGTACTCACTCTACTTAATAATATCCCCCTATCGCATATCTTGCTCAACTCAGTGTAATTTGGTCTTCCTGTCTTCCTCTACCCTTTATCTCTTTAGCTCTTAGCGATTATTTCTTTACTGTGTGTGTGTGTGTCTCTTTCACAGTCACTCTGTTGCCACAGGGATATCATCAGGCTACTGTAACATTTCTGTGAACTTAGCATTGTTGTACTGTTTGCTTGGTGCTCAGGGACAAACATTTATAGGCAATATGTAAAATGTAAATGCCGTTATCTCACGCAGAGGATGAAAAATGCACTTTTGCAAACATGGCCCCTTAGAAATGGCTGATTCTCTTATTTGAATCTGTAGAGCTTGGACTTCTTGTTGTAATCTGTATTTACTGCCCCCATATAATTGTTTTTATCATATAATCTTATCTACTAGCCCTTTTATCATTTTAATGTGTTTATTGTATTATTACTTTGTTTCTCATTTTGTTTAGTACTTCGTAAACCTCTGACTGTGTTCCATACAATGCATTTTGATGTTATTATTATGGCAACATGTAAATTAAATATATAACATCATATTTAGGACATCTGACACAACAACCCGAATCTATAAGTATTCAAATTTCTTTTATTTCCAGTTTATGTTGAAAAGTCTTTTCTCAGTGTATGTGCACTGGAGTTTGGACTTTTTAAACTCAGATTCAACATGAGCACAGAGAAACTTTCCCCCTTCAGCAGATTTATGTGAAAACAGCTTATTAGTGTCAAACTATGAACTTACACCATTCTGCACAGTAACCTAAAACCCATTTTTGAGTGGTAGGGACTTTAAACTGGCACAAAAACGTAACCATTCAGTAACTTACCACACCCCGCTAACACATCTGGTGGACAAGGCTCTGGGCATTATCTCTGATCCCTGCTGCATGAAGCCTCCAATAGGGAACCACAGGCTGTTTCCTAGCGTGTACTGGTTCTCCAACATGTCCCTGCGCTCTCGCAGACACGGGTGAGGGTTGTACCACTCATAGGGGCTCAGCCTGGTGGGGAAACACAGGCATAGTGGAATGACCTTGGGGTCAAATGTACCTCTGTCATCACTCGAGCCACCTCCAATCAGTCATTCGATCCCTGTCAATCTGTCTGTGGGAGGATGTTTAAAGTAAAAAAAACTACGAAATGTGACAGGAAACTCGACAAGATAAATGGCGATGGAGCTGCAGACTATGGGTACAGTGTGTGATGTAATGTATTGACCTTGCAGCCAGGAAGAGCACACAGCTGACAGCCAGGTAGGCGAGCAGCATGAAGAGCCAGACGGCTGGAGAGAAGGGATCGAGGAAGGAGAAGTAACCCGGCTTCCGACCCTGGTGCAAAGAGAAAGAAGAAGAGGAGAAAGAGAGGTGGAGAGATGGGTAGTGCAACAGAGACAGACAGTGACAGACAGACAGGAAGTTACAGCGTGTTAGAAAAAAAGGTGTCATGTCTCAGCAGTCGGGGACTGTCCCCTCTGCACCACAGGAGGGCAGTGTCCTTCATTGCACGCTGATAGTCAGTCTGCAGTGCTCTGATATGCTAATGCTACAATCCATAAATGCTCCGATTCACAATGCCTGCTGCTGAAGCATACTTGGCTAAGACCCAAAACCTCATTAGCAATGTAAAGCCGCCACTGTTACCCAGTTACAGAGTACTGACTTATTGAGCAATTTAAATTACACCTATAAATTTCCCTGTGGACAGAGTGGATGCAGCATACTACGTAAACACAATCCTCGGCTTCAAAGATGATATCAGCTGTGATGTAATATTCGGTCTGATTCCATAAGCATCATCAAACAAGTAAAGCCCGTCGCCTTCTGTGTGACCCTGCCAGCTTAAAAGCAACGCAAATAAAAGAAATGAAATCCAATACAAGATCTGTCGTGAGTATCGTGCAGCGGGCGCCCTGCAGCCCCAGATAACACCCTCACCAGTTGAACTCTGTACAAGATGCTGATCCCCAGGGTCATGAACGGCTTAGAGAAGTCGATAACTTTCTCTCTCTCAGACGTGATGGTGAAGCCTGCTACGGCCAGGTCTGCTTTCTGTAGAATTGACAAAGATAGATAGGTGGATTGATAGTAGTGGAGGCGAGAGAAAGGTAGAGGTAGTGGAGGAGAGAAAACCGACAAGTGGTCAGGTAACTGCTTAAAAATAGAAAGACACTCAACGCTGCACCGGGTAGATGAGAGAGCTCTGTCAAATGAAAAATGAAAAGTTTTGACTACGGCACTTGAAAACACATTTAGAAAAACATACAGACGTGCACTCTGTCTCTTTCTCTCCTGCACACACACACACACACACACACACACACACACACACACACACACACACACACACACACACACATTATCCACCATCCAAATGAGGCTAATTGCAAGTAAGCACTGGGTGGCTGGTCTTTCCACCTGTCTAAAACCATGCAGGTCTCTCGTCGCTCTGCCTCCCCTCCATCTCTTCCATTAAAAGCTAATTGATGAACATGGGCTGCTAATTAGAGCTGAGTGATCAGGCAGTGGGGAGGGCATGGAGGGAGAGGAAGCGTGGAGAGCTGGGGGAGCACCAGTGTGGCAGGCCCCACACAGGGACCACAGTCTGGTAATTGAAGTATACCGTATGGTAATTAAGCAGAGAGGGGCTCTCATTAGCCTGCTTCAACCACAGTGTCTGTCAGAGGCGCACTAGGCCTGGACAGGGAGGGAAAGAGGGGGGGCAGGAATAGAGGAGGGTTACTGCGAGGAAAGATGGTGCAGACAATTTTGGGCAATGCTACCACTCTCTTTTGGGGAATTATCAAGTCAGCTTTTGTCCTAGATAAGAGTCTTACTCCCCTCTGAGGGCAATTTGAAACATGGGAAGTTACAGCCGAGTTTTGGTTTGGGGCTACAGCGTGAGTGAGTGTGTGTGTGCATGCGTGTGTGTTCAGCCTAAGTTTCTGTTTGTAGGGACACTGAAAAGAACATTTGAGGATGTTTCTGTGTTTTTGGTTTGTTTGTGAGACAGAGAGAGACATATGGAGGGGAGAGGGAGAGTATACTCACCCTGTTGATTAGCTCTCCGACCATGCCAGTCCAAGAGCCGTTGGGCTCTGGGGCCCCATACAGGCCATCATCCACCAGCTTGATCTTGAAGGAGAATTTCAAGATGTCCGACAGCTCTTTCAGCATGTCGACACAGAAGCCCTCATACTGGTCGTTACCCTGGAAGTCCTGGTAGTTGTCTCTGCGCATCACATATGGGTTCTCCTGAGCACGAGGGGGGGGGGGACATGAGGCGTTTCAATCCAAAACTAAGAGTATCCCGATTACTGACTGACATGTAAGGCTCAGTGTTTCAAAAATAGGGATTTGTATTGTATTGTAAAAAATTAACTGTTATGTCAATGATAGATGGTTCAACATTTTGGGACATTTGCTTTCTGTCAGAGAAGATAAATAGCCCTCTTAGACTGAAACAGGGTGAAACAGAGCTTGCTTTGCTCTATCGGATATTCAAATCCACCCACAAAACTTCTAAATCTCACTTATTAACACATTATAGATTCAATAAACATATTTACTAAAATATGGAACTATTCCTTTAAGATAGCACAATTTTCTATTAGCATGTCTTTGGTAATTTTGTGAAAACAAGCGTCCCTCTTTTTAACTATCTGGAAAGCATTTTGAGACAGACTCTACCAGGCAGGTTGAGTCTTTACAATAGATATATTAATAATTGCATTATGGGAATAGTGGGATTCAGCTTTTTTTGAAGCTCGAGCAATAATTTGGACTGAAAGAACCAATTTAGACCATTCTTTTTTTTTCGTCTGTTGTGAGCCCCCAAACATGATGGAAGACCAATACTAAATTGCTGGAGAACTCCTTTAAAATAAATGAAATGGCTTCCAATCACTGACTCTGTCGACCTCCAAATCTCATATTTTATTTGCAGGTCTTACAGCAGCAAAAAAGGGGGAGGGGAAGGGAACTGGGTGGGAGGAGGTCCTACAGGAGAATTATTACAGTGCACTCTGATATATGGCAATGACTATTTTTCTATTGTTCTACTTTTTGATAACAAACAGAAAATGGCTTCTAAGAGAACGCAGCCTGTTCTCATTGATAGTTTCACTTCATTTATTTGTTGACCTGTATATTTATATATTTATATATGTTTCATTATTTTTTTTTTCATTATTCATTTCATTCTTTGGTAATAACTTCACGTCAACATCCATGCCAATAAAGCTTATTTGATGTTATATCATAGCATAATGTGATGCAGGGCATTTACTGTATCAGGTGTGTTTACACATCTACACTGACCTGAAGATGATGGAGCAGCATCATGTAAGGGATCTATTGGTTTTCTGATATGACATTACTCATATGGAAACCAGAAAGGAGACAACTTGTATTGTTTGAACATTATCAGAACACCGGGATTTCAATTCAGTAACACATCGCTACGTCAGTTTCTATGACAGCTACAGTGACAGATTAGCAGAAACAGATCACAACACAGCCTGTGCAGCAACACAAAAACAACTCTGACCTCACCAGCGTGATAATCCAGAAGATAACTGCGACCTTACCAGTATGGTGGTGACAATGAGCGTCTTGTTTGCCAGCGTCTCTGAGACATTGATATCTAGGCTGGTGGAGTTCATTGCCAGAGTGTTGTTGGAGTACCAGACCCCGATCTAACAGAGAAGAGAAAGCAAGAAGAAATCAATGGCAATTGTTGGATAAATAATGTACTATTAAGCTCTTACTGCAACTGTTTTACTGTTGTGGCAGGCTACACACCATCTATAACAATCAAGTATTTCAGTGAGTGCATTAACACTATTGGTTTATTGTTTAGAGTACCTTTGCATGTTGAATATTTTATGCTTTGCCTTGATATCCACACTGCTACATATTGTAAATGCATATTGATTTAATTGCCACCATTGGAGCCATACACATACTGGCAAGTTAAAACAACAACAACAACAAAACATTTTTTACAAGCAGAGCAATGAGCTGGGAGAAGATGAAAAGCATTCTTGATTAGGAGTTTTATTGCCATGTCTATTGTCCTTTATGAACACTTTTCTTGAATTGTATAAAAAACAGCTCACATATTTCCTTTTTATGGCGACAGTAAGTAATTTATGCACATAAGTATGTGATTATGACCTAACTAGTGTGCAGGGGTGTAACCACAGCTCACAGAGGCATTTCTTTGGGAGATGTTGCTGTTCATTTTTCAATAAGTCAGAGGAGAGGTAATGACTGAATCACAGGGTTTCTATAACACTCTTTATCCTGCCCTGACATTTAAGAGTAGTCTTTTCTCTGTGAACCACCACTGCCTGCTTACAGTGTAGGTGCTGTTGTGCAGAGAGGTGGGCTGAGTAAAAATGGTAATTATTGCAACATAACTCTCTCATAGAGTTACAGTCTAGATTTAAGAATGGTCATCAGGTGGTATTTAGTCTTAGCATGGGAGGCAGTTGGCCTATAGTGGAACCGAGCAAGACGTATTAAGGGAAGGTGAAGAGAAAGTGTTTCCTCCCGTCAATGAACCGCAACGTAATTCCCTCAGACTGGATCTGCAGTGATGTGTGTATTTATGCTTCATTTAATCTCAACTTTGAAATGCTGGTGAAATGCATTTTGATCTTTATCTTCCCTCACCTTTCCTTCTAATGCTCACTGGAGTAGTCTGCATTGACAGAATAATGGCGACAAAATGCTCCTAAACACCTCATTGGCTGGGTCTGCCAACATTTCATTTTGGTTCCCCACACTGTCTAACTACCCTTAACAAATTTGTTGTGGCATATAACTTGTACATCAAAAAAATAAAATGCCCAGACTGACAGCGGAGGTCTGGTTCAGGAAAAATGAAAGAAAAGGAATTCATGTGTAGAACCAAAGCTGTAATGTGAGACTATGTCCTTTTTCAAAGAAGAAATGACACATGATTCTCTTACAAATTAAAAGTCGAAGTCTTAAGCAAAAAAACACCCTCTTTATTGATTCTCCTGCTACGGCTTTAATTGTTCTGGTATGACTTCAGATAGATATTGATTTGTAACTGACGTTACTGAGTAAGTTGGCAAATTTGCCTGTCAACTGCAATACCTGATCCAGTAGAGACTAGTGAAGAACAAAAAACAAACAAATCCAATACAAACTAAGCCTGAACAAATCCAGTTCTATAAAAGACAAAGAGAAAATTAAACTCCATTAAGCCTCCATATAAGAAGCATATGAACAGTATTTTAGATACAGATGAACAGAGATGCAGATTTATCTGAATATCCACTCTGTACTAGGCTTGAAAGAATGTCATTGTTTGTAGACACCGATAAATAAAATGCTATTTTTGCATGTTTTTGGATCAGAAACATCAAGTCAACATCCCACAAACAAACAACAACAAACAAAATGCCTGGGACAGGGTCAGTCCAAACATCAGAACACATTCATAAGACATAAAAAAAAATCCACTGGACTCGATACTACAGATCTGCTAGAAAATGTAGCAACCGTTTGAAATTCAATTGATGAACAAAACAAGAAGCTAATTTATTCCAGTAGCTTTCAGATGAAATGAAAGTTAACACATTTTTGCAGCTACAACATCGACCCACGTCTGATGGCAGGTGACACTACAGTGCCGTCAGGTGTACCGCATCAAACCAACTTCACAAAGTGGAGATATTTGGCTACTATCATGGGAGCCTGCAATGGCTGACATTTGTGTTAAACAGCTCCTGCGGCATAGTGAAATCAGACGGCTGACCTGCATCTACCCCTAAGCCTAAGGGCGGTGTGACCTGGATGCTGCATGATAACAGGTGACTCCTGACCTCTTTGTGGCCTCCTCGGTGTTTCTCCAGAATCCGCAGGGTATAGTTGGTCCTCTGACCTTTGCTGTTGAACTCCACACGCCCTGTCAGACCATCGTACTCCACCTGGCAGGCAGACGGAGAGAGTGAGGTGAGAAAGCATGAAAGAGGAAGGCAAATAAGGACAAGAAAGGATGGAAAGATTAAAAGAGAGTAGGTAGAAATAATGAGGGGACAAAAATGCAGGCAATCTTCTATATAAAACAGTATATATACAGACTTTCTACAGTGATGAGAAAGAAAGAGAGCGTGAAAGACAAAAAGAAAGAAAGAGCTAGAGAGACAGAGGAAGTGTCTGAGACTGGACAAGACAAGGGTGATTAGTTTTGGATCAACGAGGAGAAAGTGACTGACTGAGCGGGGGGCTCAGATAGAGCAGCAGAGAGTCAACAGCTCCCTAATAAGACTCGGGACTGCACCTCACAGCTCAGCTCTGCCTCTCCAAAACCCCGGTGCTGGCACAGTTAGCAAGATCTATGATGAATGGCACGGTGCTGAAGATGGAGCACACCATGATGTTGACTAACAAAGGCAGATGTCGGGCCGGTGGGGAGGACGCAATGAGAGATGGGGCTCAGGCTGCCTTGACAACAGGTAGTCGATGAGAGGAGCACACAGACGACCGGAGATGGGAGATGACAAAGAGTAACAAGAGACAGAGGTTACATGCAACATGAGACGAGGATGATACAGAGTGTTGCTGTACTGTAGTCATTAATCAATAAGCCAATCAGAGAAAAAAATGAACCAACCACATCTTATGAGGCATTTTTCAAGAAAAAATGACAAACATTTGCTATTTGTACATGGTCAAATGCTTTTCTCTGATTCATATCATTATAATTTGAGAAAATATTTAGTTTTTTGGGCTGTTGGTGCGGCAAGACAGGGCTGCAATGATTATTGTCATTATTGATTAATCTGTAATTATTCGTTTTGTCTATAAAATAACAGAAAATACAATCCCACTTTCTTTGAGTCTAAGGTTTTTCTGTCTTGTTTTAGCCGACCAACAGTCCAAAACACGATTCAAATTACTGTCACATACAACAAAGAAAAGAGGCAAAATCTTCAAGTTTTAGAGTCTGGAAAAAGCAAATAAATGGCATTTTTGCTTGAAAAATGACTGAAACGATTAACTGATTATCGAAATTGTTGCCAATTAGTTTTATTTGAAGGTGTCACCTTAAGCTTTGGGACATTTTAATGGGTATTTATGTGAATATCACAAACGTGGACATCTAAGAAATTCAACCAAACTGAGACCATATTTTAAACTCATATTTGAATGCATGTACATGTGTATGAGCATGTATATATATATATATCAGCAGGTGATTTTATAATACTTCAAGCATTTACCATGCGCAGGTAGTTCATGAGACTGGTCCCATGTTGCCAGATCTGGGGTGAGGTACAGCTGAGTGGCTTCACTCCAATTTCCTGACTGCGGTTCAATTCCCTTACCGCCCCCACCACCACATGCACCGCATCAAACATCAGTGCTGACGAGAGCTGTGGAAGGGAGAGAGGAAACAAGAGAGAAACGGAGGGGAGAAAGGCAAAAGGGGGAGGGATGGAAACACAGTGAGGAGAGACAAGGAGTCAAGGGACAAGATGCAATGAGAAAAGATGTGCGAGCAGAGATGATTGAATGGTTAACAGGGATGGAGGGAGGGAGCCGGGGAAAAGAAGAGAGAGAAGAGAAGTGAGGTATGAGTAAACCAGTGGGGAGGAAACACAGATGGATACATCAATACCCATTAAGTACAAGCAAAAGACTAGCTGAATCTCTTTAACTGCTCCATGAATCAGTGTGAGGAATAAAGTAGCTTAATGTTATGTGGCGTACAAACAAAGCTTTGAAAAGCCCTCTTGATTGTGCACATGCATGAATATTTGAGTGTCTGCGAGACTGACCGCAGGGCCGGGGTACGTGAGGTCGCATCCCTCCCTCCAAGAGAGGTTCAGGCTCCTGATGAACTCCAAATAGAAGGGATGGGTGGTGTTAAACATGGAGAAACCCACAATGTTTGACTGCTCGTCCACTATATCATCCAGTCTCAGGAGTGGAAAGTCCTAAAAGGAAGGGGAGGAGCATTGAGGGTGTTTGCAGAGGGAGAACGAAAATTCAGGTAAGTGACAATGTTGACAGTGTATCTTAGCACAGACAAAAAACACTGTGCAAAGGAGAGTGAGATAAAGAAAAAGATAGGCAACGGGGGGGTGACAACATCTAATCTCAGATGGAGAGAGAAAAACGGATATAGACATCTAGAAAAATGGCACAGCAGCAATACAGGGGGAAAGAGAGGCTGATGGAATGGTAGATTTTTCACAGAGATATACACACAAGATGTGGCATCTAAAGCACAAGAACATGTCATGTAGAGAAGAAAATAAAAAAATCAGGCGCACAGAATAAAGTGACACATTAATTTGAATGGTAGAAGGGGAGGTGAGTGTATCAAAGGGGCAGATGAAAAACACCAGAAGCGTAGAGAAGGTGGCGGGTGGCAGAAGAAAAAGGGCACATCACGTCTGTCATCACCTTCACCTCAGACCCCTTTTCCTTCAGTTTCTTTGCCTCTTTATCCTCATCTGCACTCCCACATCTTTGTACAGTGTGTTCATTGCTCAGATCCCGCTCTCTCTCTTTCCCTCTCCCCACCCTTCATCTCCTCTCTCTTTTTTCTCTCTCTGTCACCTCTCTCCTCCCTTTATCTCTGACTTCCTCCGCCTTAGCACCTTTGCTCACCCATAAAGGGACAGAGGAAGAGGAGCAGGAGGGAGGAACAGGTGAAAATGGAGGAATAGAAGACAGAAGACAGGAAGGGGTAGAATTGGTAAGCTCTTACCATTGTGGTGAGTATGTACTTGTAAAACGCTGATGTCATCCCAAGCTCAGACGCCTGTGGGACAAAGAGAAAGAGAGATTAAGATGACAAAATAAAAGTAGGGGCAGGTGGGATACAGAATGTGGAAAAATAGAGAATGTGGGAAGATGTGGAAAGATTGATAGAGGGAGGGAGATGGGGGGGCCAAGGGGTTGGGTTATTGAGAAGCAGGGAGCAAAGGACACAGTTGGGGGACAAAGTAGAAGGGAATATGAGGAGGAGAGGGAGCATACGTTAATCACAGTTTTACATCATCAGGCTAACACTAGGACATTTCGCTGAGGGCACACAGCCGCTCCAATGTGCCCAGTAAAAACATCCCATACACATTCAAACCTATGACTCACTGCGCTGGCTATCGGCATTACAGGCCGTACTATGAATCAGAATAAGCCTGGGTTACATCTGCACCGCATCGCAGCAGAAGATGTTCTTTTGTCAAATATTTCCTTTAGAGTGCAAGTGATTCTTGCTGGCAGACGTGCACACATACTGTTCCCTATGCAGCCCTGGAGGGCAGAGAAGGTAAAAATGCATGTTAATTCTGTGAAAGCAGCAACCATTCAGCCACTGAGAGAGTTGTTTTATCGTTTTGACAGATAGTAGCTCTGCATGTCCTTCATGACAGTAACCTGAGTTTCCCAAATGGGTACATTTGAGAGAAAAAAGCAATTGTTACTGTGTGTACTGTATACAACTTCATATCTTGCACGTACGTGCAGCTGTGAAGAACTCAGATTGATGCTTGAGAACTGACCTTCTTGAGGATGAGATAGGAGACAGAAGCGTTGGCGTCAATAATGATGGTGGCCACTTTGTCGTCTCGGATCTCCTTCAGAAGCGGGGTAGGGTCCAGGTTGTCATCCAGCATTCTGATTGACAGCGTCTCCCGAGATATGAGAAAGCGTCGGACTAGTTCCTCCAATCTCAGCAGGCCTGAGGCAGAACCAGAGCACAGATGAGCTGCATATCAACGTCTGTATCAGGAGACATAAACTCATATTTCCAAAATATAAGCTTTGAGAGTGCTGTGAAAATCTTGATTTATCTTCGGGTGGTTTTGTATTTGTGTCATTTTGCATAGCATGATCGATGGTTTGTCTAAATCTCCAGGAAATTAAACACCATTTCATGTGGAGTCTACAGTATGTGTGCATTCACTATTTCTTATAGAAAGACTTATTTTCATCTATTATGACTTGCACAGGTAAGTGTATCTGCAGAATAATCGCACAAAGAAGAAATAAAAGTGCTGTAGAGTAGATAGCTCCACTATGTGGCCATTTATAAAACACTTTACATTTTGCTCTTAACACCTGAACAGTGAGGAAACATTCTTCCTCTGGATTCTTTGACACTACATGATTCTTTCAGGCTACAACCATTTACATCTTTGCATCACTCCTCCTACAGACACACTGATGAAGGCAATGGTACAGATACATGTTGGTGTGATTTTAAAGAGTTGAGACCAATACTCTGTTTTGAGAGTATGATTTGTGTTTTTTTCCTCAAACTTTTGAGCAGAAGTTTAACTACTAGACACAAGACGTCTCCAGATTTACAGTCCACTCAGTGTAGATGCGTTGAAGGTTTCAAGTTTTCACATCAAATTAGTGTAAGTTGCATATTGGACTATGACCGGCTTTTAGATTAGATTTGATGTCACAAAAGTTTACCTATCAGTCAACATTGTACTTGGTTTGACATAAACATAAGTCAAAACATTTAAACGCAGTGTGCAAATGCAACAAGATAATAAATGTACATATGAAGCCCGAGTGTTACATCAAAATCTGATGACATTTTAGCCATATGGCGCCATACCAACATGATGAAATATAACTATAATATAGTGCTTATGAGTCTGACTCAACTGAAATTTATCTTTGTACAAAGCCCTAATATTCCCAGAGAGGTTTGAGGTATCCTCCGAAATTGATGAGGGCCATCAGCCAATCAGTATGACAAATTTCTAAACATGTTCTATTAATAGAATAATACATCTAGAGAGTTGTTCAGCCTTGGCAGAGGTATGCGCTCTTTGAGTGCTTTGTAATTCACTCTTGTGTCCCATCCATCAAGCAGTGCTTTTCAGTTCTTTGAGTGATATGTAATATGAGCAAAATTATATGTGTTCAAAAAACTAATCCTTAAAATAAAATAACAAAAAGTGGAGACTCAATGAGTGGAAAAGATGGAATGAAATAGCAGCAGAAAGACTGAAATACAGTATCTGAGATAATTCACACACTTCAAGTGAATTCCTCTCCAAAACTAGTGACTCACTTGACATCCTTTACCATGAAGTCTACCCTGATGTTTCCTAATTGTAATTCCATAGTAAAGCACCCCTAGCTATGTAAATAAGTGGTGGGGCAGGCATCTGGGGGATGGAGAGGAAGGGGAGCGGGAGGAGTGGAGGAGGGGAGAGGTAGAGCACAGAGCCCTTCAGCAGGAGAAAGCCTCTGTAAGCAGTGGGGTAATCACTGAACCAGGCCAAAACTTTAATTAGTTTGAAGAAGGAGGGGAAGAAAATCAATGCACTTTACAGCTTCCTCTCCTCCCCTCTCCCACTTTCAAATATTCTCTCTCACACACATAAGCTCTAACCTCTCTATCTCTCTCGTCTTAGCCCTGTGCTCTAGTTACCTCTCTCTGTCTTTATCCATCTCGCTCTGACACCGCCACCATCTCCTCCTCCTTGTGCTCAGTCTCTCCCTCTCGCTGTCCTCATCCATCTCATGAAAACTGCATAATGGAATTAGGCTCCGATAGCGCGTTGTGACCCAGGCATATGTCGGAACGATATGTCGGAAATAACCCAAAATCTCTGACTCACTCTCATCTAACAGACTATCTGTTCTGCTTCCACTGGCTAAAGAGGGAATAATGTAAATAATGCAATTAGCATGGTGTTGCAAAAATAACCTGTTACTTAATTAGGATGAGTGCATGGTGCCAATGAAATGTGACTTCACATGTTACTCGCCTCACTGACAAAGAAGAGAGAACGTCTACTTCACTTGAACACACCAGTCTACACTGGGGTAAACAAGATGAATAAAACAAGTGGGCTGGTGGTAAACATTGTCTGATGTTGAACCTCTGCAGCGTCTCAGCAGAGCCGCACACACAATCACACACGTACCCCAAAACCCCACTCACACATAGAGACGTACAAGGACGCTCAATACACACATGCGCACATACACGTGCACAAACCAGCACCCAAACACACGCACATGTACGAACAAAGTGAACCAAGCACTTAAAAATATATATCAAACACACACACACACACACACACACACACACACACACACACACACACACACACACACACACACACACACACACACACACATATCGTGCCACACACACCCACACATCCGTTCAGAGTGTGGAACAAGCCTGTTGAGTGGCGGTTAGCACCTATTCTGCAGCCATGGCAACCAGCTCCATGGCGATAGATAGCGCAGCCAAGTGGGTCAGAGTCTGTGAGTGTGATAACCTTGTAAAGATCACCTTAAAGCAAAATATATTACAAACACACACCCCTCAGTCTCTTCACCGGTAAAAGTTGCATTTTTTGACCCGGACAGTAACTATGATGCTATCTGTTGCCTTTAATTCTTACGACAGGAAAAGCCTGGTGAAAGACGGGGCTCTTATCTGCACATTCAACTGATGATCAAAACTGGAAAAAAGATATAGAGAAGTCTGATGCCATTTCAAATCTCTTTTAGTTCAATGAAATGACAAGTCCACAAGGAATTCAGCTTACTTTCTGGAAAGCACGAGGCAGCTGGCTACCTGCTGGGGAGATAATGAAAGCATCTCAATGACTGAATCCATTTTTCATAATGTCACAGCTCTTTGTTTGTCAAAATCTACCCTTTTCACATTGCCACGAGAAGTGTTCACAGACTTCGATGGTCCCACTTATTCTTCATGTAATTGCCCTTCAGTTCTTGCACGGTTCAACTTGGCTGGTGTGAACAGTCAACAGCTGCACAACAGCTCAGTATCACTCGCACGAAAAGTTTAGCGACCATCCACTGGAAAAAAATAGGATTTTGCCAGAACATAGTGTATTATTTCATCTATTCACAAAAGTTTTGTTTGAATACAACAGACACCATCCGACCAAGCCCTCTAATTCCTGCCACTCTCAAGCATTGCATAATAAATCAATAACGCACTCTTTCAAAATGAAAATAAAGAGTGCTAGTGACTAAGCCCTGAATCCCCTGTGATGTTAAAGCTCTCGGAGTGCCTGGCAAGTTAAATCAAATGTGCCCTAAGTTCTTCCAATGCTGGAAAGCATTTCAAACACTAATATTTATTAAATTGGTTTGGCCTAAAACCCCTCTGAGGTGGATAAGAGACGGTGTGCAACAGCACGGCTGCAGCTGAAGCCATGTTCTGAACTCTGACAACAGAACGAACTTCATGACCAGACTGTCAAAATGAGTGTCCAACAGTGCAAAACAGTCATATTCGCCCGAACAGTGAGATTGTGCCAACACTCCCACAGAGGCATTCTCTCTCTCACACACACACACACACACACACACACACACACACACACACACACACACACACATACACACCTACACGAGATGAATAAGCTTGCAAGAACACCCACTTAAACAACAAACACAGCCCACAGTCACACATAATGTACTGTTTGTCTATAAGAGAGGCTGCATGTGTACTCACACTCAGCCTTGGCACAGACCAGGCTAGCTGAGGGGTAACTGAACGAGCGCAAGATGGCTCCTATGGCCAGGCTCAGGTCCTCGTTGCTAGGGTACAGAGTGACAGAGGCAAAGCGCAGGTAGGGCAAGCGGGGAGTTTCCTCCGGACCAATCTTGACATGAGGGATCTGACAGAAGGAGAGAGGAGAGGATAGAGATACATTTAGGAAGGCAAATGCGTCCCGATTAGCTCCCCTCCAAACACACACAGCAGGGGGAAAACTGAATATTGAAGCTCCATTAGAGAGGCTACAGGGTGAACAGAGAGACCTTGAGGATAAAAGGCTACTGGAAGAAAAGAGAAAACAGTTGAAAGAGGTGGCTGATGGTTAATTATATGAGAAGGAGTCCAATAAGCAAGGGAAACCAAATATTTAGATACATTCATCACAACGTATATGAATATGAGGCATAGTAAGTCAGAGAGGAGGTGCGAGATGTCTGTACGCACATGAGACACCGATACACACAGATTTGTACATATTCGTGTGTGTGTGTGTTTATCTTCCACACTCACCTCCTTTTCCCCACATATATGACTGACAGTAGAGCCAGAGGCGGGGCTGGAGGCGGGACCTATCACTGAGACGACGCCTTTGGGTAGAATCTGACACACTGAAAAGGGAAAAGGGAAAATAAACATTGGATATGCAGACACATACCTTTCGCTCTGCTTCATTTTGATGGCGGCACAGAGTTGGCATACAGTAGAGGCTGTACTTTGGGGAAAGTGTAAAAAAGCAGCAAAAAAAGAGGATGCATTAGGATTTGGATTTAACCGCTGATTCTATTGTAGCAGCACAATCCGTCTCATTATAATCAGATTTATTTTACGATAAATACTCCAAGGACTACAGCAGGGCAGGCCAGGCGTTGCCAGCTGCTATTATTCACTTCTTTAGACAACCGCTTTTAATGATTTTTAAGACTTTTTGCTTTAATTATATCTTTGGCATCAGAACAATATTAACAGATTGGTGGTCGCCTTAATTAACAAATGCCATTTTGTATCTCCTTTTTGCAGGAAGACATTTATGTCAACACAGAAAAGCTTTGTGTTAGCTTGTTTAATGTATGAATGACACTCATTATGTCCCACCTTTTGTCTGAAATGCCCAATGAATCAATGCATAAAAAGATGTGTCTTGGGTATTGTCTATCCTTTTGAACTATGAAAAAGATCAGCTACAGATTTTAAATTGTTTCATTAAGAAGTCATGTGAACCCCGTAACCAAAAATCTTCTTCTTTTTTTTTATCGAATTGCCCCATACGTACATCTCCACTATGTTTCATCCTTTAGCACTGTGATTCTCAAAGTGGGACCCCCGGGAGTCCGTGCAACGCTGGGGTTCTGCATAAATAATTACCTATGAATCATAAAATTGTGCTGTATCATTACAAAGTGCATATCTACAGATGGGGACCATTTGCCCCAATAAAACAAACTGTCCATTACTCCCACCCAAGTTAGTGTTGGGCCAACTCATGAATGTAACACAAGCAATAAGTTAATTAGTTTTAAGTTGAAGCTCTTACTAAAATATATAAAAGTATAAAAAATATTTAAAAGATCATTTACTTGAAAAAAAAAGCTTTTAAAGTATATAAGTGGTATGATTCAAATTGAAATTTGTTTGTGTTCATCACCATGAAACAGGTTTTTAGGTTGAAAGGTTTTAGAATACAAATAGTTTTAATAGCATCTAAGAGTATATATGGTAGTAAGCTTATGTTTAATCGGTTTTACAATAAACAAGCGGTTCCTTGGAAAAATCTTATCCCCTGTAAGGGGACCCTGGCCAAAACAAGTTTGAGAACCCCTGCTTTAGCATACAGAGAATACTTACCTGTTTTTGTACAGTATATTTTGTTTGTGCGGTAAGTACATTTTTATTCATGTTTGCTGTCTACTCACCTGAAAATTGCTTTCGCAGATACAGCAGCCATGAGTCTGGTGACTGAACTGTGTTATTCTGATAGTCCATCTGCTCTTTTCTTGCTGGCATATTTGGTTGGTATTTTAATTCATCCCAATTAGTGCTCTTCAGTCCCCGCCACTGTCTGTGTGTGTGTGTGTGTGTGTGTGTGTGTGTGTGTGTGTGTGTGTGTGTGTGTGTTCCTGTATATGTGTGAGTGTGTATGCCCAAACTGTGACCATGTGTGAATGTGCATGTGTGTCTGCAGAAAGGGATGTTTGTGCATGCATGTGTAAATGCCTGTCTATGTGAGTGTGTGTGTGTGAGTGTGTGTGTGCGTGCAATCGTGCCTCAGAGAGCCGTAGCTGTAAGACGATGAGCTCTCTGATCCAGAGACGAAAAAATGCTGCGAGCAAACAAGCCTATCAGAGTCTCCTGCCCATCGGTCAAGGGCACGCACACACACACGCACACACACACAGACAGACACACACGCAGACACACACACATAGACACACACAATTCAAGCATGCACACATGTGCACGACCCCTCTCAAGCACACATAGACATTTTGCCAGTAGCTTGTGGCAGGGTCAGTGAACTATTAGAACAGGAGCAGAGTGCCATGTCTCCTCTGTGACTGGATTCAACAGTGCTGCTTATGTCTTTACAGAGTCCATACATTTTGTTTCAACTCTGTATATCAATACAAATTTCATAGAGCGGCTGTGCTCTGTGCTTTCTGCTGTCCTGCACTGCTGACCTGTATTAGTATTTGATGATTTGTTTTTGTCGTGGCCGGCACAGTAGGCAGTGCCAGCTGTTACTGGAGGGCACTGGTCCACTGTTTTTAATGAGACAGGCTTACTGGCCCATTACTGGTCTCCAATGACGTGTAAACTAATCAGCAGAAGCCCTTACTGGCTCCTAATCACATGAAAGTGGTGGAGGTTTATCGTTCTGGTCATTATTTGAGGAGTTTGCTCAGAAAAGGGCAGCTTTTTAGGAAATGTAATTGCCTTTTTTTCTAAAATATCAGCACCCTTTTTAAGTAGAATAAAACCTGCAGTATTCTGTCGACTACTGTTCTTTTGTTCTCTATACCGGTCACTATTAATATTAATAGTCCATATTAATAATAAGATCTACTGGTATTTTCAGTGGTCACTTTCTGCCTGTGCTAATTAGAGACTATGCCCGACTAGACCATAATGGATTTAACAGGACTTAATCACTCTGATGGGTTGGGTGAATCTGCTCTACTGGTTCTCTTTGGCGTGCATCGGCTCCACTCACTGGTGTCAGTAGTGTCGTACTGGGAGTCTTTTTGCAGCTCGTATATGTCCACCTCCACTCGGGCTCTGGCCGGACCCTCCATCACACTGTTGATGTTCTCCCTGGCCAGGGCCAGCGCCAGCCGCTCGCCACGCCCACAAACAGACTGGTCATCCAGGATTGCCGCTAGAAAGGCAGAGAGGGAAGGAGAGATTGGTAATGGTCTTCTCATCTAACTCTCCATCAGAAAGCAAATAAGTGTATATTCCAAAATATCAAACAATTTCTTTAATGTTAACAATTGTGATTAAGATGCTGCAAAGTCAAGTCCTTAAGTCTATGATGTTTGTATTATTTTTTCTAGCTTCTGTGTACATGAGTTGTTTGGTTCTACAAAAATGTTTTGTGTTTACAGAAAAACTGGGAAAATCCATATTTAAAACATTGAAGAGTATCGTTGCAGGTGTTAGCTCTTCCTGCTCCTGATGGAGGCTTTTTTTTGGAGCAAGCAATTTTATTCTGAACACTGCATATATCCAGTAAAGCAAAACGACTTCAATAATTCTATCAAGATCTATTAATCTCTCTTTGCATGGGGAAATATTTTGCTGTATAAGGACAGTTTGGTCACCAATAGGTATATTATTAATGCTCATTTGGCAAAATGCTTTGCTGTCACCTGATCTCTTTCTGTACTGACCAAAGTGGCAAAACCCACTTTGAGGCATCAGAGCAAAAACAAACCATGACAAGTATGTTGTGAAACTTTTTGATCCAGGTGTAGTAAGGATGGATGGACGGCTGGCCACTCACCCATTCGGACGGAGGAGAGCAAAGGGGCCTGACTGAGGGAGCTTGGCAGCATGGTGACTAACAGGAAGGGAAGGAAGTGTATTGACAGCAGCAGTGCTGGCAGAGCCGGCATCTTCTACTGCTCCTCATGGAGAATGTTCTGCTGGCTGCCTGTACCACCACCTTCAGGATCGGAGGACACACTGCATGTTAATGGACACAATCATTCTCCTGGTACAAGATGTCTCTCTTTAAATTGTCATCCTGCTGCTTATCTTCAGTTTGCTCTGTCACATTTCCATGTAGTGGGAGCACCTGTAATTTGACAGCACATACAATGGACTTTCATACTGAGCTAGGAAGATGTTCACTGTCATATCACAGAGGCAGAGTCCCATGCACACTGCCTGTCTAATAATAAAATACAGTACACACATCTCTATACCATGTCTGGAGAGTCTGCTGCTTAAAAGTGACAGGACTCAGCCTTGAAGAAATCTCCAAGGGGTTCAAAGACGACATCACAACAGCTGGCACACACGTTGCCGCACACTCATACATACACATACACACATATACGAACATATAAACTAAGCCATACAAACAGATACACAGTCACATACTAGAAACACTTTGTACAAAGAGACTCCCAAGTACAAAGACAACGGCCTGGAATACACACACAGCCATGTACTATACACCCACGTGCAGCGAAACTCACTTGTATGTTTTCCTTAAACTAGGCCCCTACCCCAACTTCCAAACAGACACGCAACCACCAAAAAGAAGCACTCAAAGAAAGCTAAGCTGAGCTCCACTGGTGCTAAGCAGCCCTCTTAAGGAGTGACAAGGCCTTGCTCTGACAGACATGTTGACAAGGCACTGTGGAAGGATGGAGAGATGAAGGGAGGGATGAAGACAGAGAGGCGAAGGAGTGTTGTGTGACAGACAGACAGGGAGGTTGAGGTGGTGTTGGTGGGGGCTGTTGACCTGGGAATGTTGCAAAAGTCTGGTTCACCGATTAGAGCTTTAGACAGATCAGACAGACAGCTGAAAGTCTCAGTTTATGACCTCCAATTGACCCTTGCAGCTGTAAACACAGGGATACTGCGTGGTAGAAGGATGCCCTTTGACCACGAGTACGTGAGGGGTACGTGAGGGGAAGGAAATGAGTTGGCATGCGTTTGTGCATACACTTGTGTGTACATCAAAGAGGAAGATGATGCGGATTGTCAATCACTGTGTTGAACTGCCCTCCCTTTTTTTCTATACAGCCTTTTCACTTTTAGATCTCCATTTTGTCTGTTTCCCACTCACCTTTCCAGCACGTATTTAGCTTTGATGTTTAAAGCACATAAAAAAAAAAATCTGCAACCCTCTGCTTTAAATCCCTCTTCACGTCTCATAGACCAACCATACTTCCCCTTTTCTCTCTTTTCTTCTCCTTTGCTTTCTATGCAATTACCAACCCTCTTTTCTTCCTGTCTAACTATACTTGTCTCTCATTCATGGGTTTGCTGTGTCAAAGGGTGGGCAAGCGTGTGCACGAACATGTCTGTAATACTAATAGCATGTGCCATACTGTGCAGATGGCTGTGTTGCTCTCATTATGGTTACAGGAGATCAAAGTGAGCAGAGGCAGAGGCCATTTGTATGTGCGACACAACATAGAATAACTGGCACACAGTAGGAGTATTGTTTTCATTCTTCCTCTTCAATAAATTGTTTACGTTGTAACACAATGTTATATTTATAGGGGAAAATAAATACATGTTGCTTGATAAAAGATAAACAGGTTGATGCTGTTGTCATATTTGTGTGCATGTGTATAATGGTGTACATGTACAATAGAGACAGTCATGCAACAGCTGATTATTCTGACCACACAACGAGATGACTACGGCACACTGCTGTCACACAGTGCGGCATTGTGCCGGCTGCTGCTACTGTAGTCTGTTTGCTCCCCATATCTGTGGTCTCTTTCTCAATTTTCTCAATTTACTCTTCATCAAAGTGTGTCTGCATGCATGTGTGTGTGTGTGTGTGTGTGTGTAGGGTATGTGTGAGTGTGATGGCGTATTGATCGAGCCCAGCTGAAGTGGCGGGCCTTCAGGTGCAGTCGATCAAAACAACGGGGAACCTATCATGGGAGCACTGCATTCCACTGGAGCCATCTGATTGGCTATTACCAAGAAGCAGATTGCCATGATGACAAATAAGATCCTAACTGAGGATATGCCTTCATCAATGATGGGATGGAACCGGTGGTATTTCATTGTTATTGAGAGCTATTGACAGCATTAGACAGAGAGGATTACAGTATCTACACTCCAAGCAGAAGAAGGGGAAGGGAGGGGGTGAGGGGAAGGGAGGGGGTGAGGGGAGGAGGAGGGGAGGGGGGGTGAAGGAGATGGAAAGCTGTTATAGAAGTAAGGAGAGTGAGAGAAAAAAAGAAGGAGAGGGAACAGTGCTGGGGACGATGAGGGAATAAAAGAACAAAATTGAATACAGAGAGAAGAGATTGGAAAGTGTTTCTGCAAAAAGGGATGCGGAGCAGGATAAAGATAGAAAGACAGAAGAGCAGCGGCAGAAAGTAACCTAGTACATTTACTGAAGCGCTGCACTCAGGTGTACTCGCTACATTTCAAAGGGAAAAATGTTAGTTTTTACATAATCACTATTTATTAGACAGCTCCTTTATTAATATATAAAATAGAATGCATTGTTTTAGCAGTATATTAAATAGTTAAAATTAGCTCCACCTCACCAAGTGCCACATTAAAATACTGCTTTTACATTACAGTAATTCACAGGGATCAATACTCACTACAGTCACACTGCGCCATCTTTACTTCAGCAGCTAAACCCTGTTAATCACGATGTGTTACGCTTTACGGCCAATCACAAATTTCATACTCTTCACAAATTTCATACTCTTCACAAATTTCATACTCGTCACTGCTGTGTGACTAATTTGTATGCACTCTCTTACTGACAAGAAGAAATAATCACCACATTGTATCCATTTCTCAAAGCATTACAGCTAAAGCTTCTAAACTACCTCTCATCTCTCCGCAACTTCATTTAAGTCTTGCAAGTACAGTGCATGCTCCACTTACTACTTAAACGTGGTGTTAGACTCTAAATCTAATGGCTAGTGGGAAGGCTGAGTGAGTCCGAGGTTCATTTTATGCTTTTTCAATTTCTTTGTAGATTTCTTCATTAGTCTGTGTGCGTGTGTGCGTGTGTGTGTGTGTGTGTGTGTGTGTGCGTGCGTGCGTGCGCGCGTGCGCGTGTGCGCGTGTGCGTGTGTGCATGTGTGTGTGTGTGTGTGTGTGTGTTTTAAGCTCTGCAAAGAGATAACATTATAGATTAACATTAAATCAAATTTCTCAAAAGAAATAGTGTGCAATAATAAAATAAAACTTTAGTTCGGTAAATTCACTTACAAGACGTTCACAACATGGCTGAAGTAAGAAGTAAAGTAAAAAAATTAAATAATAATAATAATAGAACAAAGGGACCAAGGCTGCGTTCGAATAGTCCTTTTTGCTTAGGAAGGTTCCTAACTGAGTGAATTGACCCGGAAGTATCTCAGTGGCCGCCATGATAAGAGCTGTTCGAATTCTCTAAATGAAAAGGAAAGGAGCTTCAATGCTTCCTTACTTAGCTCCTTTAGCATAGGAACCACTGGACCTTCCTTTATGAAAGGAAAGGAGATAATTCTGACCCACAATTCCTTGCGGTGGCAACATTTAAAGTGACGCACCATTCGGCCGTTCACGAGAACAAACGATCATGACCGAGAAACGCAGATCATGTAAATAACCGTTGTCATAACTCGGAAATGAACTTTCAATAATTTGTTAAACCTGCTGAGAAACTACGAACGTTACATTGATGTTGATGTAAACGGCTGTAAACTGATCAAACTGACGTATGTGATCTGCTCTCTCTGGTGTTTACTGCAGCCTCAGCCCTCATTCTTTTATTTCACTTCAGTTATAGAAGCTTTGATAAAAGGTTAAACTGGACGAGCTCTGCAGTCTGAGTCATGTTTTTAATTGTCATCTTTTCAATCAACATTACCATTTTAAAACACTATCAAGTCAACACTTCTAGGTCACACTGAGTTACATAAACTATTGTCGGCATATGCTTATGATCAGATTATAATCTGCATATTAACCATAACAACAAAAAGGGATATGAGACAGTTAGTGGGAGAACATATTTAATTCAGCATGTTTGAAACTGAACAATGAGACTTTTATATTCATTCTTTCACTTATATTACAACCTTGTTAATAAAGTAATACTATGAACCGGGTTGTTTATGCCGTTGTGACGCAACACTGTAACAACACACGGACGAAGGAATCTAAGATGCTCTTCTTTGTAGTCCATCTTCTGAATATTGTAGTTTCGCCGCTGCAGACTGATATCACTAGCATGCGTCTCCCGTAGTTATGCATCATAACTACGTAGCTTAGTGAAAGTGGAGTCGGATTCTCTAAACACCGCGGTTGTCTTTTCCTAACTCCTCATTCTCCTAACCATCTTTCCTTGACCCCGTGACGTTTTCCACAGAGGTCAAGGAAAAGTGGTTAGGGTTAGACGTTAGGAGGTCATTTTTTGGACTATTCGAATCCAGCCCAAGGCAGCACTTACAGCCTCTCGTTTGGATGAAGTGATTGCACCTGAGGGGGGCGTGTCCTTTCCAGGCAGGAGCGCTCCTGCTGTCCTCCCTTCCTCAGGTGAGATCATGTGACCTCTTGACGGAGACTTCTGACACTTACATAGATACTTAGATATCCCATACACACAGTGCTAACGTATATGCACCATTGGAATGGAATAAACTGCAAACTGTACGAAGGCTAAATTCTTTTTTCCCTTTTTAAAAAGGATTTACTATCCAATTATTTTTTATGACTCTTTTACGACTCAATATTGTTTTTATTGATTCTATTTGTTGTTTGATTACAGGTTGTTTAACTTTAGATCATGTGCTGTTATTGTACGCAAATTAAGTGATTACCTGTTCTCGAGTCCATCTTGAAAAAAAAAAGATCTTGATCCAAATAAGACTACCTGATTAAAAATAAAGTCTGTCAGTAATGCTGACTTTTGATACATTAATGTAACTATAATGTATCTCTAATACTTCTTTACTTTGATAACATTTTTAAAGCAGGGCGTTTTTTACATTGTGGCATTAGTGGTTTTACTTAAGGATCGGAGAACTTCATCCACCACTGCAGGAGAGAAAGAAAGCAAGTATAATGTGTTAGTGAAGAGGGAAGGGAGTCAGAGGTAATTCAGTCACAGAGACGGAGAGAGCAAACGGTGAGATGCTATTGCCGTGTTTAATCTGCAAGGACTGTGTGTCTGACTGCTGTGCGTGCTCTGTTGCTGTAGTAGTACACGGCCGAGTCCCTGTAGTAGTTGGGTGTCAGTCTGCAGGGAGCTGGAACAGCGAGAGGGCCAAGCGGAGCCAGACTAGTCTGAGCTGTATGAACAAAAAACACTGCTTCTAGCTCCCCTCACTCGCTTTCATTCTGCACCCTGCTGTAAATCACCCGGCACGCTGGCACCACTGACAAATACACAAAAGCAAAAATACATAAATATCTGGACTCGCTGTGTGCGAGAGAGAGAGAGAGAGAGAGAGAGTGTGTGTGTGTGTGTGTGTGTGTGTGTGTGTGTGTGCAGGAGAGAGTATAAAAAAAGAGAGAGAATTGAGAGTGCGAGAGGGGACATTCATCCTAGTTGGAGATTTAGTTGTTTGGTGCATGTATTCATCTTAGTGTGCATATAAAGGCATATGCATATTCGTGTGTTATTGCTGCTTAATATGTGTGTGTGTGTGTGTGTGTGTGTGTGTGTGTGTGTGTGTGTGTGCGCGCAGGAGACTTGGCGTCCTGCTTATAGTGTCTGCAGTGCCTATTATGAAAGAGAAAACCGTAAAATCAGAGATCTTAATTATCTAGAGAGAGCGCGAGGGAGAAAGGGGGAGTGTGTGGTAGGAGAGGGAGGGGAAGCAAAGGGAGGGCCAGAGTGGAATGAAGGGAGGGAGGAGGGAGATACGGAGAAAATCGGAAAACGAGGGAACGCTATCTCGCCTCACACCCCCAGGCAGATGAGGAGAGGATGAACAGAGACTAAGGCAGAGGAAGCAGGATGAGCGATAGCAAAGGAAGAAGAGAGGGATGCAGGGAAAGACAAAAAGAACTGAGATGGAGAAAAGCAGCTTGAGGGGGAGGATGGGTGAGACGAAAGAGAGGAGAAGGGTGTCGGTGGGGGGGCTGGCAAATCATTTGTTTTTCCCCTTCTGCCTTATTGTATGACACAAGAAAATCTGACAGTTATCATAATAGAAGGATGAATCATTCCCATAATTGAATTTGCAAGTGGAACAGCCACAGAGGCTGTGGATTTAAGACGACTGTACCGCCGGCCATTACGGGACAGAAGTGTTATTTAGCTCATTCTTCTCACAATTAAAAGTCATTGTTGACGAGCTGGGTTGAATGAGCACGGTCAGGCCATTTCAGAGCATTAGTCTTCCCCCCAGACAATATGGATGAGCAAGGAGGTCGGGTTGGTGTGTGTGTGTGTGTCAGTGGTAGAGGAAAGAAATACCAAGGACCATTCGTTCAACCCTTTTGGCTTTTTGTAGGATTAAGTGTTTAGTACTTTGTGTCCGCATCTAATATCAAAGCGGCAGCAAATGTTCTTGGTCGCATTGACTCAGCATTTTCACTTTGCACCCATTCAAACTTCCTCCCTCTCCTCTCCTCTTACATGTACCTGTCTAATCTCACCATCTGTGCCTTTTACTTCTATCTCACCATTGTCCTCCACTCTATACCACCATCCCCCTGTTTCTCTTATCCCTTTCGTTTCAGTATTTCCAATTCCTTATAAGGATTTTTACTCTCACCTCTCCTTCTTGTTGCCATTCTTGTTGCCATTCTCAGTGATAGGAGAATTTGTATTTGAGGCATGCCTGTACGGTGAGGTTAAACATTTTGAGCAAATATGATTTATTCATGTGATGTTGCCTACCAGGAAGCTGGTATGTATATCTTAAATAGGATTTTTGAAAATGTTTACTTGACTGCAGGATGCTGGGTAAAAGGTATAATATTAGCTCGGCCATATTGAATAACAAACAACAATAACACAAACAGCTATTACAAATAATGCAATTCAATAGAAGTACTGCAATAAACGCAACCTTGTGAAGCATATAGTGTTGAATGTTTGTTTCTGAGAAGAGTTCCCCTAACTATAGTAAGGGGGGAAATAAAATGAACATCTAACAATGCAGTGCAATCTAATACAGCAACTTCACAAACTGCAGGCTGAAAAATGAGTTGAATCAACGGCCCGTTGCCAGACAGGACCCCGGCAACACCGGACCATTCTCCCCACACTTTATCCAATGGCAACATTTTCTCCTGCAGTCTTCTGCACAAAACTCATAGGCATAAAAGTGTTACTGCCACATTAGAGTGCACACTACTTCCTGCATTGTTACTATATTATTGGCACCGAACACTAGCAATGGACATAAATTATGCACCACAGAATTCTACAATATGAACAGAGATACTGGGCTGCTCAGACAGAGCTTTAAAACATTTAGTTTAAAAACAGACAAGTTGATATTTATTAAATGTTTAAATCATTTATGAAGCAAAAATGTCAAATGTTCTGTTTCCAGCAACTCATATATGAGCAGTTGTTGCATTACTTTTTAAAAACATTGTAAATTGAGGTTCTTTGAGTTTTGGGCTGTCTGTCGGACAAGACGGGTCTGAAAACGTTGCCTTGGTTTCTGGGATCGTGCATTTTTAAGTTCATGACAACATATAGAATAACGATGAAAAGGGTTTTGCTTGCAAATTCACTCCAAACCACACATTTATGTATTAAAGTAGTGTAGTATATTTTGCTCTGTAGACAATGTTTAGAGCCCAGTCGGATCAGGTCAAGAAGGAAAGAAGTCAAACTCATGTCCGACTGGGATCGAAACGTTGTCTTTGTAGATAAATAAGTGTGTCGGTTTTAAAATAGCCTTGCACCAACATGTGACGTGCACCAACTACATGCCTTCTAATTTGTAAATTAAGCATTAGTTACAACCTCGTTTGAGGGCGTCACAACATTTACCTCATATTGTGGGTTGCATCAGGTGTTTGTGTAATTGTGTCCAACCCAAATAACTCCAGTCTGGCTTTCTGTCTCGCTGTTACTCCCCCACCTCCTATATGTTTTCACCTTCGCCTCCCCTCAGCAGGGCTGCGAAGACTTTGATCTCTCATTTTCAGCCTCTCTTCCCTCCCCTCTCTTTCTCTCTCTGTCTCACTCTCTTCTCACACGGCCTGTATCTATTTTGTCTCAGGAACACTCTATACCGCTGTCTCTTTACTGACCTCTCTCTCTTCTCTCGCCCTATCTTAGCTCTCACCGGTCTCTTCAATCTCGACAGTGCACTTTCTCTGTTACAGTCCCCAGCCATCCCTCTCCCTCGCTCTGCCCCTCTCCCCTTCTCTCCCTGTTCATTGGACATGGATAAATTCTTCCCCAGTGTTCCCCTTGACAAAGAGGCCCTCAGTCAGCGACACAGCCTGCTTGGGGAACCACCGTGCTCCTCTGACACTGTCACATCCGAGCATGTCATGCACAAACACACAAACACGCACAAGCGTCCACTCGCTGCACACGCGTACACCAACTCTCGAGGAAGGTTCAAAGAACATTGTGTGTCTGCGCGATCCTTTTTGTTTCCTCCACGTCTGCATGCCTGCGTATTATGTATTTGTACGTGCCAGCAGTGAGTTTGCATTTCAGACTTCCTGCATGCATATTTACCCCCCGCTGTTGGGATCAGTGCGGTTGGGGGCTGGTTGGTGGGGGGGGGGGTGACGCTCGGTGCACTGCCTTCCCCAGGAGCTGTTTGAAAAAGATGTACTGTTCAGTGTCACTGGCTGTCGACGCAGGTCCAACTTGTTGCAGCTGGGGCTTATGTAAGCACAGCAGTTTAATCACAATTAGGAAGCTCTCCTTGAACTCACTCGCCCCCTGGCTTGTTTGGAGAGCTAACATTTGCATTCAGAACAAAGCCTTGGAAATACAAGAATGATATTATTACACACGGCACTGACAAGTAAACAACGTCTGAGTGAGAATAGAGTGCTGTCAATTTAAATCAGTGTTCCCTATCAGTTAATGATTTCACTTTCGTCATGATATGGGTTTAGTTATAGGATATTATATGATAGTATAGGTATTTGATTTATCATAAACCCATTGTTGGACTATAAACCCCTTATGGTTTGAATTTTTACAAAGTGTTACAATTTATTTCTCTTTTTTTTATACTTTTTTTCCCCCCAACTGCTGCTTCTACTGAAGAGGCGGCCATCCGAGGAGGGATGTCTTTTTGAATTGCTTCTCCCAAGGCTTCTCTCAATTTCTTTTTGCTCATGTGCTAAAAGGTTTTTGTGTGTTAATAGTAGTTTCCTTGTCTTTTTAGAGAGCTTAGCACGATTATGTGAGCCTCTGAAGCCCATTGAGATACTAAAAAAATCTGACTTGATTTGACTTGATTTGGTGCAGTGGCATCAGGACCTCGTATCGTATCTTCTGTAATGTTTCAGCTGACTATTGACGCAGACAATTTTAAATAACGTCTGTTACTGTACAGTAAGAGAAGCTTTGGTAAATCAAGAAAGCGGTTCAGTCAAGACTTGACTTTGTTCTCTCTGTCAAAGCACGAAGGCTTCACAAAAGAGATGTTTGTGAATCACTTAGAGGGCACATTGCTTTAAAAGAACAAGATATTTGCAGTGAACATGAAATAGAAAACGGAAACAGCACTGCTATATGCAGTAAGACAGACAAAGGTAGAGTGTTTGCCTTCGCACTGCCATAGCTCTGTGATGAACCGATGAACCGACTCCACACAGCTTCCCACTTAGACACCCACGCGCCGTACACACACACACACACACACACACACACACACACAGGTTGTGGATTAAATGACTCAGATGGCATTTGCTCCCTCTGTCTCTCTCTCTCCCGCTCCCTCTCTCAATGTCAGGTTTTGCTGCCGTGGCAACAGAGTCGAGGATGAGAGGAGGAGGAGTGGGAGGGAGACGGGGAGGGAAGAGAGGAGCCGGTGATGGAACAGGTAAATGAGAGATTGCGGGGTCAGAGCTCACTGGTCATGTGAGTCGGGGCTTCGTCGCTGCTGCACTTATTATTTTTTTCTGCGTGTGATTGACTGTGTTCTCGAAGTGAGAGGCAGAAACACAAGGAATGTGTTTGTGCCACGTGGCTGGAAACAAGTGTGCACACTGCCCATGACTCGAGTGTGTGTGCCGTATGACTAGGACATGTTGCATGTCCACTCGGATTGCGGTATAGTTCTGTCACCCATGACTACACCTGAAATTAGTCACCTGAGATCGAGCCATCACACTCTCAGTGCTGATAGAGAGCGACTGGGGTGAGAGAAAAAAACACAAAAAACATGAAAAGGGGCAACTGAGTGTTGTAAAAGTGCTCTTGTGATTCAAGTTTACATTTGGGGCTTCTGGTTTGTGTTTTCGTCTGTACTAATTTGCTCTGCAGAAAGCAGCATGCTCAAATTTGGTTTGTTTTCAGCTGCCCCGGGCAAGAGACAAATTCTCTCTGACTGCACTTCTCAGACTCAGTTCAACATCTGAAAAGGAATTCACTTGCAACTATGCAAAGTAACTATGCAAAGACCAAAGTATGTAGGGCAAGCCTCTGTTGCTCATTCAGGAGAGGAATGATCATGCTTTCTCATAGAGTGAAATAGTTGAGTATTCATGTAGAATGCCAAATCTTACATCATGCTTTTTTTTTCCGAGGATTTGTATCAGATCTTTCATTTGAGACATTTCACTATGAAATTGATGTGCATCGATGTGTAACAGATGAGCAAGACTTGAATCATCTCTGAGTTATATGAAGTGTATTTGTATGATCGCTACAGGTATCATGGAAGGCTTTCATCAATATGACAAAATAAAAACGTCATTATTCCATGTTTCCAGTAAATTTCCTTCTGTGAGCAGACCTTTAACTTGATCATTAAAATTATCAGACACGGTGATGATTTCAAATTAACAATAGCACAAGAACAGTGAGTTCATAGTAATTGCCATTTGTAAGTACTTGCCGGCCAGTTCAACCTCCCAGCTAAATCAAAGCCTTCTTCACATTATTCACTTCTTAAATCTGTGACTGTAATACGTTTTTAAGTTGAGTAGGCACCAGGCACTGGATGGAAAAAAAATGATTTCATTTAATGAGCACAAATGTAGTAATTATCTTGTTTACTCCACGTTTCTTAGTCTGACATTGTTTTCTGTGTGTTTAGGATTGTGCCTTGGGATAAACATTTTTTTTCTTTTGATGCTGCTGCTTAAATAGCTGAGAACTTTGCATTGGTGCCAGATGGTGAATATAAGCCCTGAATGATGCCATGCCACTCGAGACAGCGCCAATCTTTGTTGACTCAGCGACAATCTCAAGTCTGCGTCTTAATAGATAATACTGACTTTGGCCTTCATGTCACTATAGCAGGAAAATCTCACCGTCACCGAAAACAAATTCTAAATACGGAATCTACAATTGAAGGAATAAATAACTATTTATTATCCCTGAACGTGCATGTGCACAGATAAAAGAACACAAATTGTGAGCACTCCTGTTGGCTCTATTGGATTACATAATTGATATGAGAAAAGAACAGCACCATCCATTTTAAAAAGGTCACAGAAGCGATAGGATAACACAATGAAGCCCTGAGGGATTTATTTTCATTGTGTCTCATGTTAAAAACAACATGGGTATGAATATAGCTCGTGACCTTGATCGATGTCATCCCCTCTCTTCCATGTTGTCCTTCATTCTGCACTCTGTAATATCCAGCACACTGGAAATGCCAGAAGAAGAATTTTAATAATGTCCTTTGCCAGATTGGTGAGTTGCTTTAATGCATAGAAAATACCATGTTGCTGGAGGATGCAACAAAATGACTTTCAGTATTCTATTTGTGTTTAGCCATAAATTATCCTTTTAATCAAATGATTTCATCAGTGTTGCTCTCCTTTTTCAAATTTTACTACAAAAGCCTACGGATCATAAATATATTAATATCTGTACTGTAATAGTGCTTTCATCCGACCATATTTTATCATACTAATCCTAAGGCTGTGCATATGTTCTATTATGGCTGCTTGTTGTATAATTATATTATATGAAATAAAAGTTTCATTTACTGGTATTTATGTTATGTAAATTGCAGAGAGATAGTCTGTCCAACTCTGATTGATGTCGGACTGGTTGAGCTATTTTACCGGTTGCGATACATATTAATCAGATCAAATTAGTCTTAACTATGTTTTTAGATCTGTGGTCTAACCAGGGGCTAATGGTTGATATTTATCTAAATTTATTTCAGTATTTCACAGTTTTCTTGAATATGTTGCATGACATCATGACATCATGACTCCTCAGGATGTTGTGTAATTCTGTCACCCATGACTGAGTCTAAAATTGGTCATCTCCACTCATCACGAGACGTCAGACTATTAGGCCTGATAGGGACTGACTGAAGAGGGGAGAGGGGGGGGGGGCAGCGAGATTCAGCGATATACACAAAAATGGAGTGACTGGGAATTTTCAAAAATATTGCTGTGCATCAGTTTTGCATAAAAAGCTTTTTATTTGTGTATCCGTCTGTGCTAAAAATGCATTACCGACAACAGCATTCTCAAATTGTTTCCAGATGCCCTGGGGAAGAGGCATTTTTCTCCTTTTCTGTACCTCTCGGGCCCAGTTAAGAAACAAAAAAGGACATCATGCATGAATCAGTGACAATGTTTTTTAAGGATTCAATCACTTAGTGTGATTCATGATCAAAAGCTTTCTATCCAAAAGATGAATGCTTTTTACTGTCGTTAAATCAAATACATTTTTTTCCAGTGTAATGCAACAGTTGTGCGAACTTCCAAAGAAGTCTTTTTTACAACATGCCACACATAGGCATTGCTGTTTTGTACTTTACTTACAATTTTGAAATACATATTCAAGAAAGGATTTAAAGGAATGCAAAAAACATCTCAGCTACCAACAGTAATTACAAACAATTGATTTAGAAATCAATGTATTGTGCTGTGAGATAATAATAACTATCTTCTGTAAAAAAAAAAGGTATAAATAAAGGTAAAAGATTGTGTTGTTGCACCAGATGAGTATTTTATCATATTTTTCAGCTGCTTAGATAAAAGAAGTCATCTGTTAACTTTAATATCTATTTCATCTTAACATGGGTATGATGGGATCCAGTCCTAGGTCAGCAGCAGAGCACTGGAGGCCAGAAGTCTGAAACATAACAATGGCTAAGATGATCAAAAACATCATATCAGACAAATGCTGAATAATTTCTTGCCATTTGGGCCTCGATTTTATCTGAAAGTCAATATTTAATGTCCCTCACCAGCAGGACAGATTGGCTTCCTCAACCATCTGCACAAACCACTTTAAGTAGGAGAGCTGCTCGCTGCAGAAATATAAAACTGAAACAAAGTGCCATATTGCTTAATTTTAGCAAAAACTGCAGGTCACTTTCAGGCTGTGTGTGCGCGTGTTTGTGTGTGTCCTCATGACCGGGGTGTCACCCTCACAAGCTCAATTAAGTGATTTAGTTTGCCATTCAGTGGTCAAACACTGCTGCACTACATTCAGTTCAGATTTCTCATGCTAAATTGTTGGTTATCCCTCCGCCGGCTCTATGCTAATAGATGGTAGCATATGCTAAAAACGATGTCTGTTAGAATATTTATGGAACAGCGCCGTATTTAAGGAGGATTAGCATTTGTTTGCTCCGTTGTTCAGTAAATCAGTACCAGGCACTGGTGAATAAATGCATACTCAGTTAGTTAGCCCATGGTACATTAGCCTTAGAAGTTCCACAACTTACTACAGAATTATGAATATCCACATTCATTTTGATACGTCGTACTACTGGCATCTCAAATTAGAATCGTTCATTCACGTTACTTAATTTAGGTCAGGTTTAACTTTATTAGAGATGAGAGATGTGTGTTTATTCAATGCTTATTTATTTTAAATTACTATTTGTAGCGTAGTATTACTTATTTTCATGCCTTACAGCCGTATTTTTCCACTTTTGGATACAGCTGCGTAAACTATATTAAAATTACGTGGTTTGGGGATAAGAGCCATATAATATGCACTATAATGTCCCATCACACAATGTGATTTCATGATTATTAGCCTGCGTTTATGTACTATTTGTGCTGCACATTATGCCAGCGGGAATGATGATAACACTTATGTGTGCTTTGTTAAAAATGATACACACTGCATTGCACAGGTTTTTTTTTTATGGAAAGCACATAATTAGGCAGTTGGCATGCAGCACATGTTTCATAATTAGGTTTATATATGTACAGTATTCATAATAGCATCCGGCCTGAACCCAAATGTCACAGATTCCCTCTATTAGATCAGCTCCATGACAAAACAGCTATTCCACCGTCAAAGGACCTGCTGCATAAAGCTCTGTAATCATTATGACAATGTCCAGAAACTGCCTGAGAGAAGAGAAAACAAACTCTATGTTTTCATAATAATCCATAAAAGAGTGGACACAAAACGCTACAAAATGGTGTTATGGGCGATGGAAAAGAGATTGTTTTAATTGAATCGCCCATATTAGCATTTTAACTGGGGTGTCTGTCTCACAGTGGGTCGCTGTCCATGCTGCAGTGGTGATTATTGAGGGGCATGGCTCAGGATATGGCAACAACAAAGCACACTGTTTTTATTTTGGTACTTTTGATACCCTGAATGTCTGAGATAAATAATGCAAAACCATATAATATGACGGCAAGGGAGACTAGTCAAAGCTGTTTTATTGACAGTGTTCTCACATGGTCAAAAACACGTTCCCCGGGGAAGCAAAAGGGTGTGATTTGAAAGTTGCCCTATATTTGGCTCAGAGGCTTTCAAATGCAGCCTGTCAAGTTTCCCTGCGTTATGCAGCACCTTTCCATCTGCCTGCCTGCTTGTCTGCCCGGCGGCCGTCCGCTTGGTCAGGTGAGTTATTGCCAGGACTGTTCCTTAAACACCCCCAACAACCACCACACACACGCGCACTCCACGCCGTCCATTACTGTGCCTGTCAGCCAAGCGTGCAATCAATACTCCCCCTCCGACAGCATGCACACATGTGATGGAAGGCAAAAGGCGAGCAGAGAAGGAAGACAGCAAGGGTAACGAAGGGATGTTCGAGGGAGGAGACGGGAGAGAGGGGCCGAAAGGCCGGGGAGGAGGGAAGTGTTAGTGATGGGGAGTGTAGGGCTCGGGGGCAGCGGGTGAAGGAACAGGGGAAAAAAGAGAGATGACAAGAAAAATTGCCAGAGACCAGAGACAAACAACACAGAGCGGTAATATATAACAAAACACAGAGATAGAGTGAGTGTGGGAGTAGGAGATGGAGGACAGAGATGAGGAGTGGCAGAGGAGAGATGGAAAATAGAGGGAAAAAAAAGAGAAAATGTGTATGTGAGAATGAGAAATGGAGAGAGGTTGTGGGTGGATGAGAAGAATGCTATATATGATGGCAGAGGTTCAGGAATAGATCAGAGTGATTGTGTTTTGTGATTACCTAACACTCTGCAAACAGTAGCAGCCACCAGCTGACATCAAAGACCACACGCACAAATACTCTACATACACACACACGCACTCATTGACACACACGCACGCAGGAATACAGTCGGCAAAGTAACGCTGGCACACGCGGGCCGCCAAACTTCATCTTCATGCCGAACTGAAGTAACTCTCTGCTAAAGAGCTTCTGTCGTCTGGCCTAGATTGATAACAGAAGCCAACAAACACCAACACAAGGACACCAACACACTCTTGTCGTGCTACGAACACATCTCATACACATAAAAAGATTCATAATCACATATAAACACAGGGCTGTGTAGTAAACACTCCAGCCGAGCAGCCACGCTACTCTCCTGCCGTACTCATGCAGACACAAAACACACACAATGAGCCAGCAAGGGGCTATATTGTTCATTTTTAGTGCTGCGGGAACTCTAACCTTTTTCTTCTGTGGTTTGAACGGAGGGCTAACAAGATGGGTTGGATACTGACAGATCCCGTTATTACCTGAAATAAAAATGTTCAAGAGATAAATAGCTGTGGGAATTCTCTGTGCTTGTTCATATTTGTTGAAACAAACAAACTCCCAACTTCATTAATGCTACTATGTAAAACAGTATCATGGTAATACGACGATGAGTGGCTGAATCACACATGCAGGCCTCTCTCCTCAAATATTCCACAAGTTGGGCATCAAGTCCAGAAGACAGTGACCGTGTTAAAACTAGAAGTGCAAAAATAGTGCTTCTATTCCTCACACCAGTGAAACCCTGCTACTGCAGTAATAACAAGTCAGCACAATAACATTCTTCATACACTCCCATCGTCCCATACTCAGACGTATTAAAACTGGTAAGAGGCTTTATTGAAAAGCACAGAATCAAATGATTCAGTATGATTGGAACTGTGTGTTTGAGCTCAAAGATAGTGTAATTTTAGGAGGAATTGCTTTTTAACAAAATATATTATCACATAATCTAATAAATCTGAATTAGTACCATTAAAAAAAAGTTACTGCAGATAAAAAACGTTATCTGCAGTTATGTGTTCAAAATCCAACTACAATCAAGACTGATATACTCCCAGAGAGCAATCATTTAAGACTCAAGGAAAAACATTCAACCCTCGTACGAGGGGGGTGCACGATAGTGTGTGTGTGTGTGTGTGTGTGTGTGTGTGTGTGTGTGTGTGTGTGTGTGTGTGTCTGGATCCCAAACAGCTTCCTTCAGCCTCCTGGCCCAGTCTAGTCCTCCTCTTTTGATTCGCAGCAATTGGGGAAATTAAATACTTTCTGCATGTGTGTGTGTGTGTGTGTGTGTATGTGTGTGTGTGTGTGTGTGTGTGTGTTTGTGTGCCTGCTTTTGTGTGCTGTATACAAGCCTTTACAGTATGCCCCTGATGGTGTGTGTGAGTGTGAACCGTTTGTGTATGTGTGTGTTTCCTTCCAGTCTGAGGTGGTCAGAGGGAAAGCTGCACGAGGGCTCAGAGGGAACGCTACAGCCGGGACACAGGAGGAGCCTCTCTCCTCTCTACTAAGATAACAAATTACTAACAAATGTCAGTTATCACTGTGTGTCTGCTTACCAAGCAGTGGAGTCCAAAAATATCTGAGGGGGGGGGATAGGTATGGAGGTGCTCCAGTTTCATGCCTGCATAGAGCAGGCGGTGAGCTGCACGCAGCCAAGGTGATCCCTGCCAGCCATTTTGCCCTGCATTTAGTATTCATTTTCCAGGCGATCAAACCCACTGCCAGGAGGTAGAGAGAGTATGTGTGTGCGTGTGAGAGTATTAACACGCACACACATACTGAGTGTGTGTAAGAGCGCGCCTACATCAACAAACACATGGTTGTGGGTGTGCAGATGTAGGCTTTACACCCTCACAGACTCATGTACAACAGAAGTGTTGGTGCACATGCGTGAGGATGTGCGTAAGTTAATGAATTTGCAAACACGTGTGCATTGTGCAGCAGGGCTGATTAGGAACACAGGGATGGAGCCAGAATAGGCCAGGGGCCAGCAGACCCCGGCTCCCTGTACACAGCCAGTGGAGTAAACCTGGATGCACACAGCTTCCTGCTGGGGAAGGATAAGGCAGAAAGGGAGGAACACAGGAAGTAATGAGAAGGGAAAGAACAAAGGAAGCAGTAAAGTGGGGTGAAGCGGGGAGAAGGAGGATGAGCGGAGGAAGTGGGTTTGGGGAGAAAAGACAAAACAGCGCAGTAACAGGATGAGCAGGAGAGGGGAGCAGGGGAAACGAGTGATAAGGGGCAGAGTGAGCAGAAAGAGAAACCAAGAGGGGGATGAAACGTGCTCTGTTCTGGAGGTGTAGGAAGAGAAGAAGGAGGAGAACACAGAAGAAATGGGGATAGACGACAAGAGGAAAGGAGCTGAACAGCAGTGCCCTGGCAGCATGCAGTGGAGGCAGGCAAGATGGCTGCAGGGGACAGAGCACCCGGCCAAATATGGTCATCGGGACCGAGCTCTGTCCTACTTTCTCTAATGGGCTAAACCAAAGATGATGCAGGAAGAACCATGTATGGTCAGCGGGCAGCAGCCTCGGCTTCTGTCTCTTTGATGTGTCGTGCTACAATGAGTGATGCAGGACTTGGGCCTAATATACAAACAAAGCCCTACAGCATGCTTACACTCACTCACACACACACACACACACACAGAGAGAGAGAGAGACACGTAGACACGTAGACACACTCATTTCTCTAATTCCCTTTCTTTTATGGCGAGCAAGTTGACATGCCGACCCCATCTCGAAAGCGGTGGTGAGGGATGCTTCTACGGTGCGTGAGGGTGACTGAGCAGGTGGTGAATGCATTGGACCTGACTATTTGTGTTTGTGCGTGAATGTGTGTGCCTGCTCGCTTTTGTGCCACTGTGGTCACGCCACCCAGGGCTCCACCAAGCTGTGTGAACGCTCATCAATCTATGAAGGCTAACCTCAGGGTTTCACTTCAGGCTACGGTGTGTTAGACCGCAGACAGGTACCGTTCCCACACCATGTGGCCAGGTCAACCACCCTCAGCTGTAACAGCTGTATGCATGGCGTGCAATCAGGGATGTACAAATACGGATTGACCAAGGGCATCGCTGCAAGTGGCTCTCCTTCTGTTGTTGTTTGTGTCCTCTCTAGCTTTAGAAGTGAAAGCAGTGCTCTCAGATAAATGCAACAGTGTATCTATGTTGTAAAAACATATTTTTTCTTTTGAATTATTCCCACTCCTAATTAGTTTATTGTGTCCACAGTGTTTTTCTTGGCAATATTGTCTACCCCAGAATGTGGGGACAAACTGACAAACACTGATTACAAAGGCGTTGCCGTGGCCAGGAGATAAAGCATGCCAACAGTAAAGCACTGCTACTGATTCATCTCATCTATTTCAGTTGTCCTACGCAGGTCTTGTTGCTATGTGAGTTGCTATGATTGACCAGCGGGTCTCACATCCGTATATGCACAGCGAATTCCATTCCTGCCTGAATTAAGCCATTATATGAGAAGCAGTGCTTCAAAAATAAGGGGGTCTCTTTCATTGTGGCTTCTGTGTCATGAGCTGCAGAAACAATCACAATGCTGCAGCTGTGGAAACAACTTACACAACTCATATACTGTACAGCAAAGCCAGTCATGCTGCAATAAATGCCTTCAAAGAAGGAGGTTCCTAGGTGAGATGGCTCTAAATGTGACAAAGTGGAGTGCCTTTACACTGCTCCATATATGGACACATAAAGGGAGGTGTCCCTCTCAGTGTCATTGAAGCGAATAAGTCTTAAACAATCCCATCACAAGAGCCTACAGGCTAAAACAACAGCTGACAAACTATATACAAGCTGTTGGGGCAGTCAGGAAGGTAGCATTTGGATTTAAAGAATTGTGACTTTATTATTAATATTCAGAGGAGTAAACATGCATTCTAGGGGGAAGCTGAAATATACACCGACGTTATTTCTGCCAGCATACTGTAAACACTGGCACACCAAAGAGATGCTGTGTACAGTGTGTTTTGTGACGGCCCACACACAAACGTACCCATTATCAACACAAAATATGCGCAATAACAGCACATTCTCAAATCCCTCCTCTCCGCCCAGGAAATGTTTTCAAAAACAACCCTGGGAATTGTTCAAGTGTTGAAATGTCACTTGCGTTCTTCTGCAAGGCACCGTCTTCTTTATCAACCGTGCATCTGGTGTGCACTTGAATCCAGCCCCAGTGTGGGGCTTAGCTCCTGTTCTTCCTGACAGCTACACTTACAATGAGGCCTGTTGGCATCACAGTATTGGTTAACATTCAGCTACAATGGTTCTTAACAAGTCCGCTGTGGCTGCTAAGCTCCGTATTAAAGCACAGATAGCTCGCCAAAATACTTCTCTGCATGCCATGCTAGACAGGCACGCTTCCATTCAGAGTCCTGCTGAGCTGGGGAAAAATGTAACACACCCTGAAAACCAAAGAAAAAAAAAATGTTTCAAGTAAATAATTATATGTCCAGTGTATCCTGGCAACTGCTGTATAATTCAGTTTTTTTTTTTTTTTTTTTTTAAATGACAAGGGTTTAATCCATAAAAAATCCACCAGTGGTCAGCTGTAACAAGAGAGACCGTGTTAAGTGAGTACATGTCAACTTCAGTTGAATTTAAGTACGGAGGTTAAGAGTCCGCCTCGGGTTAAATGAGGTTGGACTGAAGGAAAATGGGATAGCGATGGGAGGAAGACAGCCCTGAGTTCCTGTCAGGTGAGCTGACACACACTCACAGTTTCTGACAGTGTTTTGTTACAAGTTTGCATAACATGGACACTCACCGACGGCCAGTGGGAGAACTGACAGAGCAGGAAGCATGTGCGCGCACGTGGGAGCATGCGCGTGTCCTGTATTTGTCTATGCTCGCAGAATGCCTAATGAGGAGTACTTTACACACGCAACTGTGTGTGTGTGTTTGTGCACATTTAAATATTTGTGCGTTTGTGAAGGTGTGTCCATCTCTGTCAGTGTTCAGAATGTAGCCAGCAGTGCGCTGATGGCTGCGCTGCGTGGATGACACCTCCCGTTGACAGTGGGCTCGGAGCAAGGACGCTAGTCATAACATAACAGCAGGAAGGTGGGAGGACATCACTTCCAAGCACACACACACACACACATAGTGACACACTATGACACAGTGTTAAAGTCATATCAAGGTCCTTATTTAGATTGGCTATCATCTCTGACCTCTCTCTCCATCCTCATTAGTCGGACTAGACAGCCTCTGCAGGCCTGACGCTGCCACAGGCCCACACACAAGATGTCACATTGTCTCATCAGCGGTACAGTAAATAATGCACACCGCCCGTAGGTTTCATCCTACTCGTTTGTTGTGCCATAATTGACTGTTTGATTGACAGTCTGGTTCTTATGATAGCCTTTTTGCTAATCTGGAACCAGGTTCCAAATAAACTCAACATTGATCTCTAAGAATCAATTTCACCAGCATTTTCTCAGAATTTGATCTGAAACAGATGACAGTGAATATTATACAACACCAGGGCGGAGAAATTTTAAGACTCCCGTTGTCATTGGAGGAACAGTTAGAGGTGCAGAATGACTGGAGAGCAGGGCACAACAAGAAGTCAGGCAATGCTCCAGTACTGACTTGAGAGCCAGAAATGGGTTTAAATCAGGCCTGTGTCACATTTCTCTCTCTTCACATTTTAGCTTCAAAGTACTGTGCAAAAGAAAAAGAAATACTAATAAAATGCCGAAGTGAAGTCCACTGACTACTCCTTTTAAATGTCAGATGTCAAAATGTCAAATGCCCCTTGAGTACGACCTTAAAAATCAAAATGAAGGTTGAAACAAGCATTATCTAAGGACGTCATCTGCCCTTATCTAGGGACCCCATCCAGCCTGCCTTTAATTATTAATGTTAGCATGGATGGCAGAAGAAAATGGCAGGTCTTCACCTGGAGGACAAAACCTTTCATTATCTCTTTCTTTCGTCCAGTCTTTGTTCCTAATTCCATTTCTCCTTCTCTTTTTTCTTCTCCTCCCCTTTTCTCCGCATGTCTCAAGTCAATTCGGTTCAGTTCAAAGGGTCTTTATTAGCGTGACCAACCCTGTGGCGAAGTGCCAGCTCACTGAGAGGGAACGCTATGATGAAACATCAACAAACCACAGGAATCTCAGCACCGCTACATATCAGGTGAAGAACAATCAACATGGAGATGAGAAAATCCATGTGTGTGTGTGCGTGTCTATGTGTGTGTGTGTGTGTGTGTGTGTCAGGTCTGTGCACGTGATCGTGTATCGTATGTTATAATCCAGGATTATGTATATTTAGCAAATTAAAATATTTCATCAAGCATACACAACAGGTAAATGTGAGAACGCTCTCGCCCACACACGTCTAGCTTGCTTTGACTGGCAGATATATTGTGTGTTCCATGCATTAGTCATGTCTGCAAAAGAGGACACATCCACAGCATGCCAAGCAGCTACCGCTGTAATCACAGAGAGAGAGAAAGAGGAGAGCGAGAGAAGGTAGTGATTGGAGGGACTCATTGACTGTAGGAGAACAGGGGATTAGCATCTGTGACATCACTTTAAGGTGTCTGGTGGGAGGTTTTAAACCCTGAAGTTGGATTAATTGCCTTAGATACCAAAGCCAGAAATTCCAAATTTTGGCAAAGGCCCAGCGGCTGTGTGGAGCTGACATGGTTTAGGCAAGTAGAAACCACCACGGAAGAGTGCAGTAGCTTTAGAAACCTACTTCAATTTAAACTTTAATATCCCCTTAATGGAGCAATCATTTTCTAAATCACCGACATGAAACACTTCGGATAAAGTACAATTAGCTATTGAGACTGACTTACTGTGTACTAACCTTGGATTTCTAAACAGGAGTTCAATAGGGAGTCGAAGACCTGATGTGACACTGTTTCACCGGCTTCTGTAAATCGGTTCAATGTCCTGTTGAGCGTTTCTTCCTGTCTTTCTGAAGAAGTCAAATTCATTTTGTGTGTTCTATACGTTTATTACTATAATTGTTTCTTCTTGTTTCTTTATGCTTTTTGTACCATCGCTGGTGTGCGATTGTTACAGCCATGTCTCGACTGGAGAAGTCCATTCGCTCGCCACTCCACTACCCTCAGTCTGTCAAACTCGTAACCTTTAAAGGAATAGTTTGATGTTTTGGGAAATTACTTATTTATACAATTCAGTTGGTGTATGGACATAAGATACACAAACAAGAGACAACGTCTTAACTACTGAGCTTCAAAGGTGCGTATGTTGAACGTTTGTACAGAGCCTAGCTAGCCATTTCCCCCAGCTTCCAGTCTTTATGCTAAGCTAACAATAACCACCTCGAGGTTCTCGCTCCATAATAAGCATACAGTATCGATCATTCAACTTTCCGCAGGTGTATTTCCCAAATTGTTGAACTATTCCTTCAACCCACAACAGGCTTCAGCATGTGGGACAGAGAGATGTTTTTAATTTAAGTCACCTGAAAACCAGTCTTTTTTTTTTAAATTAAATGATCACCCTGTCTACACAAATGGAGTGCTGCACAACATACTGCTAAGTGTGTTTATGTTAGGTTACATAGGGCAAGATTTTTTAATGTGGTTACAAATGTCAATGTGATCTTGAATCCAGTTTTCTCATCTCCAGAGCAGGACTTATAAGTTCTGGTTTTACTTCAGCTCTCTATACAGCCTAAATGTCGTGGCCATTATATGAATATAAGAATAAAGAAACTCTTATGTTCAGAGCCTTAAGAGGCAGCATAGTTCAACTTGTGCAGTTAATGTTCTTTGATCTCAATATTTCAACCACTCATAGAACAAAAGGATAAATCATGTGCTGCATATTCTGTTACCTTCCTCAGTGACCTTATGTAGAATATACTATGGCGGCTCTTGTGAATCGGAACCTGGTAATGAGCACATACCGTCCACGTAACAGCCTAATGAGCTCAACCAAGGGCAAACGCAGCTACACACTCTCACACACATACACACATACACACACTGCAGTCAAACATGCCCAGGTGGTCCCATATACTCGATGTGTCTCAGGCCACCTTACCCATTAGAAAACCAATCATGTTCTGCACCTGGGCCTATCAACGGTAGAGATTTGGAGCAACGCTAGAAATCTGACTTGTTTTCCTGCAATCTGCTTATTTCTTGTCCTACAAATGCTCCATTTGTCATAGAAGGAAAATCATGAATACTACTGGAAAACCTGAGCAGCATTTGGTAGATTGTTTATATATTGAAATAAATGGTTTGTGTCAGGCAGGTACGTTTGTGTGTATGTGTGTGAGAGAGAGAGAGAATGTAATAGAGAGAGAGAGGGAGGCTTTACAGGGCAGGGAAAGAGCACACAGTTTATGTTTACAGAATCACTTTAAACTCATAAATGGAGATGGTCAATAGAGGTCAAAATGGTCAACAGCCTCTCTGTGTTGTCCCATTTCTGTTATAACAATAGAGGGGAGAGGGAGAAGAGTTGGTAAGTGACTGCTTCAAACATTATGGCAAATATAGGGGTCAACACATGAGCATGAACTGTATAGTATAATATAATTCTAGGGCTTATGAATAAAAACCTTTCTGACAGAATCTACAGAGCAGCATCAAAACAGTAGTGATCGCAGAGCTTATGACCTAAACATGATTATTATACAGGGGTTGGTGGTATCAGCATACTATGCTATGTGTTAGCAGGCTAATGTCAGAATTCAGGTAACAATATCTCAACTTTACATATACATATAGCTGCGGATCAAAGTTGAAGCACGTAGAGCTGAGTCTGCTAAAATGGCCACTGAAATAACACTAAACGTAACAATATGACTTTTCCTCTGATACCACTTTCAAGCCAAATTATTATTTTCCTCACATGACTTGGTTTTCTGGTTTGTAATGAGCATCACAACCTTTACAGAATGCAATACTACACACCAGGGCTTCCATTTTATATTCCAAGTTCAAATGACCTTTCAAGTAAATATTGGATCTGGTGGCAGTGCCTTCTACTCCAGAAGCTAAAATCTCTGCTAAAATTCTGTCTTTTTTGGATACAAATAAATGTCCTTTTTGCATTGCATTGAGCAAAGTGTAAATCACATGGATATATGAAAGAGAACCGGATAACTCGTTCAAAGATAATACCTATTAAAGTTGCGAACTTTCTGCTGGCCGAGCTGGCCAACTTCCCGTTGGCTCCCTACACACATTAACGGGATAAAACAATTATATGGAATGGCTCTTCTAGACTTCCTGAATGTTACTAGACCAAATGGATCATTTCAGGGTTGAGATGCTCAGAAAAATGTAGTCACTGTTTTACAGCGGCTCCTTTTCCAATGATTATGCATATTTTTTAGGCCAGCGTGCGTGTTGAGATGATCCTCGACGCTTGGTACACCAACAGTACACTCAAAAATCTAAAATCAAGCAATCTCTGAATGTTGACTGTTTTGAGTATGGAAGAGGGACACAGCTTTAGTCTTGCTTAACCCCTCAAAATATTAAAGTCTGAAAAAATTCAGACATGAGACTCGCGACCTCGGTGACACTGTATTAGCAAACGGCAGCCCTCTGATTATCCTGGGCTGTAAACATTGCATAATTCCATATTGAGCACTGGGGCCACACATCCGGTACTAAATACCACGGATAAGAGACGGCACACTGACGCCTCCACCCGTAGCCTCACCTTTCACCTGTCTCTCAACATGCATGATCATCATCCCTCTCTCTCTCACACACACACACACACACACACACACACACACACACACACACACACACACACACACACACACACACACACCATCCAGTGTGCCATCCACCACAATCACTTTCACACCACAGACGGACAGAGAGAGGGAAGAGAAGCAGAGAAAAATTGTGGCAGAGTGATTAGCTTGACATCACACAAAATACGGGTGTGATAGAGGAGGGAGTGGTGGGTGTAAGAGAAGAGAAAATGAACAGGTGAGATGCAGGGAATGAGAACAAAGCTAATGAGACTGAGAGACAGAACAGAAGCATAGAAATGAGAGAATGACAAAAAAAAAGAGATGGGCAGTTGGCGCTAAAATAGAGATGCGACGTGGAGACACAGTGAAGGCAGACAATGAAAATCCACACTGTTTCATTTTTATTCAAAAGAGAGAGGAAAAGGAGAGAGAAGAATCCCTGAATGGTCGAGGAAAAAAGAGCGATAGATAGAACATGCCCGGAGGATATCACTATATTTATACTCTACTATGCCATTATTTATTTATTTCTCTCCCTCGCTCCCCTACTCCGTTGCTCCCTTTGACAGACCTGATTTTTAATAACATGCATATCTTTGTTCTTCTTCTTGATTAAGGGATAGAGATTGGGAAGACAATGCCGCGGGGGCCAGTGAAGACACACACCTGCTGGATGGAGGACAACCCCCTTACCCCCAACCCCCCCGCCTTATGTATCTTCATCCTATCATCAGCATTCCCTCTGGCTTGACTTCCCTCCCCTCCCTCATCCTGGATAGCCTCCTTCTGCCCCTCCCCGACTCCCTCTCTCCCCCGTTGCCCGTCTACAAACCCCTCATCTTCATCTCATCAACCACTTTCTGCATCCATCACCATTTGGCCACTATTCCACTTCATTGTTGAATCATTTTGTGGGAATACATCACGTCCTTCTATATTAGAGCTGGAAAATATATTTTAAATCAATCACAGGATATTAATAACAAGTATTTTTCACATGTTAATATGTATCAAATATATATGCAATAATGCATATAAAATAGTCAATGATGTCCAGAAAGGGTCCACAGAGGACTATGACCAAAAAGAGTAACTAATGATTCAGTAATTAGTAATTAATGAGTCGTTACAAGTTTGTGCCGCTCGGCTAGTTCAGAGTTAATCAGGAACAAAATGATTAACGTCATTCTGATTCACAGATGCATATGAACTGATTCATTATTACAGTATCTTCCAGTCGCTCCTCTAGTAGCTCCTTATTATCTGTTATATAGTCTCGAATCAGAGTTATTCAGGAACTACTCATTAAAGATCCGTTCATCATCGGGTCGTTTCTTAGTCACTACACGGTTTTGTGTACCATATAGTAAAGTGCTACCAATCTCTCCATGCCTTGATGTCACTCTTTGTTAAAGAGCTGGATAAATCAAGAAAATGTTGTTTCCCCCCCTACACCACCCCCGTTCTTCTCCTCTCTTCTCCTCTCTTCTCTTCTCTTCTCCTCTCCTCTCTCCTCTCCTCTCCTCTCCTCTCCTCTCCTCTCTCCTCTCCTCTCTTCTCCTCTCCTCTCTCCTCTCCTCTTTTCTCCTCTCCTCTCCTCTCCTCTCCTCTCTTCTCCTCTCCTCTCCTCTCTTCTCTTCTCCTCTCCTCTCCTCTCCTCTACTCCTCCAACTCATCCTGCTGGTAACAACCCAATCCTCCAGCCTCCCTGGCATATTAACATGACAGCCGTCAGCACCTCTGTGCAGCGCGGCCTTTGCGCTGGGAGTCTGTGAGGATGCGTGGATGCCAGTGTATCTGCGAGATGTGTCACGGCACATGTGGTTCAGTCAAGTGTGCGGGAGTTGTGAGCGCACGCACCCGTGGAATGCATAAATACTTTATCGTAGTGGAAAGTTGGGTATTTTGAGCTGTTTGGTGCTCTTTGATTGATTGTACTTTTTACTCCACCACTTTAATTTGACAGCTATAGTTACCTAATATATATATATATATAATATATATATTATTATATGAATTATATTATATAAATAATATATATATATATATATATATATATATATATATAATATACATATATATATATATATATATATATATATATATATATATATATATATATATATATATATATATATATATATATGATATAATATAATATATATAATAATATAACAACTTTGCAGAATGAGTACTGTTAACTAGTTTGGGCTTTATTTGGTTGGAACTTGCTGTTAGTGGTTCAAATTGTGACTATTTCTTGGTTAGAAAATGGTTCCAATGAAAACTGTTCACTGTAAAGTCTGTGGATCATCCAGAGTAATTGGGACATTGTTTCTGGAAGGACACAATGCTGCTGAATATTTAAAAGGTAATAATTCATTGCTGTGAGCACCACACCAACATAGGGGAAGGGGAGAGGAAGCAGTAATCTCAGGGACGGATGTCTTGGGTGATCAAACTATCTTAAGCAACGGATCTTAACACTTCCTCCATCACTGCTTTCTGCCTTGGCAAGCATCACCACAGCAACCAACCCCAGACAGGCCTCTGCCTGCTATTATTTTATTGATCCAATAAAGCTTGAACAGCACACCGTTGCCTGCAATCAGCTGCTGTAACTAAATATGTGGGCGCGCGGCACTGCATGTGTTTTCTGTGAATGAGTATAGAACACTTTGTGTGTCTACAAAATATATGTGCCCGTGTCATATATCACATTTAACGCATCGCTTCACTCACCACCCATTATTGCAAATCTCTTACCTACATGATGATTATCTCTCATCTATCACTCGTTTCTTTTTGCCATTTTGTGCTATCTTTCTCATTGTGAATCATTTTTCTCTCCCCCCCCATAAGCCTGTAAGCACGCGAGTATATATACACACACACACACACACACACACACACACACACGGATTGCAGATTTGCTGACACAAGGATATTCTTCCTTCCGCATGAGCTTTCTCCTCTAAGCTTCTGGTCAGGACAGAGCATCCACACACCAGTAACAGCTTCCAGACTGGATCGCATTCTCTGAAACCAACTACACAAACACATGTGCAAAGAAACAAACACATACACGTACACATACACAGTAACACCTATGCTCCATTTATTTTTCTATTATCCTTCACCTTTTCTAGACCCCCCCCCCCACCCCCAACACTTGCCTATAGCTGTCTTTCCCTCCCTCGTTCCCTCCTGGAACAAAGGTGAAGGGCACAGAAAAGAGCAGATGAGGGAGGGAAAGAGAGGGAGACTATAATGTTGATGTTTTTCAATTGGGTTGATTTATGGCTGGCTGTTACCATTATTTCACCATTTACTCCAGCGGGCTGGAGGAACCAGGCTGGACAGCTCAAGTTGGAGGGGGGACAGAGAGCGGAAGAGGGAAAAGGCAAACACCACAGCAACAGGAAACATACAGTATAGGTGGGACACAATGAAGAAGAATGCAGCCAGGCTTTCAGGACGAAGACAACCCGGGCAGTGAAAGATAGGAGAGAATGAAGGAATAAAGGAGTGAGTGGGAGAAAGATAAAAAAAGAGGCAGAGGGGAGGGCAGAGGGTGCTTAATGAATGTAAAGGCTGTAACAATGAGGTGAGGTAAATTGTCCATTAACTCAAGGGTTTCTCATGCGTGTGTGTTGCCTCACCATAACATTCCAATTTAGCAGGTTACACTCTGATGCTTCCTGGCCAGAGACATGCAAAGCGTCTTTAGGATACAGAGTTAGGCTAAAGTGAGCGAGAAGAGAGCGATTGAGGTGGACAGGTGGAGAGCAAGGAAAGGGTAGGAAAGTAAGATGGAGAGAGCAAGATGGAGGAAATGTAGTGGTGAAGGAGAGATAAGGGGAGAAGATGGTGAAGCCGGAGAGGGAATATTGAAAGTTGAGAAAGAGAGCAATAGGGGACGAATGGTTAATTCAGCTGGAGAGGAGGAAATTCACAGGGGGAGGGAGATAGCATCAGTTCTTCAGATACGAGGGAGACAGCCACTGCAGAGGGACAGGATCGAGATTTCAATACAGACTCGAAAGGAACAGAGAGCACCGCATTATCACACAGCAAGAAACACAATTATTAGTTTCGACAGCCCCTGAGAGAGAGGAACCAAAAACAAAGATTGAGGCCGGGCAGCTATGATGCTCAACAAATGACACGACAATTTGGTGGCAGAAAGGGGCAAACTGGATGGGAGGTTAATCCGTTTTAATTGGTCTGTGCAATCACAGGGTGCGAGGAGGAAGATAATGACGGGAGGGACAAAATGACTTCTCACTCTGATGTGGCCTAACTGGCTAAATTGAGTCTGTCACATCAATGTCATTTAAGTGATTCAACAATGGATATCAAATGTCACATATCAATTAATTTTTAATGAGTTGAACAAGTGCGCAGCAATAGATAAGGCACCTCATGCTACAGAATATTTGCACATCTGTGTTTGACGTTAGTGATGGCAGGAATTTGGCAACGTTTCCATACCGCAAACCAAACACAAAGAGACACCTGTCATTAGCACTTATAACGAGTCAATTTGGATTTTAAGTAGCTTTTAGTGCCGTGCCAGGAAAAGCCACACACACACTCCTTTAGCACCTTAGCTGCTAGCATGAGCGGAGTGATGCTTTCTGGCGATGGTCTTTGTAGGAGGACAACATTTATATGGCTACGGCTGCCTGAGTAGTTTTGACAAATGTCAAGTTGAAATGATGAAACACGTCGAGATGTTAGCAACAGTTCAAATGCCTCTCCGTTCATCAGTTCAGCCAAGACTACTACAATGTGTGTTTATGCGCTGTTTTACTGTTCATGAATGCATGTGTCTGTGTCTGTGTGTGTGTGTGTGTGTGTGTGTGTGTGTGTGTGTGTGCGCGCGTCTGTGAATGCGTCTGTGAATGCGTTTGGATGTTGCCAATGTGTGTAGGAAAGGAAGACAGACAGACACACACTGTATAAAAAGGATTAGCTCACTATTATGGAGGAGCTGTCAAATGCCTTTAAGACCAAAACCCATTCCCCCTCCCGTCTCCCTTTAACCGATGTTGCTTAATCTCCACCCAGATCCGCCTCAGAAAGACTTAAGGGCTGTTACTGATTCTTCTAATGCTTTCAGATGAACCCTATGCTCTGACATGTATTCAGTTAGCAAGAAAAAAAACTTAAAGTGCACAGCAAACAGCACTGAAAGAAAGGCATAGAAAACTGTGTGTTTCACCCTGAGTGATGTGGGGGTGGGTCGGTTATGCAGCCAGTTATTCATAACCAGCAGCCTGCCATACTGGAGGCTATCAAACTCCAGTGAGTGTATTAGCTGTTCACCAGACAGGGTTTCTAATCACACCACCACTGCACAGGGCTGCATGGGCTTATAAGGTGCTGGTTCATATTCTCAGCCTTGGGGGAATACTGGGTTAATATTCCAACTGCCTATTGATGAGTTACGATTTGGAAGTGCAGGGAGAGTTATGTAATTTGGCACTTTCGTTATCAGCAGCACTCAACATTATCATCAGTTTGTTTCCGTCAACGTACAAATCCCTACAAAATGGCATTACAGTGAAAGTCAAGAGAGATTAATGGTTTTCTTAATAAATGTACTGACAAAAAAAATATCATTAGGTAATCTACAACATAATTAGTGAGTTATTGTAAAATACCGAGCAATGAATAGATAATACAGTAGAGGAGATGATCTCTGATGTTTGCATGTCTGCATGGTTCACTTCAGCTTTGTGGAATTTTCTTTTTAATTAGTGCCTCCATTCTTTTTTGTCATCAGTGCACGCCGATTAAATGAACACAGGGGTTAAAATGATAAATGCAAGCGGATAAACTTGCAGGGCCTTGCGGTGCAGTAAATGATCGAAGCCACAGTTCTTTATATCAACATGGCCTCTTGGTCTCTAATGAGCCTCACACCTTCAGCTTTGCTTTGCTCGAAAGCAAACATTGCTCATGTGTATTCATGACATGCCAATATGTGCCACTTCAAAAGATTGTCCGGTTGGCACTTTCAAGAGTCTCTCTCTCTCTCTCTCTCTCTCTCTCTCTGTCTCTCTCTCTCTCTCTCTCTCTCTCTCAGAGTTACAGTAGCTCTCCTTTGGCCCAGCATGCTGCACCTGTCTCACTGCCAGGACTCGAGCTTTATTTACCGTAAAGATTTCACACAGATAAACACAGCAACTCAGCAGCTGCTGTGCACGCACACACACACACACACACACACACTGGCACGCGCTCCAATTTTGGCTTGCGATCAGACCAAAACAAAACACAACTGTTCTGGGCTTGCCTGTTTGTTCGATTCCTGTCTTTCTTTTTGTCAATTGTTCTCGCTCAACGCACTCATTTTGATTGCTTTCCCTCCATCTTCAATCATCTCTCTGCTGGACCTGGATGTTCCCGTGAGAAAGCAGCGGCCCTTGACTTGGGGCAGGTGGTCGGAGATGGAGGGAAAAGGGAGGATAGGGAGAGAGTTAGCCCGCCCCTCCCTCTCTGTCTCCCCCACATTCCTGACGGCTAATCGATGGGTTTGGGTTTCCCCCTGTGGCTGTGGCCCAGGCGTCTTGAAAGGTGAGCCCAGCAGAGCTTTCGCCTTCGTCCATGAGGGCACGGAGAAAACCAACCGCCCTAAGCCTGGAAGATTAGCTAGCCACTGGAGGACTTTACACCTTTCTGCTGAGCTATCGCTTCCTATCTTCTCTCCACCACACCCTCCTCCCCCCTGCCTCCAACATCCCCTCACTAAAGAAGCCTCGGAGGATACGGTTGTACACACACACACACATGTCCCTTTATTAGCATATTTCTGAATTTGGGTTTTCTCTTAAAATTAATTATTTTACAACAGTGTTTTAATATCAAAGCCTTGGTGGGAGAATAAATCAGGTTGCTGTTGCAATGGCATGGTCTCCCTTGAAAGGAGCCCTACATTATCTGCTTCAGAGCAACACTGAGTGAGATGAATACATAGCGGCAGCATTGATGATGGCCCACAGGTAAGCATTCAGGTGACTTACACACACACACACACACACACACATGCAGACAATCACACACATTACAATCATCCAAATGGTGCATTGATCTGTGCAGCAGCATGGCTCGACAAAACAAAGGCTGCATGTACAGTGTTGACACACACCATCAGTCACAGATAGCCTGCGGTCACAATGATTACCTGCTGTATGTAAATTGAGCAATAAGGCAGGTTATCCCCTTATGAGACGCAATTGTTATTATCGTGGACAGGATATCACTGGCAAGTGCCACTGGCCAACTGCTTGCCACTGATTATGTCCCACTGAAACTGGATGGCAAAATTGGAAAATGGTGTTATCATGGGGCCGAGGTTACACAAATCTTCAGGCAGTGCAAATGATGGCTGTGTCTTTTGTCCAAATTTGTCTGAGTGGGAAAAGGTCTGACGTTGTCGGGTAAACAATGAATCTTCTCTGGGGTATTTTCACCAGGATACAATCAGCCATGACAACAAGCCTGACATCTTATTTTCTGCATCCTATGCAGATCATTCCTAACTGTATCATTAAAGCTGCTGCATGTTTGTGAAAGGGGTCATTTATAGTTCTGACACAGACAATTATCATCTGACTCTGCAGTTCCCCTCAGCCCCAAAGAGCGTTTCAGCATCTTTGAGCTCATTGCTTCGGCTTTACTGGTTAACTCTCCCCGCTACAGACAAAGGTAGCTACAGGTGGTGGACGTAGTGGAGTATAAGGAATTGGTGGGGAACAAAAACAGAGGGAAAACTCGGGTGGCAAGATGACTTAAACTGAATGCTAATGTTTCTCCGTATCTGCTGGGTGTTTAAACACGTAACTGTTTGCTAACAAGTCCGCCATATCAACTTTATGAAGAGATAATAAGTCAGTGTTTTGTTTCAAGCTGTTTTCCCCAGTTATTGCTGGTTTAGATGCCATTAAATGAAATTACAGCACCAGGTGTATAATATCTAAAATCCATTCCTGATCCACAATTTGCTCACTACCCCAATTCTTAACTGCTTTAATCTAGCATCTTTTAAGTAAGACACACAATATGTTGCTTCCCACGTTATCCCTCTGACTGTCTTATATCATCTTCTACTACTGACCTGCAGACAGCAGACATTATCTGCTCTCTCAGCCTGTTGTACTTTCAGATCTCATGAAATGAGTCTGAAATTACCTAAGCATCTACCAGACACCAGCGTAAACAATGACCGGCAGAATGCACAGATTAACCCCCCTCGCCCCCCCCAACCCCCTTCCATAGGGTTTCATTATGTATGTAATTCAAAGGAAATATAAACACACACGGCAACAAAAAACGTCTCTTGAGAGATCTTGACACAGATGTAAAAGCCGCCTACGCAACATTTCTATTACACAAAGAAGCGTGTCTAATGTTCATGTATACACAGACATACAACACGCTCACGCAAAAAAACAAGCTCCACCTCAACCCTCTTGTAGTATTTTGTATTTTTGCGATAACAAATAGTTTTTCTGGGTTCGGTGAAGGGGATAAAATCACCGCAACACTCGGAGATTCAGTGAAAAGCAGAAGATAAATTGCTCGGGCTTTAGACTTTGATTCCTCAGCAAGTGAATAGCTCAGGAGGACTTGAAATAAAACACTGGTCAAACAACTCTGTGGATTACATCAAGTACCACTGAAGCACAGACAAAACATTTTTTTCATTTTAACTGAGCTTCTTGGATGATGCGCTGCTTTTGTTTCGTGCAAGTGAAGTAGAGAAGTATCGCCCACAGGAAGGTGTCTAGCAGTTGAAAGAGTTACTTTGCTTTAGAGAAGCATTTTCTCTTTATGTCACGCACACCTCCATATGAGCTTAATTACAGTCAACACTTCTTTCCCATGGTGTCTGATTTAACATTATACACCGTTAATTTGAAAGTTAAACCCCGAAAAGGCACTGATGCAGATAATATTGTACTATTTTGTGACATCTCCGTATGTGGTAGGGGGCTGCGGTGGGGGGTTGTTATCGCAGCCAAGTTTTGATTGGGAAAGAAATGCTGCCACATTTTTTCAGACCCACCACACATCAGTGGAAATCTAAAGCCCATAAAACCACAATGTGTAAATTAATCAGATCTGTTGTATTTTTTTATTCAGTTATAATGACATGGCTTGAGCCCATTTGGAGTATTATGTTTCATTGAGCCAATTAAAGATTCAGCAGTTTAAAATCAAGCAGTAGCTCATAATCAACTGCTGCATCACCATTTGGACCGAGGCGGCTGAGCTGGAACGGACTTGTGTGTTAATGCTTCTGATTGGTGGAGCTGATTAACAGGCTCTTGACTCGCAATCTCAAATACCAGAGTGGTGGAGTCAATGAGACACGACAAAACAAGGAAGTGGTGATGAAATTTGGCCTCAGATTATATTTTAAGAACAGACAGCAGAGATGGCATCTTTTGTATTTCAGACACTAAATGAAGCTTTATTAATACACACATGTACATATCGCTGCCGAATATAAATCTAAGTTGCTGTATATACTGAATGTACAGTATATTGACATGTTTACAGGCACATAATGTAAATATCCACCTACATCATGTATATAAAGCAGTCTGTTACATTAGTCATTCAATATAAATTTCAATATATTTGCACTCTGTACCACTGCACTACTGTATTATCATTTATAATTTACAGACACAGCCTGATTTATAGACACTGATTGAATGTTATTATTATTGTTTGTGAGGTTGTTGTTAATATTGTTATTATTGACATTATTAGTGTTGTTTTTATGAGTGTTGTTAATAATATTATCTAATTTTTTTGTTTTTAACTAAAACTGTACTAGAACAAGATAACAGTGCAGCAGTTCTTATAACTTTAGTTTTATGAGCGATCTTTGAGTTGTCTTTAGACACAAGAAGAAGAACAATTTAAAGTGCTAACCTCTAATCGCTAATGTTAAAGACCACAAACCGAGCCAGAAATCTTGGTGCAGTCACATTTTTCTTAATGTGCAAATTAAGAAAATTACAAAAAATCTGCCTACAATCACCATAAAAAATAAATCAAGAATTAAAGCACTTATGTCTCAGGCGGGTTTAGAAAACCTTCTACTGTAACGCCGTCTTTAAAGGCCGCTCTAAAAAGTCAATCAGACAGCCAATGCTAATCCTCACTAAGACCAGGAGATCACATCACTCCTGTTCTCAGAGCTTCACTGGCTTCCTGTTTTTCAAAGATTTGATGTTAAAATATATCTGTGGGTTTATGAAGCACTAAATGGTTTAGAGCCAAAATATCTGCTATGAACCGTCCAGACAAGCAGCGTTCAGTTGTTATGCATCACATAGTTGGAAAAAAACTCACAGAAACCCTGAGATGTGCTCTTCTATTTTATTTTGTTTTATTATTTTTACAATCTGGTTCTGTTTTTATTTAAATAGCCGTTTATATCCTGTTTTAAGGCCTTATATAAAGCACTTTGAATTACGGTGTTGTTAAAAGGTTCTCTAGAAATAAACTTGTCTTGCCTTAAAGTGCTATATATCAGTAGGCTGCCGTTTTAGCTGTTAACGGTTTTAATTAACAAATTGTTGAAAGAACTGGGTGACTAATTGAAGAGTCCAAAGTCCCCAATGGATGACAACTTCTTGCTAATGAAATTAACATTCTACTGATTATTTAACAGAGGACAATGCATCTACTGTGCTGTCCTCTACTACACAAGTATTTCATAGCAGTTTGTGAAATATGTGGAACTTTTATCTGCTCCAGGTCCACCACGGAGTCCTTTTCTTCTGGGGACCCACTTTAAAAAAAAAAATTACAAACCATCACAACCCATTTCACAGTAGTCATTATGTATAAATCATGACAAGAAAGAATTTGTGAGTAAATGAACGTCCCTGACCATTTTCTCCTTCATAAGCTTCTATTATCTTGAATAAATAAACCAGCAATTTAGATTTTTGAGACATAAGTTTGATAAATCACAACTTTGTTTGATGCATATGTTATTGAAAACATGTACACGTGTTAGATATGAGACCGAATAAATGCATTTAGGCGGAGTTTATCAGGCTATCGTTTCTTTCCGTCAGTTAAACAAACCGAATGTATGCTAGCCTTTTATGTTAGATTAAATGTAATAAAACACGATTGCTCACCAAAAGTGTTCTGCGGATATAAATGTTAAATAAAAGACTTTGAAAGAATCTCTGCATATTTATTTGGCGACTCTTATAAAATCTACTGCAACCCACCTGCAGGTCCTGATCCACTCTTTGGGAATGACTGCTCTAGAGCTGAGCCAAGTCCAACGTATATTAATGATCGGCTTCAGAGAGAGGCGATACCTGTAGATATCATGATGAGTGCTATTATTACACTGACAGGAAAACTGCTGCTCGGCAGGAGCCACAGTGAAACATTAAAATGTAAAATAGACTCACTAGACCAAGGCTGACAATAGTGTTACCTGAATGATTTTTGAAGAATTTTTCACACAAAAGCAATTATACAGAATTGGACAGGAGTGGATGAACAGTGCAAGACTGCTTGCAGAGTGCTTCAGTTTATACGTCTGTAAGAAAAGACATTGTCCTTCTAGTGTGGCAACACTTACTAAATATGTGCTTTCCAAGCGTCTTCACAAAAAGGTTCACCAAACAGATGCACTCCACTGTAGTTTACAATTGTTTATGCTGTTGACTAACGATAATGAAATTGCTGATCACAGCAGTCACTCCTATAATATGCCCTCACCATCCTATCTCAAAATAAAATAACGAGGACATTAAAACAGTTTTCCTTATTTTGCAGCATAACCCCCAAACACGTCCTCAGGGGTCTGCATACAGGTTTGATCAGTGATTGCAGTATGACATCCCCTGCTGAGTCTCCATTTTCCAGATACGCACTTCTCCTGCTCCGTAACTGATTAGAAAGGTGCGCTCTTTCACTCTGAAACTTTCTGATACAGGGGCTGACACCATTGGACAGATAAATACGGTTATTACCCATGAGGCTGTCAAAGATTTGCAAGTAAACAGTGTCGTAAAATACACCTCTATTTTGAGCTAAGTGCTTTGCAAAGTTGTGTGTTTGTCAAACTGTTAATTTATACCAAGTTAAGCAGTCAAACTACTGACTCTCTGTCCGGGCTAATTATAAAGATTGCTCTCTTCTGTTTAATTATTTTATCATGTGATTTAATGTTAAGTCTACAAACTAGCTTCCCCTTTTGGTGCAATGAAGGCTGCATTTCATTGAATAGAACAAGTGAATGAGACAAGCTGGGCCGCAGCTGAAGTTTAAAAACATGATGAGCACAGTGACATTGGCAAACCCTCCGGTAAGAATCAAGAAATTGACATAGAAATAATGAGCAGTCATGCCACCATGAAAACAACACGCAACACTACCCAGTATGCCTTTCGCCAGCCTTGCCACATTCTCTCGGGGACTCGTCCTGACATGACCTCAAATCAAGCCTTTCAGCTTTTGTCACGACGCTTACACACTCACACGAGGCAGCGGCGATCTAGCGGTGAAACGTTATAGCTGTGACTTTCTGAGCCTCCGCCAGCCGGCTGATTAGGACAAGCCGGGTCAGGACAGAGCCTCCGACTGTATTACAATTACACTGATAGAATACTGACCTTTTCTACTGATGCTAATGTAAAAGAGTGTCACTGCCTCCTTTAGTGTTGTCCTGGATGTATCTCCTGGGTGTGTCTACTGAAGCACTAAATAACTGGAAACACACAAAGTGGTTACAGTAACAGCACACATATACAAACGATCACACTTCCACCCGGTTCACACACGTTATGCACATTTCTTTTATCTTCTTGCAATCCAATCTTAATGACTCCATTAACCGAGAGGCCATTAGCGGCATTCACTTTATGGCCATCCAAACTGCCCAGCCGGGAGCACATTATGGAAAGGGCATGTGTGTCCTAATGTCCATTTTGTTGTCATCCTCCTCGCTCACACACTCACACCTACACACACACACACACACACACTCACTCCCTCCCTCACTCACTCACTCACTCACTCACTCACTCACTCACTCACTCACTCACTCACTCACTCAATCTATCCCCCAAGGCCAGCTAGACTTAAGCAAGCAGGAGTGGACAAACGACTAAGCAAACAGGGCCATTTTTTGTGCTCCATTAGGCAATGAGGAGCAAAGGTTTAGTGCAGGCTGCAGTGCCTCGCGCTGGTGGTCAAGCGGCGGAGGATTGAAGGCAGAGGAAACTGAAGTGCTGCTCAGTGTTAGAAGAGATCTCATATACCAAATTAGCCCAGCTCGCTTCGGAGCAGAGGCTGTCTGAGACACTTCAGGGGTGAACTACCACGCAAGAGGCAGCATGGGGCATGGTAGCAGATGCCAGTCACAGAAAATTATGGATTCAGCGTTGATCACAGTCTAACAATTATCTTTTCCTGCGATAACACCATAAATATGCACATACCTTTTTGAGAAGCGTTCCCTGCTACATTACAGCTCAGTTAGAGAAATCACAGCTGCTGATCACCTTTAAAGAAAGAACAGCTGTTCCCACCAAAGAACTGCAAAATGATTAATGATGCAGACAATGAGGAAATGTGTTTTTGCCTTAACAGTAAGTAGTGAATCATCAAGGAACACTACTGTGATTTGGAAACAGCAAATAGAAATCTGCAATACGCAATTAGAAAAATCCAACCCTGGGGGATGATGGGATCACTGATCTGAAAGGACCTAACTGGTAACAAACAGGAGCATTGGGAAGCTCTGAAACCCAACGTGAAAGATTATCTTATGAACCGTGTGCCTCTCTGCTCGGATTTGGATCAAGTCGAGTGAAATGATTGGAGGATACTGTACCAACACAGTATACTGCTGCTGTGAAAAGCACTTAAAAAGGGGAGACCGAGTGACGGGAACCCATAACTGATCATTTGGCACTTCATGTCCATGTTGCCCTTCTGTTTCTGCATGTCTGGACAGAGTGCATGCGATTCAACATGGATGCTTTTTGGCTGGAGCTGTACTGGTTCTGCTGAGTGACTCATACAGTTACTTTGTGACTGTGGGGCTCAGCTGGGGAGGGTCTGGGGTCAAAGTTCATTTGATGTCACTGAAGCAAATACACTCCATGACATGGACATGAAAGCTCCACTAGATGACAAATGTGCTGCACAGGAACAGAAACTGAAATGAATGGTTGCCAACTTGCAGTGGTTTGGGGCTGTTTTAAGCTGCATGTTTGTGCCGTGTGTCATATTTCATTGATTTTGTTTTGTGCCCTCCGCTGCGGTTTGTTATTTGTGACTCTGGTACTATAACATCACATGCTAAATGCATCTTTTCTATTTCCTGCTCCCAGCTAATCTTAAGCTCTGCAGGCAAATGGTTTCTCCTGCTGAGAGGAGAGTGGAGATACTTTTTATCTCATAGGAGGGGGTTTGAGTCCAGCCCAACCCTCATATTAGCTCACTACTACGGGAGCAGTGGGTTTCAGACGGTTGTACTTTACTTCCGCTGAGCAGAACTGGACAGCGGTTTCTGCTGCTTGCTTGTTTTTCCACTCTCCAGAGGGGTGTGAGACCATTTATCAGCTACCAGAAGAACACATATCGATGTGCAACACAGCCTGGGAATTCAGCTTTTATTACACTTTAAACTGCAAGGTCAACTTGGCAGGAATCTGTGTCAAAGCTGTCAAGCGTGCAAACATGAAACAAATAGCCCACGCAGAGGATGTGGTGTAAAACATTGAGATAAGGGCCAGACGTCTCACCGTGCGAGCCTTGGTTTATGTTTACACATGTGGAATCAGGTAATATACTGATAGGTCCATCTGTTTTTTAGTCCCTTTTGGAGCTGACAGCGCAACAGTAGCTGGAGAAAATACAAGCCGAGTCAAGATTGATGTCACATGATTGAACATAATGACAACATGCGTCATTTTAAAGAGAAAACCTGGGCTAACATTATTTTTGCCTCAGTGTCCCTTTGTTTATGGCCACTTGTCATATTTAAAGTCACGCCATGTCTTTCCACTTTCCCTCAGCGGCAGGGGAGAAGACTTGTTGTGAAGTATGGGCCCTTGTGACAGTGTAATGTAGTCAGTACTGTCATGCCTTTGATGCCATCATATGCCGGTCCTCCTCTCTTCTCTGGGTTTTCTGACAGTGACAAAGGGGATCGGCAGCAGTGTGTTATCAGCGTGCAGCTGCAGTAATCGTATTATTTAGTAATCTTAATTCTGAGAGGCTGACCAACAGCGTGAACAAAGCGGGGTCTTGCTAAGCCCATCAGAGTGCTTCCATGGAGCAGAGGTCTTTTCCTGCTCCGCGGCCCCTCTAGACCCACACCCTCCCTTCTCCCTCTCTGTTTCTCACCCTCCCTCCTCTATGTGTCCTCCTCTCTGTTGCTTTCTGTCTCACATTCTCCTCTCTCTCATCCCCCTTCTGTTCTTGCTGTTCAATCTCCAGCATGTTTCTCATTCTCCCTCTCTCCCGCTTTTTTCCTTCCTTTTTTTTTTTCTCCACCCTCACAATCTTTCTGTCTCTGTAACGCTCTGAGCTGGGAGTTTGTGTAATGGCGTTATTCACAGTTCATTGGTCTGTTTGAAGGGACTATCTTGATTGAGCGTCTCCCGGTGCAGGGCCTGGTGACTGTGGGAGTGTATAAAGATGTGGATGTGTCCACGGAGATAGATGGGCTTAGTAATATGCAGGACATTGCAGAGGCTGGGTTTCAGTATAAGGTTTCATCCAAGGCAACACATAAGGAGATAAAAGGAGGCTGAAATTATATGCAGCCGGGTTGTAATGCTCAGGGCATTAGATGTGAAATGGAGGCAACAAAGAACTAGTCAGGGAATCACAGTCATTCCCATTAGCTGGTTCACCCTCTTCAGTTTTAGCCCCTTTCCATCTCACCCTAATGAATGCAAGTACACTGACACAGAACCCAAAACTGCTCTGAAAAGCAAAAATACTCACCACTAATTAGTTCAAATTAACCTCAGGACCAATATGTAGGCATGCACACACACACACACACACACACACGGATCCACACACAGGGAAAGGCACCTCCTTCGTCTCTTTCTGACACCCCCTCTGATGCTGTTGTAAGCTTGGCTGTAAGATCAAAATCTCTTTCTTTGGCACACAAACAAACACACACACACAGACACACTCACACACACACACACACACACACACACACACACACACACACACACACACACACACACACGCTCAAATTGCCTGGAGCAGAGGAAGCACAGGAAAGCAAATCCGCTGTGAAGACACCATAAAACCAACACTGCAGAAAGACGGACCATGTCCGTGTTTCTGCATACATGAGCAAAATACACGCTAATGACATGCAGAGTACATCTGAACACAAACACACACACACATAAAAAGAGAGAGAGCCCTACTTACAGAATGAATCAGACGGTATCAGAAGCGCTGTGCCATATTATCGCTGTAGTAGTGAGTCAACACAGGCATGGAGATCTGAGACCACAGGGTTTTAGCGCTTCAGCCGAGGGGGGGCACCGTGGGGGAGTCAGAGGGGTTCACACTGTGTCATTGGAGGTGAGGACACATAGAGGGAACCTGGAGGATTCCAGTGTTTATACTCGGATGGAGAAAATAATCCCTTTAGAGCAAGGCAAGAAAAATCAACAATTGATGAAAGGAGAGGTTCAATTCTGTGCACAAAGAAGACGAGGGATTGATTGGTCCACAGTTTTTCTTTTTCCTATCTCTAACTTTAAGAAAAAAAGTTATATTGAAAAATACAACAACAGCCCGCCTTGGCAATTTAGAAAAAGGAAGAGGGGGGAAATTAGTCACTTAAAATGGGGCCCCACCTTTCCTTTTATACTGTCTGTTTTTTTGCTTTCTTCTGTCTGCCCACCTCTTGTTTTTTGTCTGGATTGCAGAGGGCCTATGAGGAGAGGAACGCCGGCATCAGAAAACCAATCACCTCGCCAGACGACGAGAGAACATAAAGGAGTAAATGACAAGCAGATGAAGGGGAGGATTTCCGACACCTGCTCTCTCCCTCTGTTTCTCTGCTTGCCTGCCTCCCCCCCTCTCTCTCTCTCTCTCTCTCTCTCTTCCCCTCTATATCCAACCTGTATATCCTTTCTAGTAACAGCCTCCTCACTCCCAGCCTGTTCTTTTTAGTGCATGGGCTTGCCAAAGTACTGACTGAGGTGGATGCAGATGAAGTGAGATTCTCCAGAAGCTACAAACACAGGGATGTTCCCCTTCTTTCTTTCTGTCTCTGCTTTCTTTCCTTCACTCTGTCTCTTCCTCACACACTGCATAGAATGACAATGAATTGCAAGCTGTCTACTGTGCCGGCACTGGGTGTGTGTCTGGCTCTCTGCCTGACACTTGGAAAAGGCTGTGTACCCGTCTTCCTCTCTGTCTCTCTTCCTGTCTGTCTGTCTTACCAGCCTCAGAGCTTGTCTGTCAGTATAGCTGTCTGTTTACCAGGCCATCTTTCAGTCTGTCTTCCTGCCAAACACTAAGATACAGACCAGGCCGGTGCAGGGGGGACATAACCCGACTCTCCTTCTCAAGTGCCCCCCCTGGTGTAAATCCTGACCCTGCCCATCGCGCTAACTAGCATCCAACACAGCCCAAGCGAATTAGAAAGAGACTCTAAATCTCCAAGAGGATTTCGAACAATCCTAGTTAATTCTCTATTTTCTTGCCACCTCTTCTTCTTTCTCCTTATACCTGTTTCCTTCTATTTTCTGCCTCTTTTCCCCCTTCTCCTCTCCTCAGTGCCAGTCTCCTTGCTCGTTATCTATTCTGGACAGTCTGTCCCTCCTCTCTCTCCGTCACCGAGGAAGGATGAAGAAGAATGGTGCTGCTTCATAATGTATTTCACTGCAATGTGTGAAAAAGATGGTGAAAAAGAAAAAAAATTGGAAAGTGTGGGATAAAAGGGAGGGTTTCTTTTTAAATTGTTCCTTTAAAAAAAAAAAAAGAGAAAGAAATCCCTCCTCCCCCACAACAAATCAGAATATAGACCCTCTCAAGGGGGGATTTTCAATTACTCGCTTTTGCCCACAAGCCAATCTGTAAAAGTGGCCCAGCTCTGAGGTGTGCACGAAAATGTCGTAATCTTGAGAGGATATCCGGGCGATAAATCCAGACATGTCTGAAAACTTCATACCTTTGCTCAAGCATCACGGTAGCCTATTTCATTTCAGATGAAGTCCAAGAAGCTCAATCGTATGCTCAACAGGTTGATTGGTTTGTTGTAAGTCAACTCCTCCGAGGCCTGTCACCCTCTGCTTTCCTTTACTTCCTGTAGACAGCTTCTGGTTTCTCAGTCTAGCTTGACCAGCCTCAACCCTGCAGGTTCAATCCTCGCTGGGAAGCTTCGAGCTGATGGCTGGAGATGGTGGAGGCGGTGGAGGCGGTTAGGTGTGGAAAGCTAGTCGCTGGAGGGTGTATGTTGGCTTCCATGCTGCCCATTTGGTGTCCATCTCTGCAAGCCTTCCGATCTGGAAGGAGAGGAAGAGGAGAGGCAAAGTAGAGGGGTGAGAGAGGGAGAGTGCATGAAAGGTTAGTATGGTGACATTTGTGTCACTCTGCCTTATCACGTACGTCATTCTCCTCCTCGTCACACTCCGCCCTGCCTGTCGTCCTGCTGTCTATTCCGTCCTTGTCACTCTTCCTCCGACTTTGCTGCTTGTTTGCTCCTTCTTCCTCTCCACTCACTCTATGATTTGATCCTTTCACTCTCTCGCAAACAAGCCCCATCTTCAAAACACTCTCCTCTGGCACGTCTCTCTTCTTTTCCCTATATCCAATCATATATCTACACCTCGCCTGCTTCCATTATATAATTTCTCCTGTCTTTTTCTATAATTCCATTTTGGCTGTCCATCACACTCCAGAGTATTCAAGATGCATGTGATGAAGCACACCGAGGGCCGGCGAGGGGCCTCTGACTGGTAAATGTGCCTGAGGCAGCTGGAGAACGGCAGTCCAGGCTCAAAGTATCGGTGCAGGTACAAGAAGTCACACTTGATGGGTGTAGACAGCCTGGCATGGGCTGTCATCTTAATTCGAAAATTCAAACTAGCATACGAACTTGGGAAAACATAAAATATTTGATCTGTTAGGATGTATTAGAAATTCTGCGGTGCAGAAGTGCAATGGGATGTGCCTTGTAATCCAGTGGGGTCGTTCCTAAAACAAACTGTCCCTCTGATCCACCGCATGCCCTGCTGCCCTCAGTGAACTGTCTTTGCTCTCTTCGCTGAAGTAAAAAGGAAATGAGCGACATGAGAGCTGTGCTGAATGGATAATCATGACACCATCTCAGAGGTAATTGGAGGAAGCGTTTCGGATTCAACACCATAGATAGAGAAGTGGTGAAAAAAAGATGTGGGTGTTTGCAAACTTTGTTCACTGCCTTATAGCAACGCTCGCTTGTCACTGAAGGGAGACGGCTGAGGCACCACGAATTAATGAAACAGTTAATTCTACGCTGTATTTTATGACACGGGTACATGTGTTGCGTTCAAACAAATTACATGTCAGTTTGGATTTGTGCGACCTGAAAATGTGACAGCCCTTGTATAGACTGCCATTAATTTGTCTCTCAAACTAATAGGAAGGCAGTAATAGTCAGCTGATGTTTCTATATTATACACGATACAGGCATCGTGGTTTGATGATTTGTTCGGGGGATAAAATTATGCTTTTGAGTTTTACTTTTCATACTATTTCTTTCAGGTTTTAGGGCAAAATGCAAATATTAGAATCTATTATATTCGTCATCGAGCAGCACTGAATTGTTGGAGACATTTTATTCTACATATAAATAAACAGAAGATGAAAAATGTAAAGATGAAAAATGCCCTTATTAAGAAAAGGTGCAAATGTCTGAACGTATTTCAACGTTTTTACACAAACAGAATTTAGATTTGGAATTAACACAGACTAAGATTGTCAACATTTGAGACCTCTGTCATAACGTTGGAATTTGATTGTGCTCACTTGCATTCAATGTATGCAAATATAGATTAGTGTCTTTTTTGAGACTCTGATCAGATTTAGTTTACACTTTGGTGAATTGTTTGTCTCCATGACGCACATTGTCACATCTGCGTCCCTTTACATTGTGCCAAAACATTCTAAGCTTTTCATCCCTCTCCATTCCTTCAGACTAACAATGTTCCAGGCAGACAGGTATGCACACAGAAGCGACAGATGGCAACACTAATGTTGGCCTGAGCTCTCACTGACTTTTTTTTCTCATAATTGTACCGCCTTTTGTTAAATAAAGATTGCCTTAATCTGAAAATAGCAGCAGCATGAAAAATCCGAACAAGTAGTCTTGCTTCTGTTACTATGCAACAGTTTGTACCTGTTGAATATATAAAAGTAGGTTTTAAAATCGAATCAAAAAGCTCACAGCTATATAAATACCTTCTGAATTCAAACCAGCAGAGAGAAAGCATACATGGCTTTAAACATAAGGCCATGTATTGACAAAATGGACTCTTTTAACAGAACAAAACAAAATCATTAAACAGGTTTAGTGACTTTTTCCTTTTTCCAGAGTCTAGTGAGATGATGGTCAATTTAAAATGAAAAATTTGAGGTCATTCAGTGTATCAGCTCCAATCAATAATGCTGTGTAGATAGATGTGACCCTCCTGTGACACCCACATCATCCAAGGACCATTTACTATGAGACCATGTGTGTGTGTGTGTGTGTGTTCGCACACTGGTAAGTAGCGGCTCAATGTCTGTATGTGTGTGTGTGTGTGTGTGTGTGTGTGTGTGTGTGACACAAGTGTAAAAAGATGTAGGTGGGTGTGAATTGGTGTGCAGAAGGTAGATCAGCAAGGAGTGCAAAGAGGAAGGTGGTGTCAAGCGAGAGACAGCGTGCGTCTCTGTGTGTGTGTTTGTGTGTGTGCATGTGCATGTACACAGCTGTCATGCCTGCAGCAATTAATCACATTGATCCACTTCATAACCTTTTGTTCTACAGATCCCACACACTGGGACTGAACACACACCTCTGCCCTCTCTGCATTGTGGCACAGACGCACACACATGAAACGCTATCAAAATGATTGACACAGACGCAGAAATAGCAATCCTTTCACTCACACATACAAACACAGCCTCTGCATTCATTTCCTGTCAGGAAAGAGACAAACGTCTTCGGTGTGTCTGAATTCAAACAGAATGTGGAGAGAAGCTTGAAGAGACCGAGAGAGGGTTGGAGGCGAGGAGGGGGGAGGGGAGACACAGCCAAAGAGGGGAGAAGAGAGGGCAACGGAGAGAGGGAATGGGGGGGGGAGAGAAGCAACAAATTGAAGTGAGCCATTCAGATTTCTTCTAAATTCATCAAACTGGACAGGCCTGTTTGATGGGACACAGGTGGGGGAGTGGTAGGGAGGTGGGTTAGACAGCGTGAGTGGGTGAGAAACATAAGGAACCGAAGGGAAGACCCATGAGTGGTGAAAAATGCTCTGGAAATAACTGCACACTGAAGACGAGGACGCAGAAAGAGAGCAACAAGAAACAAGAAAATGAGAGGTGATAGAGAATGGAAAGAGGGGGGGGAAAAAAGGAAGAGGAGGACGGACACTCACTCATTTCAGCGGGCTCTCAACAGGCGAGCACAATCCCCGCTCTGTGATCCCATCCTGGGGAAAGGCGCAGCGAGATCCTGGAGCTCCCTCCGCTGAATACCAATGGGGCTGCTAATATCAGCTCACACTTGCACACACCAGCACTGTGGATGAAAAGGCACAAACACACAGAGTCAAGTCTGGGGTAGTTGTTTAAATCAGAGGGGGCAAAGAAGCTGTTCAGTGAGGCAAACGGCATATCACAATAGAAGAGACATTGCAGCACAACTGCATTCCTCTCTTCCTCTCTTATTTTCTTTCTCCATAAAAAAAAGCATCAGAGGCAGTGCACAAGCTAGAGGCATCAATCCACACACGTGCATACACGGATATTTGCAGCCTATACAAATACTTACTGGGCATATATTCAATTCCAGCGAGTCCTAAAGTCGACTCTATTCTTGCTCACAGCTCCACAGCTTCCGAGGGTGTTGGAGAGAAATGAGTTGTCCGCTATTTTTCCTTTCCCTCCTCGAGGGTTCCTCACAGCAGTATCTGATGCAAAGATCAAAGGATATGAAGGCAGACTCTTCGCCCTCCCTTATTGTCTCCTCAGATGCAGTGTACATCCAGTTTTCCTGTATCCATTTGTTGATTCAGCTCCAATCCGTCCGCCTGCCCGTGGAATCTGCTGTGACTCCGCGACTCGCGACGGCCAACTGCATTCACTTAGTCACCCTCCCTTCTGCCTCTCTCCCTCTCCCCTTGCTCAATAGTATGCCCGTACCCCCTTGGCTTTCTCCAATCTAATCATCTCTCCAGCTCTCTCTCTCTCTCTCTCTCTCTCTCTCTCTCGCTCTCTCTCTCCCTGCACCCTCCCACTCTCTCACCTCCCTCCCTCCTCCTTCCCAGCACCCACTCCTCTACTCTCTCTCTCTCTCTCTCTCTCTCTCTCTCTCCTAGGTGTTTTTTCTCAAAGATGAATATCAACTCCCCCCCCTATCCTCTCTCTTCTTTCTGTCAGTATCTGCGATAAGCATTTGAAAAAAGGGAAAAGGCAAAAAACTGACCATGAAGGAAACACACACTATCTGAAACACACACACACACACACACACACACACACACACACACACATGCACGCCAACAGAGAGTAATCATGGGGAGTGTTACATCCCAAGCCAGGGTAAACTACCCTGACAGAGTTTGACATGGTTACATGCTCAGGGTGACAAACACTATCACACCACCACACCACTGGTCTCATACCCTCTGACACACATCACGCACTGACACACACACATTCATATCTACACACACAGCATAATCAGATGTAAACACACAATTGGGCTCACATACTGGGGCACATATTGACATCATGTCACTGATATGCACAAACACGAGTGGGGAAAGTCGAGGTAAACACACACACATAAATCCTATCAGAGCATGAGCTTATATCAAACATGTATGCAGTCGTACACAGTGGTACAAAGTACTGTATATTTTTGAAGTATTCAGCGGTATTAGCTACATTTACCTACATGAGTAGTTCCATTTTATGCTACTAAATACTGTATTTCAGTGGGAACATTTTGTCTTTACTTACAACCTATATTTGACAGGAATAGTAATTAAGATGTTGTTTACTATTTGGTTTGTTTTGAGCATTTAATGTCTGTATTGGACATTTGACAGTCAAGAGATGACAAGAAATAATGGGAGAGAGAGGAGACGTGCAACCGGCTGGACGAGAACCAGTGATGTTGCAGTTTATGGTCATCACCAACACCCATTCCACCATGGCGCCCTTTAGATTACTATTAGATTACTATACAAACCATGTTATCATCTTAAAAAATATAATGCATTTTTATAGATTTACCATACAGCTGTACAGTTTACATACTATACAGTATTTAAAGTGTTAATAATGTCTCCACTTTAATTACTGTTTACATGTAAATGCTTTTATAATAGTAATTCAATACTCTGAAAAGGCCCTTACTGCACAGTGAGGACATAGTGAGTACACGTTATATAGTTGTACTTCTACTTCTACTTCAATATTTGATTTGAATACTTCTTCTATCACTGGGCAAACAAAAATAATGTACACTCACACATTGCTGAAAATCCTTTCTCCTCTCACGAGAGCCCCCTGACACTTCATGTGGATTGTGGGACTCCCTTGAATGGAGCCGACATCCTCCTCACTATTTATAATGTTCACTCATATGAGGCACAACTCCACAACAGCATGAGCCCAGTGCAAGCAGACAGCAGTCTCCAGAGAAGCCACTCACACTATATGATGTCACTGCCTAACTCCCATATCCCGCTTCGATCACGCTACGCTGTCTCATCCCCCCTAACGAGACCGGGACGTTGGCCTTATGATGCTTTTGTTCCTCTCTGGTACCCTGGTCGGTACATGTAGCCTTTTCAATATAAATCTTTTCCTTAACCTTGCAGCCCCGATGCTCACTTAGCAATGCCTGTCCTCCAAGGCTATTAAACTCACCACAGTGTGTTGAATCATTGATTTTGTCACTCTGTGCATTAGGTAGTTGTTTAATTGCTAGTGACAACACTGTGTTGGCCTACAGTGATATTTGTAAGTTAAGATGTTAAAAGAGATTTTCAGTTACAAGATTGCTGTTAGAGCTTAAATTAACAAAATGACAACTAAATCTGTTATGTGTCCATTACTAATTAATCCACATTGCTCCAGTCAAAAATAAACAGTGACGTGATGTAAAGTTAGGGCCTATTTGTGTCTCCCATATTGACTAATACCCTCTGATTTGAGCCTTTGGATACATCAACTCTGGTTCGTCCACTAAGCTGTCCCCTAATCAAACAGGGAAGCAAATATAGTATGTGACAATGCTGAGCTGTCTCCTCTACTTTGGTCTCAAACAGCCCCCCCTCCCCTTCACCCAATGCTTCATCGTGTTTTCACCTATTCACTTTGCATCTCATAAAATAATGCGCATCTCAAGATGTCTTTGTCTAGTGGGCGGACAGTGCTGGAACACCTATTACTCACTCATGCTTGTGCCTATTAGACTGCAGCCATGTCACGCCAGAGGTTCCCTTAGGCCAGAGCTTCTTTTTTTTCAGTGTGTGTGTTTGTGTGGACATTTGGATATGACTGTTTCTGCATCTGTCCAACTTGCAAAATCAAAATTATTTATTTGGATCTTTGCACGTGCCAGTGTGTGTGTGCGCGTGCGTGTGCGGGTTGTGAGGGTTGCCTACACAGCTTACCCCTGGCTGTGACCCACAGCTGCAGTTTTTAGGAAGTCTCTATGTGCTGTCTCTCCCATTCCATCACACACACTGACACACGCCCCGCAGTCCCAGTGTGTGTGTTGTCTAATTTACCCCTCTCTTGGTTTTCAGCACGACTAGGTGACACGGAAACTGCTCTGTGAGATTGACTGCCCGTGTATTATACCTCAGACTTTTTATGTTTTAACTATATAGTGATAATCCAACATGCAGAAACAATTTAGGAAATACAACTTAAGGTTACTGGAGATTTAGGCCTCACTGCATCCACTGAAGGTCTGCTGTCACTCCATGTTTTAGTCTCCTTCCTTTCTCTAAATATGCATTTAACAGCTGTCTCTCTCTCATCTCCATCCCACACCACTTTGCTCTTGACAAATTGATGTGGAGCGCTTTTACATAACAACTACGTATCACGCACACATACACTCCAAATAACATCCACAGCACAAATGTAAACCTTACTCAACCATTACACTTCGCTGCAGGTGTTAAGAGCCCAGTGTTTATGAATGTGTTTACTTTTCTCTTTGTAGAACACAAATGTTGCTCCCGTGTTAACTATTGCTTGGAAGGCATGCAAAAGAGGGGAGGGAGAGGAAGACAGAGGGAGGGGGGAGAATTGACATTCTGCCCGAGCACTGCGCTCTGCTCGTGGAATAATGATTAGCTCCTCAGTATTCTAGTCACAAATACTTCACTATCAATGAGAGAGAGAGAGAGAGAGAGAAAGAGAGAGAGAGAGAGAGAGAGAGAGAGAGAGAGAGAGGAAGGAGGAAATATGAGGGAGGGGATAGAGAGGGAGGAGACAAGCAGGCGGGGGTGGGGGAAGTGAAGGGGAGAGAGGATGGAGCGCAAAAGAAGAGGAGCACACAGGGAGATACAAGGTAGGGAGTAAGGAATGAAAAAAAGTGAGGAGTAATGGAGGACAGAACAGACGAGTATATAGTATGACATAAGCAGTGGACGTAGGTGCTAGTATGCTGCAGTATGCTCTCTCACACACACACACACACACACACACACACACACACACACACACACACACACACACACAGACACAGACAGGCTTGCAGTGTGTGTTCAATGTGCACATTAAAACAAATGCAACATTCAGACAAATTTGCAAGCTAAAAATGAAGCTAGTGCAGGCAGTGTACGCACACAAACACTCTTGTGCACCCTTACAATGCATCCACACACACACACACACACACACACACACACACACACACACACACAGAGAGAAAGAGAGAAATACACCACTACACGCGTGGAGACTACTTTGTCAAAGTCACAGCAGGTACAGCCACCTCAGCAGAGAGAGAGACAGAGGCTATGTCGCAGGGGGGGAGAGAGCGAGAGACAGAGAGACGGAACAGGGCAGTGATGATGAAAAAGGAGAAAAAAGAAAATAAGAGAGGACAGAGGGTAGAGAGGAGGCATGTGCAAGCAATAAATATGTAATCACAAAGCATAGCGAATGATAAATGTAAACCATTACTTAAATAGGTCAATCATACATTAATAACTATGATATGTTAATAGAGTCGGGAAGTCAGCTGTAGCAGACTGAGTAAGTTTGCATAAGTGTGCTCACTTAGTCAAATACAAAGAACTACATCATGTTTTTGCACGCCCCCTAACTCAGACTTTATTTTTTAAGATGGATTATCATAAAGAAGTGAAATGTTTTTTAATTAAGATGGAAAGTCTTGAGATGCGGTATTATAATTTACTAATGTTACTCGTAGAGCAGAGAAAATGGTATCAATCACTGTAATAGATAACATTAATATTTAATGGCATAAACAATAGATGGATCAAATGTTGATGGTTTGATTTTACACAGCCAAAAGTCTTAAATGTAAAGTAGTTCAGTCTACTAAAGTGCATGTACAACTTCATGATGTTGCACATGGGATTGTATCTTAATCATCCTCATGTCTCTGGGCTGCATGTGTAAAAGAGAAAACAATAGTATAGTAGAGCCGCTAAGTCATGATTTTGACTAACATATGTAACACACCCGAAACAGAAGTCACCGTTGTAATTCGAGATTCTGAATGTACATCTTTGGAAGTGTATAGAACTTAATAAAGCATGTCTTTCTCTTGTATAAAAAGAGTATTATTTCTCTTGCAGGGACGTATTGTGTAGCACTGCACACACAATGCATTGACCTTAACGTGATTTATGATATTTTCCTTCTCCTTTAGCATTACCGCAATATGTGATTTTCACTGGTAAAATGTTTGACCTTTAATGGATGATAGCTTTGTTGCGATATGTATATTGCATCCCTTAGAAATATAGTATATTGCAGTGTTATTTTAGTTCTTCGTTTCAGGACTGGATGAAAGCAGTTGCCTCTCTATCGGGCCTAACTGAGACATGATTTGCCGGAAATGCTAAGGGCAAAAATCAATCCATTGAGAATGATCATACAGCACATGGAGACATTAGAACACACGTCACTATAAAAGCAACAGAGCAACACTGCAATTACTATAAAGAATAAAGCAAGCCACATTTTAAATCATGTTACCTTGGAAACAAAGAAGTGACTTGCATCTCCAATTTGCCAAGATGTCAATAAAAATGCCATCATTAAAATATGACTTCAATACTGCAGGGACTTCAGGGTGTCCGGGGTTGTTAGTGGGTTTACGGAGACTGTACAGACTTTTACTGTCGGCCTATATTTCTTATTTCCAATGATTTACTGTGACATACCTTCAGGAAATTGTAGCTTAATCTTGCACTAACATTTGTAGCGTATCTTTTGAGACAGATCATTATATCATTACTGTGTAGACCATGTACTAGAGGCCAATATTTCAGACTTAAATATGTATATTTAACAGGAAGTCAAGAGTACTGATAATGCAGTAGCATTTACTCATTTGTTAGTTTTTTTGTTACAAAAAGTTACCTTTAGGACAAGAGTTTATACCAGGGATTTCCAAACAGGGGTACTTCTGCAGTTGCCATGGGGTATGTGGAAAGTACGAGGAGTAGCAAGCTCAACTTTAAAAATTAAAATTATGATTTGATCGAGCATAATACCTGAACATCACGTTGGGATTAAGAGTGTGTGAAGACTATTTTGCAACAAAGCAGAGAAGCTAAAAGTAACGGATAAGTTAAAATTAAAGTGATGTATCACTATAAGTTAACGTTACTTGATTATACTCTTTTGTATTAATAATCTAAATCTGCAAATTAACTAGACTTTAAAATAAATGCAGTAAAAAGTACAATAATATCCTCTAAAGTGAAGTAGAAGTAAAGTAACGTTACCTAAAAAATGTTCTTTCCTACAGTAACGTGTAAGCTAGCTAGTTAGCAACATTCCCCCGTGGAAATAGCCTAAAAGTAATGGATGGATACAGTTGAGTTAGCTAAAAGTAGAGGATACATGGTTTGAAGTGCTAAAAATAGAGGATACATGGTTTAAAACGCTAAAAGTAGAGGATACATGGTTTAAAGTGCTAAAAATAGAGGATACATGGTTTAAAACGCTAAAAGTAGAGGATACATGGTTTAAAGTGCTAAAAATAGAGGATACATGGTTTAAAACGCTAAAAATGGAGGATACATGGTTTAAAACGTAGAGGATTTATGGTGTAAAACGCTAAAAGTAGAGGATATATGGTTTAAAGTGCTAAAAATAGAGGATACATGGTTTAAAACGCTAAAAGTAGAGGACACATGGTTTAAAACGCTAAAAGTAGAGGATATGTGGTTTAAAACGTAGAGAATAAATGGTTTAAAATGCTAAAAGTAGAGAATAAATGGTTTAAAACGCTAAAAGTATGCCCCTACTTGACCAATAGTTAAAATATACCTCACGTTAGCTAAAAGTAAGCTAATAGATAAACAGTTGAAACGTTGATTGCATCGGACGTAAAGGGTCACGTTATATTTTAAACGCCACACAAAGCCATTTTTAACAGTACTAACGTCACTACTACTTTTACCTGGAGGTGCAACAGAGCTCCTGGTGTCCTCCACCTGCACGGGACACCGTGATGTCAGCGAGTTTACTGCTGTGAGAGCTGAATATGCACATTTCTCTCCTGAGGGTCACTTGGGTATTTTTAGTGTTTATGATATAAAAAGAGGTGAGAATCAAAAGGGATGCCCAGGGTGAGGGCAGCTACTGCGCGTGTGCTTGTTTCTCATATTTTCATTTGTAACAAGGACACTCTGATGGTTATTTTAGGCCCATGAATCTGCATAATCGTCCATTGCATTTGGTTGTATTAAAAGATAAAACCCCTCTTTTCATTGCCTGCTTCTTCAGCCTATAAATGCCATGAATAATTTAAATACACAATTGTATAAACCATCGCACATGCAAGCATACACTGGTTTATATTCATATCAGATTTGTTAATGCATGATTATGAATCAAGTTACTTGCCATTGGTTTGTGTGTATTTTCAGTGAGGTGAAAAATAGAGTTTAGTTCAAAGTTTTAAGCGACATAAAAAAATATTTCCTGTGAACTGAAGGTTGTCTTTCTTTTATTAAAAGGTGTCTTTGAAAGTATTATTAAGAAGTAACTGCTCCCAAGGTCGTTACTATAATGGATAACCATGGCGTTTCCTTGACTACTGTTACTTTACTTTTGGAAGATGTGATCATATTGCAATTATTGAACGTGCACTCAAAAGTATTTTTTCGAAAATATTGGGATACAGAATGGCTCTGGTCTGTTTGGTGTTTGCCGTATAACATCCAAGGCACATTGCAAGTCAAACCAGATCAGACTAGATCAGCAACATTGTTACATCATGACATAACGTAAAAATCACACTTAAAGCCATAAGTTAAACTATAGTCTAGGCACAATTTAAAGTACATAGAAATCTGTTTTTTTTTTTAAAGATTTTCTGGTTTAAAAAAACAGGTTTTGTTCATCTGTGCTCGTCACCGATCCAGAACACACACAAACAAACAAACAAACAAGAGCACAATGTTAAGGAATGAACACAGTAAGAATGTACACTTCTGTAAAGCAAATAGACCATTATACTTTAGGCAGGCTGCTTCCCTAGAGCATACAAGATTCATGATTTCACCTCGAGCATCAACAATTTCATTACACATCTGCGTGTTTGTTGAGTGTTTTGCATTTCAATGTTTGGCAGCATGTATGATAAACGGTACTCCACCAGAATATCAGCGCTCAAGATCTTCTAGGAGGAGGAAAAAAAAAGAAACGATGTATTTATCGACTGGTTTCCTGTTGACTCTCTCAGAAAAGCATTGAAGAGCAGCTAGATTCTTGGCACTGGCTTCTTTTTTGCTTCTGAAGAGCCCTCTATTTCCTGATATGCTTCTCACTCTCTGCAGGAATGCTGCTATTTCCCCATTTCAGTACCCTGCGAAATCATCAGCATTTCTCCCTCCATGACAAGAAAACAAAATAAGACAGATTGCCTCTGTGTGTGTGTGTGGTTTCAAACCCCCCCTGTCAGCAATCACTGGGTGGGAGACAGCCATAAACTGTGCTTTAGAAGCCTATAATGGTCTAGTGCAGCGCTGGCAAAACTTATATCATATTATGCCCCATCCCATTTAGACACAAATAGGATCATTATTTTTGATAACTATACAGCAAGTGCTGGATAATTTCATTGTTCTACTTGCCACTGCATAATGCTGTACTTCAGCTAAATCATCATAGATCTTGCCTTATCCTTGTTATCATTGTATTTAATTACAGCATAAAACCAATCAATAACCTAATGTTCTATAAATTATCGGAACATCGGGGTAGATCCGTACACTTGTTCCTTCTTCATTATGCCGTTCCTCAACATTAGTGTGCATGTGACAAGAGAAACAAAGCGGCTTGAAAGGCTGTACGCTGACCTGTCTGTGTATTTCTCAGGAGAAGACCTCGTACAGTTTGTCAAAAGGCAGAAGTGTCCATTTACAGCAAGACCTATAAAAACCATCCCGCTGACGGGATGGGGGTAATGCCCTCGCGTCATGCACCTTGTAAATTGATGGACGCTCACAAGTGTGAAAGCTGAAGCGTTTTATTATAAAGAAAACAGAAGACATTTCAGGGGCTGCCACTTGTCTTCCCCTAATAAATAGGGGCTGTAAATACACATCTGTATATATTTATATATATAGTATACAATCAAGGGCCAATTTAACAATCTGCTTTTCAATCAGTTTGTTCATTTAAAAGGTACATTCTGTTCCCCCGAGCGTTTCATGTGTGTACGAACCTTTCATTCATTAGTTTTACACGGTTTGAACAAGCTTATTACATTTTAAGCTCAAGGAAAGTTGTATAATTGTATTATTTACTATACAGAGTGGATTTTTGTTGAAACTGGCTTAGAAACCTATCAAACTATATAACTATATATAGATATAGATATAGATTTATATCTATATCTATATATAGATATAGATATAAATAAAAGGGTAATAATTCAATATGCTTCAATTATCAAACTTTAGACTCCAACCATCTATATTCTCGACTCGTCGCTCAGGTGTTCTCTACTGTGTTGCCATTTCCACAATAGTTTTTAATCCTCCATTTATACGGTCTCCTCCACAATGAACTCAATGGCGTGCTGCGGTGACTGGTTCGCCTCCACCATGGTGATTTCATTTCCATCCATGGTGATCGTGGGAACATTAATGCCCTGAGCTCCCAGAACAGAGGAGGGCAGGATGACGACCTGTGAGGTGCCGTCTATGCCAGTGAACTGACCGGACGGGATCATGACCGCCTCAGTACCTCCTTCGCCCCCCTGCAGTACATAAATGGTCTGCACTGAGCTAGCATCAATCTCCCCTGTGGTGGCCAGAGAAGACAGCACCTTGGCCCCCTCCAGCACCTTCTGGACGTGGGCGGCCTCGGCGTCCTGTGCCGCCTGCTCCGCGTTCTCCACAGGCAGGTCTCCGTGCAGCCGGATGTGTTTATCCAGGTTGGAGCGAGAGCGGAAGGCAGCGGGGCAGTGGGGACAGGGGTAGGGCTTCTCCCCACTGTGGGTGCGGGCGTGCTCGGTGAGCCGGGCCGCCACGCTGAAGCTCTTGCCGCAAATCCAGCAGCAGAAAGGGCGAAGGCCGCTGTGGATGCGCTCGTGGTCCTGCAGATGGGGCAGCTGGCGGAAGCGCTTGCCACATGTGGCGCACTGGTGGAGGGAGGAAGAGGAGAGGAGGAACAGAAAACATAGAACGGTAAGGAGGTGTCAGGAAAGTACAGTGCCAATGCACAAAACTCTACTACATTTAATATTTTACTAAAGATGCAGCATTTCTGGATGGGGTAGAATAGTAGGGAGGGGAGGGGGGTACACAATTATTCTCATAATTTATTAATCCCCCGATTATTTTCAGACAATATATTAAGTAGTTGTTTGGTCTATAAATCATCAGAAAACAGTTTAAATATTAAAATTTCCCAGAGTAAAGGGGAAGTTCTCATGTTCTCATTGTCCGTTAACTCTCATGAAGACTTAGAAAACCAGCAAATATTTACAATTAAGACGCTGGAACCAGAGAATAGTTTGCATTTTTGCTTGATAAATGACTTATTAGCAGTATATCTGCGGGCTAAAATCTGAACAACTAATTGATTAATCGTTGCAGCTCTACAAGTGTCTAAAGGATGGGATGATCAGCTACACAGTGGAAACCAGAGGGAAAACATTGGCTCTCTGCTTTGTACCACCTGAGCGCAGACAATGAACTTCCACCAGATACTTGATTAAACCTGAGGCACTACACAAGAACGACTTTGTTGTGCTTTGCTTTGATTCCCACTGGGGACACTCAGATTGAATCTGTAACCCCTGTTGTCTGTTTTGCAGTGTCAGGATCTCTGTGAAATATACTCTCATGAAATTAGCTTTCCAATTGGTTTGCTCTTCATATACTTGGTAAATAAATATAGGTATTCCTTTAGGAACACACAGAATATTTGATTTGAATTCAAATTCCTCCCCATAACTGTGTGCTTGAGGACAAGTGCTCCTTGAACCTATGTCCATCGCATGCCTGATAGATATGGCTCAAAGCAAAGCCACAAAAGTTAAATCAATTTCTTCAGTCAGACGTGCTGTGATGGGCTTGGGTGGGTCCATAGTTGATGTCCTACCTCGTCACCAGAGCAACAGAGAGAGAGAGAGAGAGAGAGAGAGAGAGAGAGAGAGAGAGAGAAAGAGAGAGAGAGAGAGAGAGAGAGAGAGAGAGAGTCTCAGAATAGTAACAGACACAGGGGGGGGGGGCCCTGACAGGCCTTAACTCAGCCCTGTCATTAATCACAGGTACACAGGGAGGGAGGAAACACCCGCAGGACACACTCTGCACAAATGGCCATGGTCCAGAACCAGAGAGATGGCTACAGCCATGAACGGGAGTGACTATGGGGGTGAAGAAGTGCTGGATGTCAATTTGAAATACAGGCGTTAAAGGGTTTGAAAGCCTAAGAAAAAGGACACAATGTGATTCAGAAGGCTGAGAGATATTCCCTTTTTATGCAAACACACACACAGACACACACAGACACACACAGACACACACAGACACACACAGACACACACACACACACAAGCACCATCCTTCTTACCTCGAAGGGCCTCTCATCAGTATGTGTCCTCATGTGAACATTAAAGGTGGAATTGTAGGAGAATTCCTTGTGGCAAATCTGACAGCGGAAGCGGGGTCGGTTTTTGGACTTGCTGAGCGTGCCCTGGAAATGGGCCAACACATGCTCCTCCAGGGTACTGTTGGAAGTAAATCGGCGGCGGCAAGGCCTCACTGGGCATTTGAGGGGTGTCTGGCCCGTGTGGGATAACCGATGGAGGTCGAGGCCCTCCTGGGTCATGCAACGGTGGCCGCATAGGTCACACTCGACCTGAAAGAGGAGGGATGAAGCGAGGAAGGAAAAAAAAAAAAAAAGAGATGAAATGGAGACAAACTGAAAGAGTATGAACAGAGGGGCAACTATTGAAAAGGTCGGTGTCTTTATGGGCTGACTGAGAAGTCACGCGCAACTGGGGACCTTTGTTACATCATCACCCCCCCCCCCCTCATGCTAACCCCACTTTCTTTCTGTCTGGACTGGCAGAATGCCAAAACGGTGTGTGTACTTGTTTCTTCCAAATCTGTCTCTTCGTATTTAGCAATCCCTCACACTATGAATATATTTGCAGTGGAGAAGTAAAAACCTGCAAGAAAAAGAATAATTTTCCTGTGTTTTCCCAACCTGTCCGGTGCATCGTCCCCGGCCCTGACCCCGTCCACGACCTGTGTTCTTGTCCTCCTCTGTGGAGGGGCACCGCTGCATGTGGATTTCCAGCACGGACTGGTTCACGAACTGGGATGAACAGTGGTGACACGTCGCCGGCTGCTTGTCTGCAATGGAACAGTGTCAGGTTTTAGGCAGGGGGTCGTACTCCGTCATTATACTGCGAGCAGCTACTCTGCCATGCTAATATCTGATGGTTGATTCAAGCCGTCGCTTTAACAATTGTGCAGCAGCAGCAGCAGGTGGTACATACAGAGATGGTCGGTGATTCAGATGCAGCCAATTTCTCGGCTGCGTCATTGGTTGCTTATAATGTGAACCCACGAGGCTGTAATGAGTGATTCAGGTATTTTATATTAGAGTCATTTTGACATGTCACCGCGGGAAAAACAGATGTAAATAATAAAATGAATGTTCGGTTTCAGGGTCCTGGTTTTGTACACGCACGGACCCCCTTTCAATAGAACGGAGACATCATTAATGTTATTGTTAACACGCAAGCTTTCCCATTCTATGACAAGTCAAAAATAGTCAAATCGTTATTTAAGTCATTTATCAAGCAAAATGTTTGCCTGTTCTAGCTTTTCAATTGTGATGATTTGCTTCTCTGTTAGTGATCACGGTTACAGCGATCAGCTGCTTATGTAGATCAAAATGATTCCTATTAGAGCAGCTGGATATGAGGAAATTATGCAATATACGATAACGTTCTTGCAATAAACAAAGGGATATTTACATGTACTCAGCTCTTTCTTTCTGCTGCGTTCATACACTGATAAAACAAACCGCTTGTTGAATTATTTTATTCAACAAATTGAACTGAACACAAAAGGATGGGTGATTTAATGGCATTTTAAGAATATTTTTCTACTGATACTCTTTTTCAACTGTGTGTTTATTTGGTAAGTTATCATTGCAATGACCATAAATAAAAGGTACGTTGTGCAGCCCTAATTCCTTTACAAATACTGTTTAAATAATTAGCTTACAGGGTTCATTTTGATAATTTTTTTACATGACAACATATGAAATATTTTTTATTATTCTACTTTTTTTCCTTTACCCCGATGATTATTTTCCTCGTTGTAACCCATCTGCTTTCAGCTGGCTACCTAAGGCTGTTGTTGCATGCACATTAAAATCATGGTGGAATTTTTTTTTTTTTTTATTATTATGAAAGTTATTTTCTCTTATTGAATAACGAAGTCTCCTCAAAGCTTATGACAAACCAACAAGAGGTTCCTCAGGCGACCTTGTGGGGTCTACTCAAACAACAAGAAACCGTCATGGCTGCTAGAGATGGAGACAGAAAACAAATGTGTAGAGGAAAGTGCGTTGATAATGCCCGGTCACATACTGCCTACGCTCAGCTGTATTTCAGATACAGTACTGCACTGTATTCAAATGTAAACTCCTGTCCCGTCCCAATCTCGTTCCTGTGTTTACTCATATTAGAACTGCATATTTAAATATGATAACTAGAGATCCACCCATAAAATGTTCTTGGCCGATTCAGATTTTCTTTCTTTCTAAGAACTATAACTGACAGCATAAACAAACTTTTTTTTAAACTGTATGTTCATCAATTACGATCGTGTTACGTAAATCGTATTTACATATCAGAGCAGAATCAGAGAAGACTATTCTATACTGTGTGTGTGTCGGCCTACTAAAGTCAACTGTTTATAAAACTATGTATTTATTCATACAAATCTATTTATGAATCAGTATCTCCTTACAAGAATGTAAATGTGTGTGCATTAAGTCATAATAACTCCCACTCTTGCGGCTTCTTCCTGCCTGCCGCACACCTTCTGACTGCGCAAAGAGCGAGAGGAGAGGGAGAGACCCTGCGCTGCCTCTGCTGTTTGGTAAAACTGTGGCTGTGCCTCGGTGTGCCGCCGGCCACGTGAGCCACCACGTTCATTTGACCGTCACAGAACGGCCTCTACCTGAGACTCGTGATCGATGCGTCTCTTCTGACCTATTGTCATTAGGACTTCTGTCCCGCCTGCTGCTGTCCTGTCCGAGGCCCGCGATGAAAGGTGAAATTGAGTCTACAGGAATCCCGTGAATATCTGCCTCTAAATTTGAACTATACACAGTAGTCATTTAATTTGCAAACCACTCTAATTTGAAAAGCACTTGAAACAGCTCAGTCAGAGAGTGAATAAAATTCAGTAAATATCGAAGCTGTCCGTTTCATTACTTTATATTCATGTCATGAACATATCATTTCCAAATATTAGATCAATTAGACAGTTATCTGCATGAAAGATTTAGTTATAATTATCATAAGCTTTTAGTGATCAATTTGACCCGGCCAGACGTGATCACTATAAGTGGTTTCCATGGTAAATAAAATACTTTTGGTTGGACTGACAATACACGTACAATGAAGATGTCTGGGAAATCGTAGCAGGCATTTCTTTTACCATTTTTCACAGAAAAATCTAATTATCGATACAATCATTGACAGGTTAACCCATAATTATTTGTAGAACTGCAACAAACAATTATTCTCATTATCAATTGATGTTGCAGATTAGTCTCTCAATTAACTGATTAGTCGTTTGCTCTATAAAATGTCAACAATTTCCCAGGGTGAATGTGACATTGCTTTTTCCAAATCATACAAATATTAAATTTAGATCCTCACAACTGAGTTCCCAGAACCAGCAAATATTTGGCATTTTCCCTTGATGAAAGTGATTAATCAATTGTTAAAAGTGTTGCCAATTATTTTCCTGTCAGTTGGCTAATCAATGAATCTGCTTATCATTTCAGCTGTGATCAGCTGGTGCCCTAGTTGTGTTTTGGCAAAGCAAACCACACTCTCACTGCGTCGCTCTTGAGAACCTGGCTGGGAAATCGCTGACACTGATGGTTCATCAGTATGTCTATAGGTCGTCGAGCCAACATCTTGCAATCTGCTAACCATCTGTACCGGTGGGGGCGACCCACTCTGCTCCCCATCGGGACCCTCTAATGAAACATTTAATAAGGACAGTCTCCGCCTGTGGCCCTGGACTGATCAATGGATCAATCTCTCCCATCTTGTCTCTCAGAGGAGCGTCGTACCTCTGACCCCGGCTACACACTGACTCTTCGAGCTTAACTAATGAGGCTCCCGTGCCAAGTGCCCCCTCTGATTAAGATGAAGAGTCAACATGTTGACCCAATTCATTTACCTTCATCTTCCTCCTGCGTTCCATATGGGACGCAAATCAATGGAAAGTCATTGACTTAATGCATCAAAGGAAAAAAAGCACATGTAACATGGATGTATGTTTGTAAATAAACAAGAGAGGCCACCCAGGCAGATGGCTGGGGGCATTTAACACCTTTGCATTGATCGATTGTAATTCATAGAACGCTGTCTCGATATGATAAAAACATCACATCTAATTAGGTTTCCATTCCAAGCAGGCAAAAGGACTTGTATTTAATTTCTTGATATATTTGCCACTTAGAGGTCTAATGGAGATGGTCAGACAGTGAAAGGATGCGACACACTGTATATGATAATAACAACTGAATAAAAGATGAATAATGGAGCAAAACACTGCAGCCCAGACGACTGCTGTGTGCAGTTTTAGCTTAGATTGCTCCTGCTAACCATAACAATATGGGGGTGAACGGTATGATGCCAGGCTGAGCCCTGAAGACTCACCTTGGTGAGTGAGCGAGTGCAGATCCAGTTCTCTCCGGCGTTTGAAGGCCTCGCCACATTCGGGGCAAGGGAATGGATGGCTGGTGTGGAGCAGTCTGTTTTAGAGACAAAAGCACACATATTCACATGTGAGCATTTTATTAGCATATTGTCAAGGATAGGTTTCAAATCCTGCAAAAGGAATAATTCGGACATGGCGCCGTTTAGGGAAAAGGGCCAACAAAATGCCTCACAGGGAGAGGGAACAGTCATACAAACAATTAAATTGCACTGAATAAAGACAAGGCACAAACGAAAGACACGTACAAAATGTTTAAAAACAAGTGGGGGAAAATAATGTTTTGGTTTTAAGCTGCCACCTTTTATTTGACTTGTATGAGGATTACGAGTAAGTATGTGCTCAGCTGTGCTTCAGGTTAAATAAAGGGTATTAGCTGAGTGTATAACGGCTGGAGATTTAAAAAAAAAAAAGAAAAAAGCAATAAACTGGGAGGAGTCCGAGTTAGGACATGAAAGACTATATTTATCCATTGCATAACGTTACACGGGATATAGCCTTAGGGGAGGAGAGAAGTGTTGGGATGTATCCACCTAATGCTGCACCAGGCCTGCTTTCAGAGCACGGAGGAAATAAAATACCGGTTCTCTGAGCGGCTTCTCCTAATCAGAACAAACACGGATGATGTTGACGTTTAGGCATCGTATTGTTGCACTAGATATTGCACACATAAAGGTTTATGGATTATGTATAATTATGTAGGTAATCTTGCAAGCAAAACACATGAGTCATTTAAAGTGAAGCAGGATGCTAGAGGTGATGTGCAAGGACCTCTCAATGGCCGTGTAAGAGGCCAAGCTGTTTCTGTTCCCTGTTAAATAGACAAGAGAAATCAATATTTCAGGGACAGTTGACCCTGAGGCAGCTGGAAGGATTACAGTTTCAGCCAGGGTCACCTCTTCTCCCAGCCAGATGTTCTTTAATGAGTAGGGGTGACACTGCACGTTTAGCATTATTACTTCACTGACTGGAGCGAACACAATTTGTTTATCGACAGAGAAATTAAGCTAAAACTATTTTGATAATCACTGAATCATTTAGCCATTTTAAGCAAAATTGGCAGCTTCTGCTTTTCCTCATCTTCTATAATAGGAAACTTTTTTTCCTGACCTTGGAAATAAAAGACTGAGATGAAGTTGAAAGCTCTGGATAAGCTATTAAGTTCACCGTGATATACGATTGTTGGGTTTTGGACTGTTTAGGAGAAAACTATAAATTTGAGGCTGTTATTTAATAGACCAATTAATGTTGAGATATATTAAATATGACACTGACTCTTGCTAGCTTGGCAGAAATGGTCTGTATGGTCCACCGTTTTCCAAAACATGCCACTGCTTTTGACAGTCAGTATCGACACAATCGCAAGTGTAGCCCAAAGGTATTTGAACAGTAAAACTTTTTCTGACGGTCTGGCTTTTTCTGCTTTTGGCTCAGTACATCCAGCCAATCAAATACACACACACGAACACAGTATGTCCTCTCCGCCTTGCTCACCGAGGCAGGACAGGACCAGGCTCTTCCCCCGCCCTGGGTTGTTATCGTTATCATCTTAAATTACTGGGCCTCTGTCTGTCAGTCATATGTGGCTGAGGCTCAAGGGCACGCAGACGTCTCAGTCAGTGTGTTTAAGGTCTTGCTCAATAGTCAGACACGGATCAACTACTACGGCTCTTGGCGAGGGTGGGGTGGGGGTGTCAGGTTTATCTAAAAACCTGTCCTGGGTTCTGTTTGGAACCGTAATTCTAATGTATTTACGCCGTAAATTATTGAATATTGACAATCTCTGGTGTTTATGGAAATCCAGAGGTTTCGAGCTATTAAGAGTGTTGAATATGAAGTACAGTATGTAATGGAAGTTGTTGGATTTGTCGTAGTCATTTCCTCCTACACTTCCACAAATAAAGAATGCGGACCACCTCATGGGATATTGTTGTTGTGTTATTACTTGTGATCGTTGAGCTGATCCTCCGTGTTGAACCGTGACGGGCAGTGAGGACAAGAGAAGAGATGAGCAGATCCCTCGTTGTCCAAAGTACACACCTGCATTGAGGGACACAGCAGCCAAGGTCAGAAAAAATATATTTTAGAAAGTATCTTAAAAGTGTGACAAGAAATAACAGAATAAAGGATATCTCTCAGAATCATTTCAACAGAACAAATGCTGATTAATATGCTTTCATCTATAAAAAAAAAAAATATATATATATATATATATATACACATACACAATTTTGTAATTGAACCCTTCAATTTAAGAGGCATTTTAAGTCCGTACCGGTTTGCGTCCACGCTTGCGTCGCGGCTGTGTCGACGTGTGGATGCGCTGGTGTCTCTTCAGGGTGGCCGCCTGGGAGAAGTTTTTGCCACAAACATCGCAGCTGAAGGGTTTGTTGCCCGTGTGGCTCATGCTGTGGCGCAGCAGGCTCTGGGAGTTAGTGAAGGACTTTGTGCAAACCTTCACAGGAACAATAATCAGGATCAGAGCCGTAGTTGCATTTACAAAAGTTTGAAGTACCTCTTGTAAGGAAAATAAATAAAAGTTGCATATGGCTACATTTTCTCAAATTGTAATGTTGAAAAAAACAATCTCCATTGTGCAGAGGAACTGTCAAATATAATGAGGTCGGAGCTTCAAGATTACGTTTGACTTAAACCTGAAACACTTCAAAAGCATTACATCATCCCGACAATGTCTGCTGCATGACGAAAGTGACATTTCCAGCAAATGCAATTATCCCCCAGATGGTTTTTGATTGGCACCTTGCACGTGAAGAGCTTTTCTCCGGTGTGGCTGAAGACGTGGGTGCGGAGGAAGACGCGCCGGGTGAAGGTTTTGCCACAGTAGGGGCAAACATGGGGTAGTGGTGTGCGGGCCCAGTCCTGCAGCAGCTTGGCAGGTGGAGGGTGGTTGGTGTTGTCCGAGTCTGCTGCAGCGCTGCCCTCTGGTTCGTCTTTGATGCCCTTGTTTCCTGACAACACAAAAAACAGTTCATTAAGGACCAAAACACTCTGCGACAAATGCACTGTTTTTTTCCCAAATGGGCTTTGAAGCGAATATTTTCACTTACCGGCACTACTGCCGCTCAGGATCCTGAAAGAGGGCCTACTCCTCTTAGGTGGCGGTGAACCTGGTTCACCGGCAGTGGTGGGCGATGAAAGCAGCCGCTTTGAGCTCTGTGAGGTATCCTGAGGTTGAGTGGGGGTCGCTTCATCACCAGTTTCAGCTCCAGCCGCCACCTCCGTCACTGATGTGAAGCGGTGCTGCCGGCGATGGTACAGGTACAGGGTGGTGTTCATGAAGGTCCCGCCACAATGCAGGCAACTGTGTAGTGGCTCATTTAGGTCATGCTTCTGCTTTCGATGGGTGACCAGCCCGTTCTCATCGCTGAAACTCTCCCCACACCGGGTGCACATGAACAACTCAGGCTGTGTGAAACTGGGGGCGTCACTAGTGGTGGAGGGAGCGGCATCCGGGGCCGGGGCCGGCTCGTCGGTGCCGTTGCTCTGAGTACAAACTTCCTGGGATTTCTCTTCAGGAACCTCGACCACCTTTTCCTCGCCTTTCTGCCGGTGTTGCTTGCGGTGGTAAAGGAAAAGTGTGGTGTTTAGAAAGCTTTCCCCACACACAGAGCAGCGGTGCAGAGCTTCCTCAAAGCCGTGTTGGGTCTTGCGGTGGGCCACGAGTTCAGACACCAGGCCAAAGCATGAGCCACAGTCCACACACAGCAGCACTGGTTCAGGCTTGGGCTTTTTGTTTGCCCCTCTCCTCCTGGGAGACCAATCCTCTTGATTCGAGGTTGAGGCGGCCACCTCTTCTGCGGGAGGATCAGAGCTCTGCGCCGAAGAGGTCTCTGCCACTTGCTGCCCCTCTTCTACGGGAGTCACCACTTGTTCAGGTTGAAGATTTTCACAAGTTTCACTCTTCGAGAGAGAAGAATCTTCTGGAAGTAAAGTTGAAATGCAGCTCTCAGCTGAAGCGGTCTCCGGCTCTGGTTGTGAATCAGGGTTCGTCTTCATCCCAGAGTCGGGCTGCTGACATATCTCTTCTTTGCGGTGCTGCTGCCAAAGGTCCAGGCTCTTGAAAAGTTCATCGCAGTCCCCACATTGGTAGAGGATTCTGGGCTGGTCTGATGTTGCATTCACACCGACTGCATCCTGCTTGAGAACAGGTTGCAGCGAGAAGTCTCCTGCTTGGACTTCAATCTGTGGGTCTGCTTCTGTCCTTGATATATTTATGACCTGTTGCGGCTAAAACAAGAAAAAAAAAAAAAAAAAAAAGAGATTATATTATATTTAATGTTTCACTTGTTGCATTTGTTTCTGTGCACAAAGGAAATGACTCTGTAATACTGTTTCAAGTAAACCTGCAGTGTTTTGTTTTGTTTTCATTTCATTCTGGCAGATGAGGGATGAGTATTCAGTGTCGGGGTACTGAGGTCAATTAGCGCAGCATGTGTTTAGAGCCAAGGTTCGTCTGAGAGCTCAAGACAGCCAAGATAAGGCCTCAGCCTGGCTGATAACTATCAATGAATGGGTCACTCTACAGGGTTTTACAGTCGCTCCCTCAGTCTATTTGGATGATAAAAACAGAACCTCAAGGTCGAGGTTAAAGACTTCTGAAACTGCCTAAATTACAACAGTTCAATATGTCTCACATCGATATGTCTCACATAACGCAATGATTTATGGGCATTCCATTTATGTGAGGACTTAACAATGTGGTCCGGCTGATTCAATAGCATTCTGATTGCTTTTTTTTTTTTTTTTTACTTTTACAAATACAGATAGCATGTTAACACCAGGTGTAAATGAGGTTGTAGCCTGCAGCCATCGGTGTGCCGAGTGTGGTTTTGTCATTTGTGCTCTTAAAGCAAATGTCTTCAAATTAAAGTAGGCATGCGTCAGTCTTTAGATGGTATCACAAGACTGATGTGGCTGGGCTAGCTGGTTAGTAGTTATCTCATTTCTGCCCCTTTGGATATAAACCAATAAATAAACTATAACACTTAAACAGAACTTACAGCACAGTATATGGTAATAGACAATTTAAAGGAATAACAATGAGCTGTTGTATTTTAAAGGAAAAGTCACAGTAACAAGAGAATGCTTTAAGAGAAAGAAATCATACGAAATAGTGAACAAATAAACATAGACACCAAAAAATAAATAACGCGTTTGAGTCTCGATGGGCTACTCCTATAAAAGGTACAATGATTTCAACTCATGGTGAATGTGTGTGAATATGTGATGGAAGTATTCAAATTCAAAACGTATATTAAATCAATTAATAGTCAGGCATCAGCTTTCGCTGCACGTCTGCATATCTGTCTCCTCTCTGCCGCGCTGCTCGACTGTCACAGTCTGTAAAAGTTTGTTCTTAAAATATTTGTAAGTCGCACGGGTGCTCCTAGTAATAACATTCAGGAGCACTGAAATGCCGTGAAATGCTGACCCCCTATGTATTTGGAGCATGTGGCCAGATCTTACACACTGCACCTTTAAGTTGTTTGCATTCGTTGTTTTTTGTTACCGCTACTTTCTCTGACGAGAATCCTCAATTTCTTGACTGCATATTCACAATACTAATAAAACAATTACAGAGTATATATAAAAAAAAATTAAAAAAAATTAAAAAAAAACCCATCAGTAACACACATGTTGTGGACTAGTTCAAAGTAACATGAAATGGAATCAAGAGAAGTAGACTAAACGTATCTACAACATTGTAATTAAGTACAATACTTGAGTAGCCTAAATATGCACTCACTGCTAGAGCAAGAGCAGAAAACTGTTTACAAGGGCACAAAGTCCATCAACGTTCGGGCCTCTTCATTTTCCTCTCAAAGATTGAAGCATTTAACCTAAAGATTTACAAAATGTTTTTTTCTGGGGGAGGACTATTCCAAGGTCTTGTGGGAAACACTGTCCAAGGTTTATCTGCACCCAGTAAGCAACATATCCCCAGTAAACATTTGGACAGTTAAATGCTGACTAAATGTGCCATGACATGTTTTTCTTGGTGCAGAACACGACGTCAAAGCGCTCTCTGCATCTGAATAATCTATTGCACAGGTTGTGGCGTTTATCCACCGCTTACATTTAGCTGTTGATTACAATTAATGAAACTACAAAAATGGCAGACACAAGTGCCATACTATAAATCGCCTCCTGTTTAAAACAGACTTAACATTATCAGCCAGACAGCGATGCAAGCAGCTAGCCAGAGCACTCGGCTGAAAAGCACTTCAAGTATTAAGGTCTAAGAACATTTGACCATGCCGTTGAGTTATTCCACTTTTTAGAATAAACATATTTTAGCTTTCAGAGGGCAGCTCAAGTGAATTTGATTAACAAATTACACTTATTTAACTACTCGTGTTGCTCTTATTATTGATAGATTTTAATGGTGCCATATGTGAAGTGCATATGTTTAGTATGTTAATAAGGAAGTTTGCAGGTGTCATAATGCAATAATAATAATAAAAAACAACAATAATTATTATTTGTATTATTTAGCTAATGAAGTGGGGATGCTTGCCATAAACCAGCTTGAGCAAAGTGGAGGCCAGGAAGCCATACGGTACCTGGCTTTTATAGTGTTTGTCATGCTGATTCATCTATGGGAAGGCCAATGAGCGATCCATCAGGAAAAAGGGTGGCACTGACTGATGCATTTCTCATGCTCCTCTCCCCCCCCGGCGACTCAGGATGCAATTTGTCTGTCATGAGTGTCACTGTGCTTTATGGACGCGTGTTGAAGACTGTAAGGATGGAAGTTCGGGCACAAGTTCATACCGCCATTCCCTACTGCCAATGACTGCTTTTAAACCCGAAGGGCTTTCAGAAGCTGTCATGAGAAAGCCAAAAGAAAAGAAAATAAATATGCCACTGAGACTCAGCTCAGTGTGTCAAAGTTAAATGGAGTAACTCGCCCCATTATACAACTCTACGACTCTGCAATTCAAATAGTGTCTTCGGAGAACTCAAATTAAATACAGCGTATGATTTTGATGAAATTCATCCTTTAAGAATATATTATAAACAGGACACATGAAGTAAAAAATATTGAACGCACTGCAAAAATCCATTTTAATCCAAAATAATAGAACTATAACTAAATTTACATACAGAAGCACACAGTTAGTACACAGAGGGAAAACACACAAAAAGACGATTACAATGAAAACTAGTTGTTCATTATTATTGGAGAATGAGGAACATCCTGATGATTTAGCTCGACTGCACAAATAGTAATCTCGATCACGATTATGGCTTACTAAAATTAAATGGATATGATCGACTGTGTGTGTTTGAAATGCGTCCTCCACTCATAGAAAAGACGCCACATATCAAAACTAGAATTACCGCCTCCCGGTTGTATGTCAACACCAACCAGTCAAGTTGCAGTTTACATCCATGTCTGTCCAAAATCTCATCACTTAATAACTTTATCCGATTAGATATTTGTGTAAAATTGTCATAATTAACATGGATTTTTGAGGTAGGGCCAACAATTTGATTTGTGAAGTCACAGGGTACACCAAATTCTAATCAGTCCATCCTTGAGTCCAAGTGGATGTTTGTGCCAAATGTAATGAAATTCTCTTTCCTGAGATATTGCATTCACGACAAATGGGACGTCGGTGAGGTCACAGTGACCTTGACCTTTCACCACCAAATTCGAAATCGGTTAATTATCGAGTCCCAGTTAGCGCCAAAATTGAAGAAATTCCCCCTAAACGTTCCTGAGATACCGCTTCAAGAGAACGGAAGGACAGTCTAACGTACAACCCTCAAACGTAACGCCTCCAGTCGAGGCTGCAGGCACGGAGGCATAAAAAACAAAGTTCTTCCATAAACGAACAGCGAGCCACCGATGGGCGATCAAAACGTTTTGTAGGGAGCCGTCATGCCGCTGAGCACAACCCTGCGGCGGCAGCCTGTGAAAAACGTTCCTGAATGTTGCGTCTGAGGCCACAGTAGGACATCTGCTTGTACCCATTTACCTGTGAGCACCAGTTGTGATTTTTTTTTTTTTTTACAATGTGCATTTATTAATGAGTCAGATGGACTTAGTATTTGTCTAAACGCCGTGAATGCTATTCCATGAAATGCATTGTGGAGGATAACCTAACGCTAGCCAATACTTATGAGTGTATATTGCAGTGACAATGCAAGTACGATATTGATTCTGAACCGAACACAAGGAATAAAAAACATACCAAAATATACAACAGAGAGCAGGCGGGCAAAACATGCATTGAAGACGAAGAACCTTATTTCATGTTTTATTTAGATACAAAGATCAATTCTGTCGATATAAAAAAAAAAAAAAAATTTTTTTATTCTGGTCCAATTGTATTTGCTTTGCTTCTAGAGAGTGCACCATGAATGAGGACCTATAAGAATGAGTCTTATTCTGATGCAAAGATTTCTACATTAGCAGGAATGTAGCACAACATGGAAGTGAAAGCTGTGCTCTGTTAATTTAAACGGGAAAGTGCTATAAAAATATTATATCCCTAAAAAACAATGAATGATCTTGATAAATAATAGTGATCTCAAAAATATGGATGAAAAAAATTGTGATTATCATTTTGGCTCTAACCGGGCAGCCCTAGCAGATACCATGTAAATGTGGTGTCCTGGACCTCAACCTGACCTGTGACCTTTACCACATGTCATCCCCTCCTGCTCCTCATCTTTCATCTTTTCCTGCACTGTGATTTATCAAATTAATACCCAAAGTACATTACTGGCTTATTTCTTCTTCTTTTTTTTTTTTAACTATGTTGTTATTGTACTGTATCATATTACCAAAACCAAACTCTCCATTAGGCTGCAAACTGTATGTTCTGATTTAACAAATTATTGTGAACACCAACACTTTCATTACAGAGCTCAACCAACTAGACTGATATGTATGATGTGTGCCAGATCAGAACTTATTTCAAAATATAAAACATGAACTGTCTAAAGAGCCTAATTTAAAAGTCCAACACTCCATAATTAATCAACATTTAGCACGACCATATTTTTGCCCGTTACACCTGTTTGCCTCACTAGAGACTCATTACTCTGATACACAACGTGCTAATGTGTTATTTTGCCATTACCCTGGATAGAAAGCAGTTCCTGGTAGCACTTGAGTACTTAGAAAACTGCTGAATAATCTGCAGGCCTTACTACACAGCCACTGACAATTTACAAGGGTAAAAGTTAAAAGTTTGACAGATGTTCTGTTGCACGGAATTAGTGACTGAATAACTTTACCAGGATATGGTATGCATACACGGTCCAGTACCAATAAAAAAAGAGGAGGAGGGGGGAAGACCTAGCCTGCCCAACACATTATTTGCATGTCTTTTTTTAAGACAAGACATCGTTTGTTAAGTATTGCAACGACAATATGAGTTGCAATAAATAAATAAATATGCATAAGAAGTATGCATATCTGTCAACACTATGTTTTTTTTATGTTAGATAGTAATAGGGCTTCTATTACTATTGTTCTAACATAAAAAAACACCTATTTTTTTATTCTATGACTAATCATTACATCAGCGTACACTTGGATATTAATACACAACAATGCAATCACACCTCTTGACGTGTCAGACCTCACCGCCACAATATTGATGTTCTTTGGTTCTGTTCCAGCTAAAAATCAAGATCCTGCATTCATATGATAAAAAGGGGAAATCGTTGACTGTGCCAGTATTTACCCGAGTCTGTAGCAGTGGAATAGTGACAGGGGTGGTTCCAGGGGTTTCCAGCTGTTCATCCTCAGCCGTGCACGTCAACTGGTGCTCAAGCACCTCTTCCAGGGTGTTGAACTCCTGGTAGCAGGGGAAGCACATGTACACGGACGAGCTCTCCATGGCTGCCAAGGGATTAGAAATCAAAAACATTTCATAAGAAACGCAGCAATGCAAGACAGATTTTTAGATAAAGGTGAAACAGTTCACAAAACTCAGCATGCTTGGAATATGAAAGTAATATCCTGACGTGAGCCTTATACAGATGCCTACCCACCAGTGCATTACATTTGAAGTTAGGTTGTGAACATTGCCCTCTCCTGATGAAAAGAAGTGCCTGCATATATTATCAAGACAACAGCTTGGACACAAGCGCCACAAGGCTAACCCTGGGGTTGCCAGGATGACTCACCATGCGCTGAGCCTGGGCTAATTGTTATTTTGACCAAGCAGGTTGCTGCTCAGTGGAGACCTTGCCAAGTCTCTCTCTCTCTGCCATTTCTTGGGCCAGGCAGACGTTTAGCTCCAACATCAATTAGATATGTGCTGTAATTGGACCCACTGGAAGTGCATGCTGCTGGTGGATGAAGCTAGCTATATTCAAACACAATTTCTGCAATCCTTCCCACCCACTAGATACCAGTCAGACCTCATACTGCACCAGTAAAGCTCTACTTTGGAAAAAAAGAGCCTTACAAATCAAAGAAATCCACTGAAAGACACAGATCAATACCTTTGAATAACATCAGGGAGAGACACCTTCTGGTTGATCTTCTTAACTGTCAGACAAAGCTTTAGCTTAAAGGATAAGGCTGGCGATATTCCATTTTTTTTTATTGTTGACAAATCCCCATGACAAGACTAAAAACATTGCTATATTAATCTGTCTCTCAATGCTTTCCAACTTCCCCAACAGGTCTTTGACATTCAGCCTGAAGCCCATGTGTTCCTTCTGAAGATCTTAAAAAATGTATCACAGATATATAGATTTATTTTTTATAAAGATCCCACAATACACTGTAGGTTTTAGGTTACAGCAGCAGGATGGTGAACATTATATCAACTTCTAAAAAAAGGAACTACAGTTACCACCGTAAAGTGGAACTCTCACTCAGTGACTCAATATTTTTATTTATCTGGCATTTGAGGACTTGTTAGTGTGATGCATCCATTGTTGGTTTTGGCCATGGCTTGGGTTTTCTTTATAGTAAATAAAGAATATAACCACATAATTTAAACCGTGAATTATGGAATAATAAACCCCACTGCCCCCTGTTGGGATGACGGTCTGAGTCTGTTTGCATCCTTCTTCTCTGACTAGATTCAAAGCACTGGGATCATGCAACACCTCAGTCAGCTAGATCATCAGATGTGTGGCGGTCTGCATCTGCTCATCACTAAATAACTGCACCTGTTGTAGTGTGCTTTATTAAAACCTACATCTCTTACCAACATGTGTCTAAACGCCATGGATGTTGACGTTAACCCACGACATGCATTGTGGAGGACAACCTATACTTATGGAGTGTGTTCTGTGGGGGACAATGTCCGATATCGACTCACAAGGGGACACCATACTTCACATTAGTCCCACTTCACGTAATCACCTTCTAATACCGCCATGTGGGCTCCTGAGTGGGTTTGTTCGGCCCGAGCCACCAAGGACGACAGCTGAGCAGCGAGGCTACCGATTAGCAGCTAGCTAGCTAGCTAGCCGGCTGCATCATCTCTGCTCGCTTCTGTGTCGCTAACATGCAACGATGGCCATTTTTCCAGCAACATGGCGAGCTGGTGGCCCCCGGCGTGGTGTTAGCTCCCTCTAGCTCGGGAGCTAACACAACAACCGGCACCTTCGGGCCCCTGGCGTTAGGCCCGGAGGACGACTTAGCCGGGCGACTAAACAACCTTTTACCACTTGGACCAGTGGTGCTGGCTGTCTGGAAGCGTTACCAAGGAGAAGAAGAAGAAGAAGAAGAAGAAGACCGAGGAAGGAGGGCGGGATACGCTTCTTCGGTGGTATAATGGCGGCGACAGACTAAAAGTTAACATTAGCTGTCTCCCCCCGTTGAAAACCCCCGTGCGTAAACACCACCGCGCGACACGTCGTCGGAAAAGTATCATCCGTATTAAATAAGTAAAATTAATTCAGCATAACTCACCGCACTCAGACATTGCCGGTCGAGGAAATAGGACAACAACTTCAGTTGTTTCTGCATGTTAGAAGGCTCGCTCTGATTGGCTGAGGCGGTCACTCGGTCAGCCAATGGGTGTGTCCGACACATAACACGGAGGCAGTTTGTAGTCCGAAAGCGCGCCAGTGCTGCAGCAGACTGTCCAAGACACTTATGCGCAGGATTAAGCACCCTTTTTTAGATACTAGGGTACTTTATAGTTACTGGTGACTTTGCAGATAAATGCACAACATACACATAGGCTTAATATACAATACATCTTGACCAGGCATGAAGAAATCTGATGCTTTTTTTTACAAATTAGAGGAGGGGTCGAGTACTAATGGGCAGGATTTGTGTGTTTAGGAAAATGCAGGTATATGTGCAGGGCTGTGTATATAGATTTACATGTAAAAGATAATTAGAGGTGTGCCAGGGGGTCTTGTAGCTGCTTTTAAGTCAAGTGGTGAATGTATCCTTTATTCCCCCCCCAACACTTTTTTTTTCTTCCTGTTTGTATTTATTTTTATTATTATTATTATTATTTTTCCCTTTGTAATGTTTTTTTTACTTTATTATTGTCTGACAAACCTAACTTTTGTATCTATGTATAATGTTGTAACACTGGCTGCGGTGATGTCATCAACATCATACGCTCCTGTTTCCTTGTTGAGCTCACAGGAGAAGTGGCACGTCTCTGTGATCAATATCATGGATTTTATGACGCAAAAAAAAGGATTTTCAGGTTTACATTTCGGAATACAGTCCACACACTGTCACTTCAAATTGTTCACTTTATTTAAAACAGTGTATTCTTTATTCTTCAATAGAGTTATGAATTGTATAGCGTGGATCTTATTTTAGCTAATTATCTCTCATTGTTATATCTATCTATCATTCTAGTGGAGTAAAACAGAACTCTTTGCACAGTAACTCACATAATGTGTGATTGTGTAGCAGATGTCCAGGTGAGTGTGATCTGTAGTCGACACACATGGATTCTGTGCATCAAAGCTTAAGAGATCCAGCACAAACAACTAGTGAGTTACTGATGTGATGTGAAGTGTTATGACCATCCCCGGTCTCCCCCGCGCTTCTTTTTTTACATGGCTTTAGACTGTATCACAGTTCAAAGTCTTCATCCGTGGATTGGAGTTTGCCCAGTTGTCATGGAGACAGATCTGCTGACATGTATGCTGTTATGGATTTAATTCATAACTCTTTAGGTCTGAAGCTTTACTCGCTGTATGACCATGTGATACTGTTGAAAAGTCCATAAAAGGCTCGTAAGTGGACCTTGAGTTTGGACTGTTATTTTCAACGTCAATTATCTTTTAGTGCTCATATTTTAAGTCAAATTGGCCACAAGGTCCTAAAACACCAATGAAAACAGTAGCATATCAGTTGACAGCTCATATTTAAAAAACTAGTAAGAGAGGACACTGAGTTGGGTAAACTATTTCCAAGAATTACATTTCAAGCTTTTAAGAAATGATATGTTAGTTCAGAAGGTATTGTTAGTAAAGTCAATATATTTTCTTTCCTTGTTAAGATAACATTGGATACCATATGTCAACAATGCCAAAGCCAATATGTATTTAATATAAGTGTTTAACCTCATGACCCAAAGTACTCGTTTACCCAAAGTTAAACAGTTAAACTGCAGAACACATGCTGGAGATGGCTTTGTGTGTTTTCCATCCCAGAAATCAACCAGAGATCTTTTCCAGTCAGTTAATGTCTGAGTTTCCTCTTTAAGGCTGAAAACATCATTATATCAAAACTAGTTATTTAAAATAGGGTGGATCTCCATTACAAGAGCAGTCTTTTCTGTTTGCAGCTCTTCCTCCTCTGGGCTGCAGAGGAGGAAGAGCAAAGAGTGGAATAATTAAGATTATATCTGAACAGGCAAAAGTCCATTCACAAGCGCCTGACTTTCAAAAAATGATAAGGTAGCAATAACAATGAGTTACAGACAAATAACACAAGAGAAATAACAGAAAATGTGCCCCCAAGTCAAAATTTAATTACAAGTACAGTCACGTAAAATATATAATTCGACAGAAAACACCAGAGACACATTTGGGTGGTAGCTACATTATCTTACATACACATTGAAATCATAACAACTTTTTTGTCTGAATTAAAAGTTTATTACAGCGTACCTCGGTTTGCATTTATTTAACACAACGCAGTATTCAAACCATCAGTACACACACACACACACACACACACACACACACAGCCGTCTCAGTACTGATGCAAATGTTTCAGCAACTTTGTTTCCTACACGGTGAAACCACAGTCTGAGTTTGTAACTGCAGCTCTTCCACCTTTTCACAGCCTCGTGTGCACTCGAATGCCCACAGAGGTGTATTAATATCTACACTATAGCCTTACACTTTCCAGATTTACCCTCCTCAGAGTGACTCCAGCCAGCTGCATCAAGTAGTATGTACAGAGGTCAGTGAAAGTATAGACGAGCCCACTCCACTCGTTTCCCAGAATTACACAGTGCCCTGATGTGCCCCATTGGCAGATTGGGGAGATGAGCAGCTCCTCCAGACTGCTTTACTTGACTCCAAATGGTATTAAAGGGCCGGCCGGGCTTTCAGCCAGAAGGGCCGGGGCCGCTCCGGCTCCACAGAAACTGCGCAATCTGCTCGACACATCGCGGGATAACATTATTCAACCTTGACATCTCGTATCAGCCCGGTGACGACTTAGCAGCAATGCTTTTCATTCACGCTGTGCTTCAGAGACGGCAGGTCCCAGGAGAGGAGGGCTCACACCGAGCGCTTTACTCCTCTTTATCTCTTGTGTTGTTTTCTCAGCATCTCTACCTTTTGGCCTGCGTGAGCAGATGCTGCTGCACTCCAGGCAAAAATAGGCTGATAAGGATGTAGTTTACTCTCGTGGCAAAATTAGAGGAACACTATTTGACATGCTAGTAGTATGAACATTGATATTGTGAGATACACTCAGGACACCAATTATATACATCATGAATTTCTTTTGGGTGATGTATGAATATATAAATATAGATTTAACAATAACCACATGATATACAAATGTATTTTGGGAGAATTTTCCAAATTTGATGTTTTTTTGGTTGAAATTAAATAACAGAGTGGAAGGGATCATTCATAAATATAAACCTGTAGCCGTAATAGAGTTATTAGTTGGACATTTTAAATGTTATGCCTCCTTGCACTCAACAAGGTAACAAACAAAAGGATAACAGAAGAAGCACAGTTCTACACAGTGAGCAAGCTGATGTTAGCGTTCAGCCTCAGAGCCACAAGCAAAGACTCTCATCTTGTTGTTCACTATCTTTATCAATTTAGGGCCGTTGAGCTGGATTTGTTCCATAAAAAAACTGATAACAGACTAATTTCAGGAGTTATCAAGAGGATCATTTTCTGAGATTATGAAGCTTCTGAAGAGCTTGATTCCTCTAAAAGAAAAGCAGATTTTTATCTTTGCCATTTGCCTCTAGTTAAGCACATTAAACGAAACAACTAACATCCAGCTATGATTTGTATGGAGTCACATGTGAAAACAGAAACCAATACATGTATTTCTCTTTCAATTATGATTTATATTGTTTCCTTCACACACAGCCATCCAAGAAGGCTATAAATATAACACTAAAAACACAGCAGGTAAAAATAAAACACAAACTGTAAAAGCTACATTAAAGTTAAAAATTAAGAATACACCAAATGAAACAAAAAAAAGAAATAATAATACATATATACACATACCCTGCAAAAATAAATATATACGTAGATTACTTCCACATCTATCTTTAAATATTGATTATTTCTCAGATTTGATTCTTTCCAGACAATCTTCCTCTAATATATCTGAATTGGTGAATCAGTTCTATCAATTTCATATTTATACCCCAAATTGGAACGGCACCAAACCCTCAACCCATAAATACACCTTGTTTATGACTGATTTTCCAAACAAACATAATTCACCCAGTCTAACGGGACAAGTCAATAATGAACAAACTCAGAAATGAACACACAATGCAAAATGTCAATCTGAGACTTGAGTTCATGTTTATGACTAGAGACCAAGGACAGGGCCTCATACAAGGACAAACTATTAATTTATCTGGGCTGAACTTGAGGGGCAGGCTTAAAGGTAATTAAGTCATTTTAGTCAATCTTCGTCCAGCAAAGCTTCTGCCAGAGCCCATAAATATTTTCATACTGAACACAGAGAAAGACGAAAAAAAGAAAGTTCACAGACGCCCCGAGACGTCATTAAATCCTGCTCTTCTTTTATGTCGGTGAACATCAGATTCTGGTTGTGGTTCTGATGTGTGGGAAAGGCTTCCTTGGTCCTCGTTGGGCGGCCATGAAGACACTCCGCTGTGTTTGAGTTGTGCGCTTGGAGGTCCTCGAAGTCATGGAGTCAAATGAGACCTGAATTCAAAGTGATGCTCAGATATCTTGAAACAAATGTCAAAAAGAGAGAAAACGATTAAAAGATAAATACACAGAACAGTATGAATATGTTAATTGTCCGTGAACCGGCCTCCCTCCGTTCACATGCCCGATGTTATCAAACTGTGGAAGTGCAAGATTTATCAGTCAAGGTCAAAAACATTTTCACTGACATTTGCAATCGCATGGTTTCCATAACAACCGTTCTGATTTCATCATTCTGAAACTGGTCCCTTCCAGAGTTCACTGAACCACTTTGGAGCATAACAAGAGCATCATTTCATTAATCCCTCCATGAAAGGGTTTCATTAAAGCAAATCCTAAGACTCATAACTGATAGGCAAGTTTATACGTTTTGATATTCTGCACATTTAGTTATCAACATTTCTTGGAGGGGAAAGGCCTGAGAAAGCACAACTAAAAACGTTGCTCAACATCCCAGTGCTCTTCATGTTGTCTGACTGAGAACAGATTGCATCCTGAGTTACCAGCAGCATGAGAAATATCCCTCATTTCCACCCCATCTTCAGAAGTATTGCCAGGTTGTCTCAGTTAGAATTACCCAACAAATTTATCTCTCACTTTACTAGATTAATTTTCACTTCATGAGCATAATTCATTACCACAGTACTCTGCAGTAGAAGTACTCTTCCTTTGCCCAAGTAAAAGTAGCACTACCATAGTGTGGAAATACTCCGTCCTGCATTCAAAATGTAACTTACGTGAAAGTGCAGAAGTAATATCAGCTAAATGTACTTAAAATACCAAAAGTAAAAGTACTTATGCAATATTATTCTATATTTTATTATCGTAATACTGAAGCATTAACATGAAGGCGGAATCATGTCACATGTGGTTTAGGTGGAGCTAAGTAGAATAATTTTATATATTTTTGTGTAGTTTAATTCAGTGCATTGATACATTTTGCTTTATAAGAGCATTACAGGTTTTTAAACTCTTAATCTGAAAATTAAATAGCTGTCAAATAAATGTGAAGTAAAAGTGCAACACTCGCCCTTGAACTGTAGTCGAGTAGAAGGAAAGAAAACAAAAAAACAAAAATTGAAAAACTCGAGCAAAGTACAGTTATCTCATAGATATACTGAAGCACAGCACCTGAATAAATATACTATGAATATTCTGCTGCATCAAGGCCGGATTAACCTTCGAGGAGGCCACGAGGCAAAAAGCAGCTGCTTTGCCTCGATTAGCCCTTTTCTCTCACACTGTGCGCGTTGTTCTTTACACTGAAATATATGGACACATGATATATTGGTGGCTGATATATTATTGGTGGATAATTAAGAAAAAGTCTTAAATTGTTCCGAAAGGGGAATTTCAGGTAAAAATGTCCTATAATATTCAGAATGAGTACTTTTGTTACTTTAAGCACTTTTTGCAAATGAATGCCTCTGTACTTTTACTAAGTATAGTACTCTTAAATGCAGGACTTTTACTAGTCATTAAGTTTATTTTTTATTACACTGTTGTATTAGTACTTTAACTTAAGTTCTGTTAAGAATCTTAAAACCTCTTGCACAACTGGTCAAAACTTCCTGGTCGTTTTTTGTCATCACATTTTTGCATTATCATTGGATATTTTATCAGAACCGGTGACAACAAGATAATCAGTTATCATTATTGATCCTAAAATTCCATATTAGTGCATCTCCACAGTACTACTGGGGCCAAGAGCTGCAATGTAAATTTGACTAAACGCATTAATCTATGCAACATATTAACACAAGCTTTGTCTTTGTATACAAAGAACAAGAAAGTTAACAAATCCCCACTGTGCTCATGTAAACATAGCTCACTTATTGAAGGTATAATTCAATGATGAATGTGAGACAGGAACAGTTTCATCACTTTATTAATGAGTTTAATTATTTATACCAACAAACAAAAACTGTTTCTCTCCCTCCATCCCTCTCTCTTCATCATCTCCTTTATCCAACCGTTCTGTTCCCAACAAAGACATTTTACCCTCAGACAATGGTGATAAAAGAGCAGGGTCACAGCAAATTAAAAACAAAGTGTGACAGATCAGAAGATGGAAAAAAAACCATTAAAATAGCACATTTAATCAGCTCTTCATTTAGGAAAAAGTCAGGAGTACTGAGAATAATGTCCATGGTCTGCCAGCACACATACAAACACATACACACATTCCCTGCAGCTGTGCTCAAGAAACTTGTCAAGTATCTGTGAAGCATACACACTGTACGAACAGGACTAACCCGTTACACTCATACAACTACATACAGGAAGCGAAGACAGGAGCCGGTCGGACACAGGAGATGATACATGTCAATAGTAAGATTCATTATTTCCCCTTTCCTCCAGACACACACACACACGCACACACACGCACACGCTCTCTCACACACACACACACACACACACAGGGTGATCCGTGCTCCCTCCCAACACAACGACCCCATAGATCCAGAGGCTTGTAACATTCCCTTCACATTGAAGTTAAATGGAAAACTGGAGTTCCACCTGTTGGCTAGCATGTGCACCTGCATACATACAAGACCACTGATTGGAAAGGGCACACCGACGTCTGGATCTCAGTACAGTATCTTGGATGTGAAATCGTTTTGCATGTGACATTGCTGGACTAAAATTTGGAGTTAAAAAACAAAAAACTTTAAACCCTCAATTGTACCACCCCAGTGGAAAATAAATGATCGCCCCACCCACCCCTAAAAAAAAGAAAAAAGAAAACCCACAATACAATAAATAAAACAGTTATGTCAACATTTATGGAGGAAAACAGAAAGTCGTGAAGAGAGAAATTGAGGGAGAGAGAATAAAAATGAAACATTTTGTTCTGTTTTTCCCCTCCTGAACCAGGGACTGAAATGAAATCGTATTTACAGACTGCGACTGAGGATAAACAGTCCGGTCGCTGCTGCGCCGGTCTACTAGAGAAAAAAAAAATTACAAGAACAACAATATAATAACAATAATAACAAAATAAAAGGTACTTGATATTTACAGTTTAGCAGTGAAAAAAGGAGGAGGAAAGAGGGAAGCAGAAGGCAGAGGGAGGAGGACGAAAAGGAATGGAAGGGGAGGCTCCAAAAGCTGTTGGGTTTCAGGGATTTGAGCATCGTTTCTGGTCTGATTATTACTGAGATTAATGGAAGTAATATAGTGTGGTCAACTTGGGCTGAACATGCACATTTGCGTGGTGGAAGAAAGACAACTGGTTCATGCCGACAGTGGACTGTTAGGCCGAGTAAATAATTCGCGATGAGTTCCCACCAGCACAGGCCAAGAAGAACATGATATGAGCGTCACAGGCAGGCTGTTTGGGAAGTGGCCGAAGAGGGTTTCAAAAACTCTCTCTCACGAAACCAAACTAAATTCATTCGGAGTCCTCCTCCTGCACAAACAATAACTGTGGATACTAGCTGAAATGACAATGACGAGCCAGGTGAGCGGCGGGAGCGGCCAGTAGTCCCTCTGCACCCGGTTCTTTAACATAATCAAGCCGATATGAAACGTAACACCGTAAAGTGACATAATTATTGAGGTGACTTTTCACCCTACAGTGCTAGTGTGTTTATGACATGCGAGACATCATTGAGGCTTCTGTATTCAATGCAACTGGAGCCCCACATCAATGGCTCCCTCTGTGTGAAGTTATGTTGACGGCTGGACTCGACACATAACTCGCCCCTTTGCTTCCGCTCTACTCCCTTTGGAGATGTGCAATACTCATTTGAGAATTAACATGAATTGCTTGGTTTCCAGCTTAACCAAAGAAAACATGAGCTTATACTGATGAAACTGAAAATGTGCACTCTGCTCCTTCTCATTCACATAAAAGGCCGTTGAGGAGCTAATACTCAAAAAGAAACTGTAAAGACAGGCTGTGGTGCCCTCATTTGTAATAAAATTTAAAACCAACTCTTATCTAAAATGAACCAAAATCCACCAATATCTTCTGTCTGGTATCGAATTGGGAGATTTAAAAGTAATTCTTCACATTTGTTGAGCCTTTGGCTGGGTGAACTGACAATACTTGAGTAGAGTTCAGGGTAGAAAGTGACAGAAAAGCCACTAGTCTACATTCTACAGTGTGTTGTACGATCAATCATGTACACTACAAGTGTGCTATTTTTGACCCCACTAAGGATGATTGTCAATATTAGTCAGGCCTTACGTACGGCCCTCATTCTCAACTCCGTAGTCAATCAGGATCGCGTTCAATGGCACCACGGCCACACATAAAATACGCTAATGCAAATAAAATGAACATAAAAAGGGATAAAAGTCAATTGTATATTATAATACAGAAAATCCATATAACATGGATAACCCCCCATCTCAACTTCCAAACATTGTAAAGTTTCCTTATTCTAACAGGCCAGACACGGGCCAGCGTGGACTTAGAACTGCAGCTTATATTAAGCCCAAGCATGGCGACCTAAATATCCTTAAAACAACCCCCACATCTTCCGGAAGCTTGCAGCCAAAGAAAGTGTTTTCTATTGGAAATGGTTAAAATCCAGGGAAAATAGCAATGCTGAGTGTTTATGTGGGTGTGTATAGTCATTTCTTTTCTATTTTAAGGGTTTGGAGCCAGAGGGGAGGTTGAGAGGGATAAGAGCAGAGTAGAGAAAAGTAAAATGGGGAAGACAAAAAGAAAGGATGACAGAGGGATGGATGCTCAGGTGCTGTTGTTGATGGATCCAGGTGCTGAGCTGGGCTGGGCGGTACTGTCTGACACACTGCCCTCTGCAGGGGAGAGAGGGAGCACACTTGTCAACACAGGCTAACCTCAGAAATAATAGATAGTTCAGTGAGGATAATTAATGGCCTATCAAGTGATTATAATGTGTCGAATAGTAAAAACAAATATATTTTCACTAATTCATAAAAAGGTGTGAAAATATATTTTTGGGATTGTGTTTGAAAACGGGTCAGGTTTAAAGTTCAGACTGGGGTTGAGCTTAGTTTTTGATCAGGGTCACAGACCAAAAATGCTCCATTCCATGAAGACAAAATAAATAAATAAATAAATAAATATTGATCACAAGGACAAACAGCCAGATAAAACTGGCAAATAAAAACATGAGTAAATGTTTAAATAAACCTAAATATGGTCCGTCAACGAAAACGAGTAAGATTTGTTTATATTGTTTGATACACACCATGTGAGGCAGGCGATGTCTGTGCACGAGCGTGAGGAGGAATGAGTGTGGAGTTCAACTGGGGCTGGATAGACAGCTCTGAGAGAGCAGAAAAACAAACAAATGTTTAATTATACATAAAATACTATCCTCAAACACAAGAAACACAGAAGACATCAAACTGAAAAGAGGACGACATGGAGGTAAACTGACCAACGGGACTGAAGTTGAAGAGGAGCGGCAGATCTCGTCCGCTGGGCAGGCGGGTGTTGGGCTGACGCAGCTCATCGAAGAAGGGGTGCGCACACGCCTCCAGGGGAGACAGCCTGGTGACCGGCGTGTATTCCAGAAGTCGAGAGCAGAGGGCAATGGCCTCTGGTGGGGTGCGAGGCTTAAACACCTGACGGAGGGGAGAGATTTAGATTTATGTAAATCCAAGACTTGAGGTGCCGTCAGACAGCAACTAGGAGAGGGAGCACAGCTGCCGCTCTCACGCACAGCTCTTTGCAGCACAATTCGGAGTTTATGACGTTTCAACTTTTCCAACTCGTCGTGTGACCATGGCAACCACAGAAACTACAGAGAGTAAAATTATACATAAGCTTTACTGTATCCAAGTTCTATGATTATTATACCTCTTCAGACAGAACAGCAACATCAGCTTCAAAGTCTGATTATCTGGTTCGGGACAATAAACAACATTCATGATACTATTCAGCAAAAACTTGAAATATTCAATTACTCTACTTAAAAGCTACAATAAAACAATACTAGGCAGCAGCATCAGTACTTCAAAACTAAAAACAGAAAGTATTTTTATATGTATACATAAATCATCAAATTCCGGTTTCTTATTCTGATATAATTTAACCGTGGCATTATCTTATCCTATGAAGGGCAAAACATTTTTCAGAAAGATATAAACAAAACAACTTCACACTGGTGTGTGGATAACCACTATGATTAATATTCTCCAGTAGCGGGAACATACCTTTGTCCAAGGGTGTGCTTTGATCTGAGGGAATTTGAACTCTGTGTAGTTAGGGTTCATCTCTCGGATCTGCTCCCTTGTTGGTGTCCCTAGAACCTAAGAAACAAAAATGAAAATATTAATCCCCATCATTGGTATGTCCTGCATGCCTGTAAACAAAATATGGAGGAGGGGGTTGTCTATTTCACAATAGTTCTTACAAATGCAGAGCAGTCTCTTGATGCTCAAAGCCAATACTGACAGCAGTTTCAAGTTCAAACTTTAGACCATGTCTCCTTTCATCTCTCCGCTTGTGCAAACAGTTGGCTTTCAGCCACTGTAGTATCACTACCGTACCTTGATGATCTCTACTAGCTGGTCCACGCCACTGTCCCCAGGGAAGATGGGCTGGCCCAGCAGCAGCTCGGCCAGCACGCAGCCGGCCGACCAGATGTCAATGTTGGACGTGTAGTCGGTGGCACCAAAGATGAGCTCCGGGGCACGATAGTACCGTGAGCAGATATAGGACACATTCGGCTCCCCCCGAACTAACTGCTTCGCACTAGAAGGCGGTAAAATGGAGATGAAGCAGAAACAGACAGTTCAGGAGGGGAATGATGCCAGTCAACGTGAAGCTTTCATTTCTCAGTGTGTCTGTTTTCACAAAACCACAGCATGTGAGCAGTCAGAGGTAAGAAAAACATATAACAGATGTAGACAGGCAAAGTCCAGGCTGAGAAAGAGATGGCTGCACAAATAGACAGCCTACTAAACATGCACGCTGAGACACAGACAGTAACAACAATGGAAAGAACAATAGCAACAGGCCGACACGTCCAGAGAAAGTCTGTTACTGACCTGCCAAAGTCACAGAGTTTGAGGATGGCCGTCTCTGGGTCCACCAGGAGGTTCTGGGGCTTGATGTCTCTGTGACACACGCCCTGGGAATGGATATAAGCCAGACTGCGGAACAGCTGATACATGTACACCTGAGGAGGAGGGGACAGAAAGGGTTGGCATAAAGGTTTTAACAACTTGGACACAATCATACTGATATTCCAGGAAGAAACGCAAAGATGAATTTGAGGATACCAAAGTTCACCACTGTCATGTCTTTTCGCCGTTCTCATGTTAAGGTCATCATCATACTCTAAAGTATGAAAGTATGATGGAAAACTAGTCGGGACAATATGGCCTTAAATGATCACAATCCCAGCAGTATATAACAACAATTCATCATGAAATAAATAATTGAATTAATATAACCAGGACCTGGATAAGAGGCAAACAATGATGGCAGGTTTAACCAATTGAAAATAATACATTTTAATAAGTTGAATTAGGTTTTTGCTTAAATTGACACATGAAATGTCAACCCCACTTTTAGTTTATAGATCTCCCAGCAGCCTGCAATCAGATAAAAAGTTAATTTCTAACTAAAACTACTGCCTACAACCGGCATGAGAAAATCCTTCAGAAAAATAGGAGAGGAAAATAAATTAAATTTAAGACTTTTGTTGTTAAGGAAACTGAATTCTAGGTTTTTAAAACGTTTCAAGCCCTGCAGAGAGCCTGACAATTAATTGCATTGTATTAATTCAGGCATTAGCTGGCTCAGCTAATGCCTGAATTTTATGCGTGTGAAGAGGTTTTTCATCATGTGCCAGTCACTTCAATATGTGCCCATATTGTGTTTTTGGGTGCACTGTTTAGGTAGGTGCGTGATGAAAGACGCAGCTGTGCGGTGGCTGACGCAGCCTGCAGTGCCGTGTTTCTACAACAAAACATAGGGGTGAAAAATCCTCCCTGAAGATGTGCGACTATCTTCATCCAACCCCTATTTGACATTTGTCTACACACCCTAGGTCAATGGTGTCACTCTCGAATAAAAAATTGCTCACCCAGTTAAGTCAGTCATTTAATGGGTCTGTGAAATGCAGACTGTAAGCATCTTAATATGATAAATCACTCATCACCATTATCGTCATTATTACCCCCATGATGCAGTGACAGCAGGCTGGCCACCAATTACAAAATGATTACAGCGAACATGATGACTGAGGGATGAGAGATGATGTTTAAAAAAGGGGGAGAGAAGGAGGAAGAGACCGGTGAGGAAGAAGAAAACAATGAGAGACCCTGAGGACAGGGAGGGGGAAAGAAGACCACCAGACAGGCTGTGATGGAAGTGTGTCGCTGGAGGACGGAGGGGTGACGGAGGAGAGAGAGCGCAGTATGCATCTCAAAGCCACAGGGGAGCAGCAGGCTGAGGAAGGGAAATGGGCCATGAGACAGCTATAACGTCCTCTCTGCTGCTGGAGACACAGTGAACACGCAAACAAACACTCTCTGAAATGAGCTCCCTTTTAAAAACAGGGAACCAAGTGTATTGCAAACTGATTAATTCCCCTGGGACCATCTTTCCCTTTCTGCTTTTAATCCTTTAACAGTGAGCCGTCTGTGAGAAACAAACAGGAAAATACTTGGTTGTTTTTTACATCCACAGGCAATTACTGAACAAAATGTTACTTTAATTTCCCACAATTCTTTTGTCAAATTTCTAAATGACTGATTAAACTTAATTGAACAACTAAGCTGAAATATCTAAATCAAATACCTTTTATTATTTGACATGTATATAGAGAGAGAGAGCTATTCCATGACAGAGTAGCAGACTCATCTTTTTAGAATTAAGTATTTACAATTGTATACTTCCAACCATGAAAGCACCAAGGGCACAGATCTCTGCCAAATATGAACAATCCTCCAACTTGCAAAGCAGCTGCCTTTCTAACAAATAGTACTGTATTTGTGCGTCATCCGTGCCTTTTCTATAAAGCAGCACATGTTTGACAGCGTGGATGTCAGAGGTTCCCACTAACGAATACATGCAGCATCATCAGTTACAGCTGGAATGCATTTCAGATGCATTAATCCCACATCACCGCCAAAATGAATCCAACGAATGTCCACTTAATTTCCATTCTCAGCTTTTTTTTTAAAGAAGAACACACAGGGGTGAAAACATAATCTCTGCAGGCCTTGTGGGACGTTGGTAAGAAAGACCAGACAGTATATTTCATTCGATGATTATAACAGCACGTTTCACTTATAATACATATAGAAATTAAGTACGTCAACCCTGAATAACTGACTTGAATCAACCGTTTGATGCCTGCAGCCGTGAGGTGAAAGCAGTTGGGGGGAAATGCCCACATGCACACCCAGCTGTGTGTGTGTGTGTGTGTGTGTGTGTGTCATTTTTAAGGTGTGCCCACCTTAACATAGATGATGGGGATGGTGGTCTTGGCTTTGTTGAAATGCCGAGCCACCCTGTACACTGTCTCGGGGACGTAATCCAGCACCAGATTCAAATACACCTCATCTTTCTGGAAAGGAGGAAAAAAGAAAGAGGACTGTACAATTAGAGGTGGAAAATTGAATACAAAACAAACCAATCTTATGAAATATGTTGGGTTGTACAGGGGGTGAGTAAGTAATCACAAAATAATTATTGTAGCTCTATTCAATGGTTAGCTTTATGATTGAAGATGGCTTTTTGAAGGACAACATGAAACATTCATCTTGTGCTTTGCACTTGCTAGCGACGAATATCTGAAGCAAACAATGATTGAATATTGAAACATTTACAGTTGATACAGCTTATTGACAACATTTACACATTATTAGTAATAAAACAAATCTACAATTATGAGTATAAACACAGTTAGCTTGCCATAGTAATTACTGCTAAAGTACATAGGAGTGCAAACATTGTCAGACTCAAATACAGGGAGGATATTCAGGTACATTGATAACAATGTTATACTTAATTCATAAAATTAAAAAATCTTTCATTATATAAAAGGATACATGACTTTCTACTTTTTTACAGCAGATGGAGTTAAAATACAATGACACATGCACTTTGCTTACATATAAAACTTAATTTTTTAATCTTAGGAATACAAGGACACTAATCTTAGGAATACAAGGACGCTCTAGACACTTGTTTCTAGAGCGTACAGTTTAGAGGCTACGGATCAAAAGCCAAGTTTGGCTGATTCAGCTCATGTTTTCTCAGATGCAGATACGCCAAGGGCAAAAGATAAACCACAATAAAAACATGAGCAATTCAGAAAAGTACATGAATCCTTAAAATGTTGACTTAAGGGTGTGAATTTAATGTACAATAAAGACCCGGATCAACTCGTCTAAAACATGTCAATGAATCATCATTGATGACTGGCTGGGTGTGGTGGCAGAGTGCTTCATCTAGAAACTTGATTCCTACTGCATAAAAAACGTCAAGTCACTGCATACACACCTTCTCCCCACTGGAGTAGAAGAAGTAGCGTAGCCTCACAATGTTGCAGTGGTCCAATTTCCTCATAATTTGCAGCTCCCTATTCTGCAATGAAGAAAGGAAAACAGAAAAGGAAGTGAAATGCAAAAATTGCAAACTGTGCAAAAATATGACAGTTATAGCAAACTAGCACAAGTCCATGAATTCAGGACAATTACAAAAGAACTTCATATTCTGATCCACAGAGTTAAAGTAAGAAACAATGTAATTTGCATATTGCAAAAGCCACCACAACCTTCTGTGCAGATGCAAAGTTTACAACTTTACTGTAATTATTTGACCGTAAGCCTGTGTAAACATACCTTAAACCTCTTGTCTTGGAGAACTTTCTTAATTGCCACCATCTCCTGGCTGTCGATGAGGCGAGCCTGGTAGACCACCCCAAAGGAGCCATTTCCTATAACTTTTATATCTGTATAGGACACTTCCTGTGGGCGATCGGGGCCCTGGCCGGGTGTGGCTACCACCGTTGTCACCTTGCCACTGTCTCCTGAGGATGAAAGCACAAATATGCCTTCAAAAAAAAGATCCTGATATGATCAAAACGCTCCCAGTCAAGAAATTCACCGTGGCTTCACACCACAGTTACATATCTTATATATTTGTAAACTTTAAACATACAAACATCCTGTCGTGAAAAAGCACCATCATTTTCATGGATGAAGTGATGTTTAGACATGTGAGAAACAGTGACATGACAGCCTTTAAACCAGTGTTAAAACATAAGTTAAACATCTTCTCTAAATGGTTGTGACCCATGTGGTGACCCTCCACTGGCTGGTAATGAGCTGCTGATAGTTCCCAGAACACTTTCCTACTAGTCCCCGGGGTGAAACTTGCACAAACCCCTTTCATACTCAGCCTGAGCTTGACCCATTCATATGAGACCACTGTCCAAGACTAATCACTACGACAGCATTCCAAACATGCTACAACTAAAATACAATATTACTCATGTAATAACCAAATAAATTAAGGGATGGAATTTGTTTCAGTTTTACTCCCAGCCAGCTTCTTTGCGTCGCTGGGCAATTATCTCCGCATATGGCACATTTTTGGCAAAGACCATTTACATTAAATTCCCATTCCAAATAGGAGTGCCTGGAGCACATCCCTGCAACCCACGTTTAGCGCAATTCAGGACAACAGTCTCGAAGCCAGGTCGAGTGACGTGCATTGACCCATGCAGATTGAAGGTTTAACCTTTGTCGATCTGAATTACAGTCTTAATCACAGTTTTCAGCTCAGGACCTCTGCGATCTTAATTACCTTAATGTCCACATTCCAATAACATACATCTAACCCAAGTATAAGTTGATGTTATCCCTGTGTAAGAGCCAGTTGAGCACATTGTTGTAATTGGTGTAACGGTATATATTTTCTGTTGGTATTAAAGTTCATACAACAGTTATATACATTTTGAATAGCTTGTTATAAGTAGACTATTCTATGGTTATGTTTATATTTGCCATTATGATAAAAAAAAAAAAAAAACTAAAAACTAAAATACAGGCACATATATTACCATTTTCAATAGAATTTTTGACCTTGTGGAAATGAGATGTTTAAGATCTAAGAGTAACTGACAGCTCTAGTTAGGGTCAAGTAGCTGCTCAGTGCTTTATGCCTGTGCTCGTTTTGGGTCAAGAATGATTTGACAAATCGGCACCAGAAGCAATGACACTGGGAGGGGAAGAGCAGCAGAGAAGAGGCCCATTGCCAAAAGGCTTGTCAGAGCCTGTGATAAAAAATTGCGTGGACAGTAGCACACCCAGAAGTGCTACCATTTCCTGGGCTTGCTCACTTCGCCTGTCTCAACAGGACCCCTCCTGATCTCTAGTAGGTCTCCAAGTCTCAAAATGGAGTCAGATAATTAAGCATTTTGGTCTCTCCCATAAATTGCCAAACAAAAATAATGTAATTTGGCTTCATCAACTGCTTATTATTTCTGGATATAAAAGTATAACAAATTAGATACCCATCTCCAATTGATTCGTGGTGACAAAAGACAACTTTACCAGCCCAAACGTTTTTCAAGGTTATTAATGAACAGCAGCCGATAGCATATCCACATGATTGGCCTAGATCTGATCTCAGCCCTCAGGTCAGCAGGAAATATTCAGCTTTTGAGATCAGTCACTGTTTGGTTCCTGCATCCTCTATTTCTGCTCCACAATACAATGTTCCTCTGTATCTCCTTTTAGCATCACTTTCACACTCTTTTGAAACAAGTTAAGTCAGAGGGGAGCAAATTAAATATGGAGCAGCTGTGGCATGATAGTCCCTTGAATAATGAATGCAAAAATGAGCACTCTGCCCAGCTGTCAGTGAATAGCGTTGGTTTCTAATACGTCAACGGAAGCCTGATGAGTAAGAGAAAAGGAATGAGCAGAGTGACTCTCATCACACCCACACTAATAAGCAATTAGCTTGGAGCTCGTTGATAGGTGTAAAACTCAAACACGGTTTTAACTTCAGAAACTTATCAGCAATTGCATGATAAATTACAACAGGTATTTTATCATGTATGGCCTATAGGAACGCTAATGGCACTTTGCCTGATGTTGAGTGATGATGGATTTAAACTGGTTGTGGTTTGGATAAAATCACTCCAAGGCCTTTTAATCCACACGTCTGAACGTTTCCCCTCCCCCACCATAGAAGATGCTTTAATTGACCTAACACCAATCAGAATTTTTTTTACATACATTACAAATAACTCTGGATGGCCCATACATTTTCTGATCAGAAAACTAGACCGCACAACTATTGAAGTTTATGTTCTTGTACCACACAGACTCAAGATGGTGCTCTTGCAATGCATGTATCTCTTAAGCATCGACAGATAGCAGGTGCTGATCCAATATTTCAAATGTTAAATCTATATCATATTGCATGGATTGGGATCATTTTTAAACAAGTTAACATTTGGCCAGAGATAGCCGTGGTTATTGTGGCACGTAATACTGAGTCAGAGGCCCACCGAGAGAGTGAATTTCATAATGATATTGGTGAAGAAACTTTATTTGAGGTGGATCATCACATCTCCACTGTCATGGCGAACTGTTTCCACTATCTTAAGCTAGAATTCTCACTTTCTTGAAACACATGCATAGATACTTTCATATATGTTTAGGCATCCGGGTGAGTAGTTAGATTACGGTTAAGGTAAATTCACCATATGCTGGTTAATAACAATATGTAACTCAGTACATTGGGATACTTTTATGATTTTAATTTATTCAAGGCTACCACACAATGTATAGTATTGCCACTCTAGTTTATCAAAAACTATGTGTGCAAGATCAGACTAGACCGAGGACAACGCCTAAAAATGTAGACCAGAACATTTCAACCTACTCTTTACAAATGTTCCCATGCTAGCTAGCTTCAACATGACATTAATAAGGTCAGTACCACTGGATCAGTATCTGTGCATCCCAACACTTGACCATCTACTATGTTGCTAATAATACATGGGTTTGGGTGTGTTAGTTCAGGATTTAAAAAAGGCAGGGTAAATTAAGGGTGTGAATGGATGTTGAACATGTATTAACCCCACAGATATCACTAAATTCTTTTGAAATGCGTAACTAATAATTACCGAACCAAAAGCTATTGGCAAGATTCTATTTGAACGATTAAAATGACGATAGTCAATTGTTTTTTCCTACGGTCATATCAAGGCGATTTTAACTAATTTACTATAATAACTAAGAGGTTATAAAAATAATATCTAGCATCTGAGCCCTGCCATGCATTTAGAGATGTTTCTGGAGGAGCACAAGTGACAAGTACATTTTCAATTCTTCATTTAAACCAGTTTCCTGTCTCTTTTCTATGGATCAGACACCCCAAATACCCGTATGCCTGCTCACCAAAACTTTGCTCTGCCCTCCATAAGAGTAGTTAACATAGCTGTAGGCCGATCCAGTGTTATTTTTTTTCAATCATTTGATTGATGTTCTCAAATAAAGCTTTGAATGTCTGTCGTCATATTTTGTGACGTCATCACCCTAAAAACTGGGAAAAATATGATTTTGTATTATTGTGGTTATATAAATGTACTGATGCGTGCCTCCCTTTGAGTGCGCGAGAGCAACCAGTTTTTTGACTGTAGAGGAAATGTTTTTTTAAAGGCTAAATGCTAACAAATGTGGATTGAGGCAGAATATCTTAGATAAAAATATGTGAATTTTGGAAATTAATACATCCAAATTTAGTTTTTTGGAATGAGACAACTACGAGACGAGGACTGAGCGCCACGTCGCTTGCTCTGTGTTTGGATGAAAGAGTGTGAAGGTAGGCAAAAAGAAGATGAAGCTTCAAACTATTTGGTAGAGCCTTAGTTATGAATATGATTTCAATTGTGACACGGAAAGATAAAAATGTGAAACTGAACATGATGCTGTGATAGCCGCAACAAGCACAAAAGCGCAGACTTCTAAAAGTAAAGTTTTAATAATTTAAATAAAATGTTCACACATTGCAGAAAGTTTGATGGTTTTATTATTTCAAAGCTTCGTCAGATGCTGAGCCACACTGCCGCCCCTTGGCGATCAAATCTTGAGTAACCACGAGTGGACAATATGAATTCAGTAATAATCGGCCAACCCTATTTCACACGTGTGAACACACTGTGGAACAGGCATTAATGAGGCTAAGTATTAAACTTTGTTTAGTACAAACTGTAATGTGTCCTTTGCACAGAGTATTAAAAACTGTCTAAAGCTGGCGGGGAATTCTCCCTTAGATTCATACTCTTTTGAATATTTGATCGGACCATTTCTGATTAAATCTTTTCGACTATGTTTTAATTAGGCCAAGTTCTAGTACAACTACTTGTGAGAATTGAGAAACTTAATTTAAAATGACAAAGGGGCTTTGAGGGGTGGAAAAGGGTTACATCCCTCAAAATACAGTATTATATAAAGTACTGTTTTTGTATTGCTACTTACACTCAGGTAATACATTTTTATCAAATAATTTTAAACAATACCAAGACCTAATAATTCATTTGCATTGCATTTGTTTGGCCAGTTCTAATCCCGTTATATCAATGATTGCCATTATGCCTAAAGGCGTTGATCAGGCAAACTAATTACATCATTTTGGTCAGTCTCCACTTGTCTTTGTCACCTCTTGCTCTCAATGATGATTTATAGTGTCAAAGACACCATCAAGTTATTCTTGTTAACATGTTTTTCTCTGTTGTCAGACAACTGAATGAGTATTAAGTAGCGATTCAAACGTGGCTTGTTAATGCAACCTGTTAATCATGAACAGTTATTCCTTTACTTTTGCACTAAAGGTATTGATCAAATCAGGAAAGAGTAAACGGAGGTTAACGGTGACATCTGTCTTGTGTGACTGACAGTATTGGAAAAATCCCAGTGAGAGTAGAGGTAGGAGAAAGTGACCTTTTAAATATTGCTGCCACACAACATTTGACCACGTCTGAGCAGGCAGATATCATCCTCCCGCAAGCTCAGTTTTGGCCATGCATATTGATCCACTTTAGAGGGCTTAGTTTTAGGTGTGAAAATATTTCAAAGGCCAAAATGTAGAAATGTTTTCAGATTTAGTACCAATGTAGTCTAAAACAGCATTTGTTTTATTTCGGCAGGGTCTTGCCATCTCTAACAAGAACAATGCTTTCACAAAATGCAGAATATGCTGAGACATCATGAAACCTGAACAAGGGAAAAGTGAGCTTATATTCCAAAGCAATGGATATGAATGAGCCAAATCACCTGATGAAGATCTGCTGATTGGCCGCATGCACTAACTTTAGTAAAGATTTACTACAAAGCAGCACGAGTCGACTTTGAGCTTTGACATCCATTCATTTTCTTTTGTAGTCATTTCTCCTGTTTAAATAATCAATTATTGATCAAAACACCATATTATTTTCTGACAGGCCCCAATAACTCTAGTTTTTCTTTCCAGTTTTGAAAATGCTAATTGACACAAGAGCTGCGATGTTATTTTCTTCCATCTCTCCCAGTCTGTCCTTCCGCACACCTCTGTCCAACCCTACAGATCTTCAGCCAACCGCTACCGTTGCATAGCTACATGACCCCTGAGCATTCTGCAAGTTCTTGTCATCACACCAGCAAAACCAACTGGAGGGACTTGGCTGTTGGCAAACCAGGGTTTCCAGTAGAGGTGTCAAACCGGTAACGATTGTGAGTATGTTCAACCATCAGCGTAAAAGTAGACAGGACACTTAAAGGAATAATGGCCTCCACTCAGGTTTACAGATATTAAATTCAATTGAGATAGTCTTCCACTTAAAAATGGTGCTGACACGGTTGTACAGGCAATGTGTCGAATGCAACTTTACCAAACCGTTTCCACTCTAACCTAGATTTCTCACTTTCTTGGTGAAAGATAACCTGAGGTGGCTTTGAGTACTGGACAAGCTTTTTAAACCCATGCATTGATGCCTTCATATATGCATTAATGCAGTAGTTATATTAGGTGAAGGTAAGGTCACCACATGCTGGTTAGTAACAATTTGGAACTCAGTAGTTTGGGATACTTTTAAAGATTATAATTTCCATTTCTTCAGGCTACCACACGGCGTACAGTCTCCCTATCTCTGCAAGAGCAGACTGAACCGAGGACGACGCCTAAAAAAGTTAGCCCATATAATTTCAACCCGAAGCCCTCTTCGCCAAACGTTAGCAAGCTAGCTAGCTTCTACATCTGACATTAATGACGAATCCACCAGAGCGTCGGCTAACACACACACACCAACTCTATTCTTGGGTTACAATGCAAAAATAACGGTTAGGTAATGTGTCCGAAAACATTTACATAACGTTATTTACCGTTGAAACGCCAACGGCTTAGTTAAAATCTCTCTAGCAGCAGCAGCAGCAGCAGCAGCAGCTGCTAACGATGATGTTAGCTGTGCGATAAAGAGCCCTGATCGCTCTGGTTCCTTAATGAAAAGCACAGCCAGCGTTAGCCGCACAGCTAACCTGAGTTAGCTAACCAGCTAACCCGCTAACCGCTCGCTGCTCCGCGACAAAGATCGACACTAAGTCCACTCCAGACACGTTTATCCACAAATAACGTACAGCACGAGCCTCTGTGAGGACGTCTAAAGTGGGCTCATGGTAATGAAAATATTTAAATAATACTTACTGGGAAGTTTCAGGTTCCCAAAGCTCGTCGAGCTGCTTCCACTGGCTTGTGAAGCCCCAGTTTTTCCTGTCGAGCTTCCGCCGGCTGCCGCCGATCCGGCTCCGGCTGCAGCGGCTCCGGGAGCTCCGGGAGGCTCAGCGAAGGAGCTGGTCCTGGGCCGCCCGCTGCCGCTCATGTTTGTGTGAACTAAAGCCGGGGGCAAGGTGGAGCGTTAACAGGAGCCAGACCGGCACAAACTCAAGCTTTTATAGGTGTGTGTGTTTTAATATTCGAGATAAATATAAACTACACTTACAGCGTTCTGTATAGGTCGCCCGTCTCCCCCTTTCTTCCTCTGTAGAACGGTGATGGTGGGGGACTGGAGAGTTGACGCACGGCAACGTAAAGCTTCGCAAGGGTTGCTGGGAAAGTGAGTTCTTTTGGGGGAGAATTTGAGACCAACGGAAATATGAACTCAAATCTACAATAATGACGGTTGTGATTCGTGACACCTCGATGATACATTAACAGGGGGGCGTTGCCTAGTAACAATGTTTGTCGGGCTAAATTATGCTGATCATCGTCAAAGCAGTCAATTACTGTATTAAATAAATAAATAAATGAATAAACCGGCTGGGGGGGTGGGGGTGATTGTTCGCTAACGTACAAAAAAGAACTACAAGACCCAGCAGGAGAGCCCCGTTTATGATTGACAGTCAGGCCGTCCAATCACAGGCCCGGAAACGTTGACACTACCGCATTGGGGCAGAGCTTCGTATCACACGAATGGAGGCGATCAGCGGGCAAACGTTTCGTTTCACTCAATGAAATGTGGTTTCCCACGGACACTTTTTTTCAAATTTCTGCATTTCCACGCCGCAGACGGTGACGCGGGACCAACGGGAAAAGGGGCGCACGCTTCCGTGTGAGCGAAGGGCGACGAGCACACGCGGGATTGTCCCAACGAGAGTAAATGAGAGCCGAGGGTAAAGAAGGGCCCGCCGTCGCAGCCGGAGAGCTTCGGGGAAAAGTGGGTAGCGCCGCCTGACGGACCGCCAGACGAACCGGGGAGCCGCCGTCAGGAAACCGCGGTGCCGAGAAACAGGTCTGCAATATCGGAGGGAGCGCCGCCAACAGCTCTCCGTACGCTATCACACACTGTAAATAAAGATAAGAGCCACGTTTGTGCGGAGAAGCGGACCGAGGCCAGCGGGGACCCGCCGAGCGGCGGTCGGTCTGTTAGCATTAGAGGGCCTCCGTCGAGCTAACGGCGGGACATTGCGATGCCTGTTTGCGGGACTGATCCGTGATATCTGTGCAGACACTGCTGGGTCTTTTTTATTGAACACACTGATGACACATGGGCCGTTGATGAGAGAGACACTGAAACTATATATTAATAATTTGATGCTACACAACAAGCTGATTTTTAATGTGGGTACGTTTCAGTTTAACATGTAGTTTTTTAATGTTTGTTTTGTTTTACCACAGGTGTGCGCTGACACTGACCTCAATTGATTGCACACATCACTGAAGTTTCAGCTCAACGCCTCATCACCTGTCATACATCATCTTTCATGAGACACTTGCACAATACATAAGACGAAACACACATTTTAATACACGCAAACACACAGAGTACCAGCATGGCCGAGCAGGAGCAGGAGCAGCAGCAGCAGCAGGAGGAGGAGGAGGCTGAGGGCATGTATGTGGAGCACCAGTACATGTGCAGTGAGTGCCACCAGCTCTTCAACACCCTCGAGGATGTACTGATCCACCAGCAGATCCACACTGGCCAAGAGGGAGATGGGGAGGTGGGGGAGGTCATGACCTTCCAGGGTGTCGCAGAGATGGGGCAAACCCAGCAGTACCAGTGTCTGGAGTGTGGGGCCCTCCTCATGAACCCGGAGGAACTGCTGCAGCACCAGGAGATGCACATGAGAGAGGCGGGGATGGAGGTGGAGCATCAAGGTGAGAGATGTGATTGTGTGTATTTTATAAGGGCTTCTTTTTCTTTCTTTTTTTGCATAGCTACTAGTTATACTAAGACAAAGAAACGACACTAACTGTCCGTGTGTGTGACTGTTCCCCAGAGCTGTGTGAGGTTTTGGAGACAGAGGAAGGGTCTGAGGGTCAGCTGTCTGGACCTGTTCAGTACCAGTGCCTCGACTGCCTGGCTCTGTTTGACTCACCTGATACCTGGCTGGAGCACCGGCGGACCCACAGTAGGAGCAGTACACACAGTAACACGGAGACCGTGGTAAGGGAGACTTATTGAACTCGTGAATAACTGTAAAAACATTTTTGTTCTTATCTGGAAAGTAGAATTCATTTAACTTTTTTTACTGTATGAATGCTACAGTAGTCTTTCTGTCATTGTCACAATTATTGGTAATTTAACAAGTTGACTGGTGTAGTTCTTAAACCAATTTTTCAACGTTGGTGCCACATTATTTAGGAGACACAGCAACAATTAGTTTGAAAAATAAGTTGCTTCCTAAATTGACTAGTCCTACCAAAAGCCTGTTATTGAGCTGTAACAATGATAAATGAAGTGTGTATATTGGGCCACAGTATTAATGATGTAGGTTATATTCTGCAGACCCATTCACATCCTGGAACTAGATTTATGTGGAGTGTGAAATGCATTGTCATCTTTTGTTGGGAGTTTTTCTCCAGACTATCAAAGTAGAGTTTGTGTGCATCAGACCGACCGACATGTAATAATACTGAGTCGAGTCTCATTATAAAGTGAAGCTGACGATGGAACAACTGTAAATCTGAGCAGTTAATCTGGTAACAGCTGAAATTTACTCAAACTTTCCACGGTGCTGAGTCATTCGCAAGCACAGTTTAAAATCTCAAAGACACTTTGCTGTTTTTGACTTACCATTTATTTAATTTGGGTCAGGCTCTTATGCTCAAGAGCACATTCAAATAGCTTCAAAGGGAAACACTCGTCTTCGAGACTCTCTGGGTTGTGTCGGCCAGCACAGATTGGTTTGCTGCAACCGCACTGTAATTCTAGAAAATACTAGTTTGAATGGCAAGTCGCAGACATCTCGTCTCCAAAGCATCTGATAGTCAACTAGAAGACATGAATCAGAGTGACGGCGCTGAACTGTCAGCATCTTTGCTCTTCTAAATGGAGAGCCATTATCAAACATTGCTTAATTTCTGTAGAAAATATAACAAGCCATGTTTTTTGTTTTTTTTAATTGGCCCTTGCAACAGGAGTATGTGCTGCAGCCTGATGGCACCATCACTCCACTGAACAACATGCAGAACTACGTACTGAGTGAGCAGCAGGCCGGGGAGATCTTGGCACAGGTACTTGGGATCGTAAACGCCTCACAACAGAGGAATTAAATGAGAACATGATGAAGGGTTTTAAGGTTTGTACGTTTCTGTGTGTCTTTTCCAGGTACTCGCTCAGCAGCAGCAGCAGCAACAACAACAACAGCAACAACAGCAGCAACAACAACAGCAACAGCAGCAACAGCAACAGCAGCAACAGCAACAACAACAACAGCAGCAACAGAAGAAACTTCAGTCCAAACCTGCAGCATCCTCCCGTTCCACCCTGCTGCCCCCAGTGACGGCCATCCCTGGCTCTGCCACCATGCACCTGCAGATCCTCACAGCTCAAGCTCTGGCGGACAACTCCACCGTCCCCGGTCAACGCCGCTCCAAGCTGCCCCCTCTGTTGCCTGCAGTTGGCCGAGGCTCTTCGGGAAAGCTGGGGGTCCTGGAGAACGGGGACCAGAGACTGGAGTTAAGGTTGGCCCCCAGTGTCCAGGATGACACCCAGCAGCAGCAGCCAACAGAGGTGGTGGTCATCCACCCGTATGAGTGCTCAGAATGCTCCCTTCTCTTCCAGACCCCGGAGGACTTCCTCCAGCACCAGGGAGAGCACTTCCTGGGTCAGGACAAGGAGAGTGGAGAGCCAGGCGTCATGAGTGGCTTCGAGGAGGTGCGAGGGAGGGAGGAGACGACAGAGAAGGTGGAGGACGTTAGGATTAGAGTAGTGGAGAAGAAAGCAGCAGTCTGGGCCAAGTCCCAACAGTGTGAGCTCTGCAACCGAACTTTCACCTCCGTCAACCGGCTGGCTGCTCACAAGCGCGTGCACGAGCAGGGCACGCACGAATGTCCGGAGTGTGGCAAGGTGTTCAAGAAGGCGACGTCACTGCAGACACACATGCGCACACACTCGGGCGTGGCCAGATACTTGTGTGTGGACTGTGGCAATGGCTTCACCACCGAGATGACTCTTATCATGCACAGGTAAACACCACAGCGGTCTGCGTAACTGTGAACAACAGACGACCGATATTAACTTTTGATTCCTTTTCTGTCTGTTTCATCTTTTCCTCCTGGTGTCTTGCAGGAAGTCCCACATCGCAGATCCCTTTCACAAGTGTCAGTTCTGCAACAAAACCTTCACCAACATGACCAAGTACCTCTACCACCGTAGAACCCACCTCAACCGTGATTCATCTGGCACACCCGCCCCGGTCTCCATGGTAGTCAAATAAGCATACCCCCCTCCTGCCGCCCCCCCACACACACAATTGCGCCTGCAAACCTCAAGTTAGCATGTCATTTCAATTTGGCATGTGCTTGTGTTTTTCCCCTGCAGGCCTCAGCTCCAATAAGAGCGTCTCTCTCTGCACTTGCCATCCTACAGAGAGCGAGAGAGAAGAATTCTCTCACTGATGAGGCAAAGCGCAACCTGCTGGCCCCTCTCTCAGAAGATGAGATGGAAAAAATGGGGGAAGATCCAATGCAGAGTTCTCAGAGCAAAGTGGTAGAAGGTGAAGTGGAAAAGCAAGTTGAGGAAAGCAACATGGAGGTGACTGCCCCACTTGAAGCCAACACCAATGACCCCGAGCCGGTGGAGGATGCCACCAAGTCTGACTTGGACACAAACCATGCTCCCCCTGACGACACTGGTGTTTGGGTCACTGCTTCAGCTGCTTCAGCCGCTTCAGCCCCTTCACCTGCATCATCCGACAAAGGGCCTTTTTCTTGTCGTTCATGCTCCAAGACCTTTCCCTCCCAGCTGCAGCTCGTTCACCATCGACGCAAGTCCCACGTCACTGAGCGCAGCTTCATCTGCGGCATCTGTGGCAAGTCTTTTAAGAAGCAGATCCACGTGCGCAACCACATCCGCATTCATACCGGTGAGCGGCCCTTCCAGTGTTCTGACTGCGGCAAAACCTTCTCGTCTCTTGCCAATCTGATGAGGCATAATCTCATCCACTCGGGTGTGCGGCCATACCGCTGTGACGTCTGCCACCGCTCCTTTTCACAGTCCTCCAACCTCCGTCAGCACAGCCTGCTGCACGCCAGTGCTGCGACACTGTGCTGCCCAGACTGCCCTGCCACCTTTCGCTGGCCCACTAAGTTGGCGGCGCATCGCTACACTCAGCATCCAGGGGCTCCGGCCCCTTTCCCATGTCCCCACTGTGAGGCTGGCTTCCTGACCAGGCGGCAACGAGACAGCCACTTTCTGGAGCAGCACCCTACGCTGGTGCAGGCCGGCACAGGGATGGAAGTGGGCAAAGAAACCGACAACCAGGCAGAGTTGGGCAAAGGCCTGACCTCGGTGCCCTCCACCTCAACCACAGCAGAGACGGAATCGGGAGATTCAGCCAGTCTCGTGCGGGGGGGCCTAGATTGTAATATTTGCGGGAAGAAGCTGAATTCTCCTGCCAATCTGCGACTCCACAGACTGAGCCACTTCGCCTTAGGCCCTGGGCGGCCGCGGTGCACCGCCGGGAAGCGGCCCAAAGCCCACCAGTGTCTTATCTGTGGCAAACTGTTTGTGTCTTCCTCCGGAGTTGCACTCCACCAGCGGGTCCACACTGGCGAGCGGCCATTTCCTTGCCAAGTGTGCGGCAAGCGCTTCCGTCAGAACACGCACCTGCGAGAGCACCTGCGCACGCACTCGGGCGAGCGGCCGTTTCGCTGCGAAGTGTGCGGAAAGGGTTTCATCCAGAGTATGCACCTGGCTGAACACCGTCGAACACACACAGGCGAACGGCCGCACGTCTGTCCGCAGTGCGGCAAAGCCTTCAAGACCTTCTCCAACCTGAGGAACCACAAAAAGACCCACGCCAGGCAGCAGAGGCTGGATGAAGAGGCCGCTGCCCAGGTCGCCATGGAGACCAGCTCTGCTGTGGCGGTGGTGGACGCTTCGGCAGTGGAACTAGCCAACGGGCAGCCTCAGCTCATCCAAATACAAGCCTCAGATCTTCAGCAGGTCAGGATGTATAGCCTTCTTACTCATCCCTAAAAACAACATAATTAAGTCCTATCTATACATTTTGTCTGCGTACTTTCTGCTGTTAGTTGAACTAATTCTGTATTCGGTTTCCTCCTTAGACACACGGCACTCCCACTATCATGTGTAATGAGTTTGGGGAGACCATAGCCATCATTGAGACCAGCGAGGGAGGAGTGCTGCCTCTGGAGCAGGCCTTGGAGATCTATCACGCCGCTTTGGAGAACGGCCTCGCCATGGAAACGGGCGCTATGGACGGACTGCAGCTCCTCTGAGAACGAGTTTAAGTGGACAAAAGAAATGGACTTTATTCTGCCAAATGTATGAGTTCAGTATGAGTCTTCATACTGACTCTAACAAAGACTAATTGACTACTGAGAGGTTGAGTCCAGTTCAGACTTACTGGAGCCAGATCATTATGTTCTGGACTAAATGGATACGGAGTTCAGCAATCAGACCAAAGTAATTCATCTTTTACAAAGCTATGAGAGGGATCAGTATTAAAGTTTATTTAAATAACGCATAATAAAATAAAGGCTGCAGCATTCATGATGAATAAGGACTATTGGTTGTGCCTCAGATGACATTTGTATGATTCATTTTATCATTTATATGAAATTGATGTGACTTTTCTTCTGTTTAAAGGTTTGGTCGTGCTGTTGTAAATAGGTGAAATCAATAAATGTTTTTTCAAGGTTATACATTTGTGACCCACGCTCACATGCAACACAACCATGTTAGAGTTCACATACTTGGACTCAACTGTTCACTGTAGAGCTGTGAACTTAATTACATCTAAAAAATGATGCTTCAATTTTAACATTCTTGAACCACGTTTTGCATCTCTCCTTAAAGAACCAATAGTTTCACATTGCCAGTGATACAATCACTTTAATTGAACACCTATTTTTTATTTGCATACTGAAAGATACAGATACAAACTTAAATTATTCATATAAATTCCTCTCGTATACTGGAACAGTAAAACAAGGAGTATAACACAAAAACATTAATAGCCATATTTATTGTTTTTTTCCATTTCATGTGTTTTACCTCCTTCGGTAATGGGTGTCTTAAAAGTCAACTCATGTTCAATGACAGATTTTTCCTTAATAATATAATGAGTCTACTGACTACAGTAATTATTTACAACACAACCAAGTCTTGCACAAAGTAAACCAGTATTAGATCCTACCAGCTCTTTGATTCATTACCCTCCCCTCACTTCCCCCAGTTTTCTCTCCGCCTCCCTAGAAAGGTCTGGAGAGAGCAATAAAGTGACAAAGGGAGGAAGAAGGGAAGGAAAGAGGTGGCGGAAGGAGATGTACAAGTGTTGAGGCTATAAAATCAAACGTAGCGAGGGACAGAGAGGCCTAGAGGGTTGTCTAAAAACATACGGCTTATTACTGCTGAAAGAATAGAAAGGTCCACGTTGTGTTTGTCCTCCTCTCTGCGATGAACAATAAAAATAACTGCACCGCAGGTACTCGCTGAGGTGAGAGGCCAGACTAAGGAAGACAAGAATGGAGGAACTGTACAAGAGTCGAGCAGCTTCTCTCACCTGCCTCCAAAAAGATTTAAAAAAAAAAAAAAAGAAATAGTACAATAAACCAAGAGCCGGCAAAAATGAAGGAAACATCTGCCAGCAATGAGAACAGAAGTAAGGACCGGGGTTCACTGCAATGATATGAGGAGTAATAACAATCATAATAATCATAATAATAACCATAGGAATAGTACAACAACAAACCGAATATGACAACGTTAAATACAAATCAAATTATTTAAAAAAAAAAATAAAAGTTAATAAAACTGCTTGGCAATAGAGGATTAAGGCCTTATCAGCCTGACCTCTATGACTAAGAGCCAGGATGTGCCCGTTGACTCTGACCCTCCTCCTTCCTTCATGGCCAGCGAATGAGAGGCACAGGAATGCTCGGTTCCCACCTACTGGCATGTGCTAGGGTCAATCGCAAGAAGGGAGGACATGGCCAGACAGGTAATTGCAGGAATGATGGCACTGCCAGAAGTCCACTTGAGTTCAAGTCAATTTCTCAGTCACTCCTGGTACATCTCCCCTGAAGGTCTACATGTGAACAATAAAATGGAGAAAAAAAGATCTTTCCAGGTCCAGAGTAATAGTTCTCTTATTGAATCAAATAGTTTCCGGCTGTTGAGGGCCCAGCCCCCTAATGTCAGCAGAAACAAGACACAAGCTTACAACAGTTAAGTCTAAATACAGGTTGTTCCTCACGCAGATATGTACTGCTTTACTCCTTTAATGCTATTAAAACAAATATCAAAACATATAATGTTCTTGTTTTAAAGTCGCTGACTTTTCATTGTCTCTGAATGGGGTTGAGCAGGTCACTGCGTCCAAAACAAGAACCCTCTATATTCTTCAAGGCAAATGAGAGCAGCTGTACACAATGGTCCTTCGTTCACTGGCATCAATGGTAGCTTTCCCAACGTGGTTAATACGGAGCGCGAATTTTGAGTGTGGTAATTAAGAGTTTGCAGTTTGTGTGTAAGTGGTGTCATGAAGTCGTTTTTGTGCCATGGGGGTTTCATGCATCTTACCGAAAACAAAGTCCCAACATTGCATAAAAAACATCTTTCACTCTCACCGGTTGGGTGCCAAGGATGGAAAGAAACCAGGATCAGGCCAGAGGAGGGTTAAGAGTGAGGATTAAAAGAAAAGTGTGTGTGAAAAGTGTGTGTGTGTGTGTGTGTGTGTGTGTGTGTGTGTGTGTGTGTGTGTGTGTGTGTGTGTGTGTGTGTGTGTGTTTAGGGGGTGGAAAGGTGTGACTTCAACAGTCACTTATTGGTCAATTTAATTTGTTTGCATCCCTCATCTAGAAGAGTCCTGTGAATCCCGAGGATCCTCTGGGCTCCCCTCGGTCCCTTGATCCACGTCTTCATCCTGCAGGTCCCCACCTCCCCTCATGGATCCTTCTCCTGACTGGGAGCCAGAAGGACCAGCGATGGCGCCCATTGAGTCGGGGATGCCTAAAGCAGAGACTTCAGAGGGGGCAGCCGTCTGCATGATCTTCTGCCGGACCTCCCTGATCTTCAGCTGCAGACACACCTTGGTAGGAAAGATATCGGAGTATCTCGCCTGGAAGGCTGCAGTGGCCTGAGCTAAAAACAAGATAACAAAATAAACCCAACGTCAGCAAGTTCAAATTCATTCTGAAAATGCTTGTAGGTATATTGTAGTGCGTGTTCTTATCTTACCTGATGGAAAGAAGCCCTGCTCCTGGAACAGCTGCATGACCAGCGCTCGCCTCTGGTCCAGTGTTCGTCTCAGGGAGGAGTAGGGCACCTTGTCAAACTCCAGATCGGTCAGGATGTCTTCTCCGTCTGTGGCTGGGGACAAACAGGTGGAGAGGTCGAGTCTTTAGGAAACTAGTTACAATAGTCTGCGTTTAGGTCCTTTCAGACATTTCAGGAGAAAAAAAAAAAAGGTAAATATTAAAACTACGGAAAATGTTGAATGAAATAATGGGTAGGTCGTCACATCAAGCGAACATATTAACCAATAGTACTTTCTGAACCAAACCAGTTGACATCGGCAACTATTTAAAAAAAAAGAAAAAAAGAATTCATGAGTACGGTTGATAAACTTAAGAGGATCTGACGCCCACCGATGGCTCCTCCCTATGCACACTAATTGAGAATTGTATGATAAAAACTGTCAATTTGATTTTGTGCCGGTTGATGCTCCTGACTTTGAGACTGTTGTCTCTACCAAATGAGAAACCGGCTGGTGTCGACCATCTTGATCGCAAACTGTTACAATTTGCTTCTGCTCACGTATCTATTCCAATTTGTCGCATATTTAAGAAATGATTAATGTACGGTGTATGCCCATAGGTCTGGAAGGGGGCAAAGGTGACTCCAATACCAAAGGAAAATAAATTAACCGTCACAAGTACAAACAGCCATCCAATTAGTATACTTCCTTTTTTGAGCAAATTATTAGAAAAGTAGTTTCAAACAAATCCAAGATAATTTTATAAGGAATAAACTGATTACTAATTCCCAGCACAGCATACAGACAAAGTCTCTTTACAGCCACTGCCCTTACCCAGCTAACTGACTGGGGGAAACGGATGGATAACAAGGAAATGGTAGGCACAGTCTTGCTCGTCTTCAGTGTTTTATTTGATGTCATAGACCATGATGTAATGATTACTAAACTAAAGAATATGGATTCAGCAGTACGGCTCTCTCTTTCTGAAAGATCGCAGAGTCTTTTATAATAGTAGCTTATCAGACAGCAGATGCATCAGCTGTTGGGTTCCACAAGGAAGTTGCTCAGGGCCCTTACTCTTCTCTATTCTCACAAATGATCTGCCTGCAACTGAGAATGCCAACATGTTAATGTATGCAGATGACACGACACTGTGTAGCACTGCTTCAAACAAAGAAGAACTAGTCACCGTCCTGAATCAGGATCTTGAGAGAGGGTCTAATTGGGTGAAAGTGAACCAACTAGCCCTGAACATTTACAAAACTAAAAAGTATTGTGTTTGGCTCCAGGACTATGCTTATTGGTGACCCACAGCTTCATCTGTCAAAGTCAGGTTGGCAATGGAACGGGTCAAGAAGACCAAACTACCGGGTGTGGTGCTGGATGAACAATTGTCGTGTTCTGAGCACATTGACGGCGTTGAGACTAAGATGGGAAGGAGCATAGCAATGGATAGAAAGTGATTCACTTATTTAACATCCTCTTACTATTTGTCAGGTATTAAAGTCCTTGGTCTTTTGTCACCTGCAATACTGTCCAGTCAAATGGTCGGCGGCAGCAAAGAAAGACATAAATAAACTAGGTCAAAACCGAGCTGCCAGATTGGCACTCCAGTACTCAATAAGAACAAATATAGCTTAGATGCACTCTCGCCTGTCCTGGTTCTCAGTTAAAATTAAACTCTACTATAGACTTCTCATGTTTTTCAGAAATGTAGTATTTAATCAGACACCTAAATATTTCTTAAACAAAGTACAAAACACATGCGATTGACATAACCATCACACAAGGAATGCTAGCTCAGGTCACTTGATACCTCCAACTCCAAGAACAAACCTCCTCAACCCAATAAACCCAATGCAGAGGTCACCAGTAGTAAATGGGTCACCAGTAGTAATAATAATCCCTTTTGAAAGCATGTATGGCAGATTCTAACTTAGATGAGAGTAATAAAGATAAAGCAAACAATGAAGGAGGCATTTATGAGGAGATCATTAAGACAACAAAAGATAAAATCATTACAATGAAAGTAAAGTGCAAACACAAAAAAACACCAATAAACACACAAACAAGAGCTTCAACCCAAACCTCTCACCGGCGCTTCTATTACACACATCACCCATCAAGAACTAGAAATTAAAAGACCAGAAACAATGACCTTAAATGAAATGCAGTGAGACTCCTTGCTCTGCCCTGTGTTTGTTACCTGCTCTGTCAAAGGTGAAGATGTCTCCCTCACACTTGGCGGCACTTTTAGGCGTGTTGGGCTCCGAGCTGCAGCTTGAGCGCCGCCGACTCTTTCTCTTCGGAGAGACTTGCTCGTCGGTGGCTGAGTCCAAATCTAGAAGCACCCAGAAGAAGATAATAAGAATAATAAACAGAGATCGAATCTACATACTTATCAAGATTCATCACGGAAATCTGTACGGAGCATCATGTAACTTAGTAAACAGTCAATAAACACTAGAGATAGTTCTGGCTTTGATTCCGTAAAAAAACAGCAGCAACTATTTGCTGCTCGCCAAATGAATGCACATTCACGACAGACACTGCAGCTATTCTACAGGACTCCGCTTAAAAGCATTAAGTCAGAGTATCATGAGAGTAAAACCTGTGGAGTTCTTCCTCTTGCGGCGATAGCTGCCCAGAATGGCGCGGGGTGAAGTGGCCAGACTCTGCAGGGTGGGTGAAGGCAAAACCTCCTCAGGCCGGAACTCTGGCAGCTCAGCAAAGCGCTCCTCGAAATACACCTCTGACAGCACCCTGCCCGACCAACGCGCACACACACACACAATATACAGTATATATACACCGTCCATCAATGATTTCTGCAACTGTACTCAAAAGATTCATAAAAAAGGTGTTAACTCACTTGTCTACTGATTCAAAAGTCTTCTTAAGTGGTGGTGGGCGGGCTTTGACTTTTTTGGGTGGAGGACCATCTTTGTCAGCCTGTGGAGGTGGCAAGGTCGGTTCTGTGGCTGATGGAGTGGGAGGAGGTGAGGAGGGGAGGGACTCCTTCCATCCAGCCTGCACAGAAAGTTCAATTTAAGTATTTTATACAAAGTCACACTATTCATTTTCACATTCGAATATCTGTTTTCTTTTTTACTAGTCGAATATATTTTTGAATTTGGAATGTTCCATTTAAGCCCCACTTGATGTGATGTGTCAACAACAACTGGGTACTTTCCTCTCACTACGTTAGATGTTGTGTGTGACGCTCTTCTCACCTCTTTGGTGGTTGTGCTTTCTCTGTGTTGCGTGTCAAAGGAGTCTGCACTGGAGCCCTCCAGGGGACTGTCAGAGGACGGCGGCTCCTCAGCAGGATGTGTTGATGGAGACCCCGTCTGCCCCGCCAGCTCAGCATCAAAGGAGAAGCGACTGGTGGATGCAGCTACTCTCCCCCTGTCTCTCTCCCTGTCTCTCTCTCGTTCCCTGTCTCTCTCCCTGTCTCTCTCTCGTTCCCTGTCTCTCTCTCTCTCTCGTTCCCTGTCTCTCTCCCTGTCTCTCTCCCTGTCTCTCTCCCTGTCTCTCTCCCTGTCTCTCTCCCTGTCTCTCTCCCTTTCCCTCTCCCGCTCCCTTTCCCTTTCCCTCTCCCTCTCCTTTCCTCGGCCTCCTCCTTCATAGCTGCCTACGGGAATGTTCGCCAGCGTTGCCTTCACCTTCTGAGGGGTCCTGACTGGAAGCTGGGTTAGTTTCGGTGTACTGCCTGTAAAACGGAAGGATGAAGACAAGTTTAAAATACATCATCAATAAAATAATTCCCATTCAAATTACAATCATGTAAATCCAAACAATACATGCAGCCGTACCAGGTGTTTGGATTGGAAGAGGACTGCAGGGCCTTGTGGACACAGCTGAGCCACTTGGAGGTGCCACTGAGCTGCAACTGCTGGAGGTCTGCCTCTCCAGATGTCTGTCCGAATGCGTCAGCAGTTCTGTCTGCCTCTCAGTCAGTCTGTCAGCTTGTCGGTCTGCAGGTCTGTCCGGAGGCAGGTGCCTGTCTGCCTGTCTGTCCGGATGGGGCTGCGGATGTGGGTGTGAGATTGTGCTGGGGGTTGCTGTGTGTTTGGACAGGATGTGGGGGGAAACGGTGGAAGGGCCGGAGATGGAGTAGACCACGCTGGGGGGTACTGCTGTCATAGAGACCACCCCTGTTGCCATGGTGACGTTAGGTGAAGGAGGGTAGATGGCGGTGACTATCTGGCCCCCGGAGCCTGAGGCTGAGGTGGAGGTCTGTGGAGACTGAGCTGTGGCCAAGAGTGGTGGCTGACCTGAATGAAGGAAAGACAAATATTAATTTCGTTATAAATACCACATGTATAACATTTTCACATCATGTCCATGTCCACTTGGCTAATTTATTGCTGATGAATATAATAAATTAGTCATTCAACCTCTCTTGCCAACTGCAAGTTAAACTATGAGTCAGCTGTTTTAGCATTGTTCATCAGACGGCAGACTTTTAATGTTAAAAAAGGTGCAGTTTATTCATTTCATGAAATAATTAATTGTATGTATAAAACTGTTGTAACTGAGGGCAGACTTTATTACCCCAAGTATGTCTGAGCAGCTTAGAGACCCACATAGACCCTTTTTTGTTGTTTTTTAGAGGAGGACAGGGGATCTTTAGGGACAGCAGGTCAACAGTATAAGCCACATAGAAGTGGTAAACATCATCTGAAAGTTAGGAACCCGAAGATTCATTTGAGATCCAGCTCAGCAGTGTGAGTGAAGTTGTTCTAATCATAAATAAATATGAATCAATAATTAATTAAGTAATCTAAATAAATTGTGAAACTGTACAAGGGTTTAGAACATTATGGTGGAAGTATACGATGGCCATTCCCATAATCACTCATGTCTCATGAGTCTAATGTTTGGCTTGATTTGTTACACAGATTTGGTGCTAAATTAAAAATGTATACAAATGATTAAGAATCCTTATAAAATACATTAATACACCAAGACCTTGAGGAACACCATAGAAAAAGTCCATGGAAACTGTTCCAAAACCCTCTTAAAATGAATACACCCAGCTTGATTGTCCTAGAGGTCATAATAGGTCATTTCATACAATGATGTCAAGTTTAAAAAAAATGGTCTCACTACAATGAAATGACTAATATGAGGACTTACATTGTCACACAAGAACACAATTGGGCTCATACCCAAATTATGCAATTCCAAGCCTGTTTAGTTTAGAAATCTGGTAACGGTGATTATCATAAATCAGGTATGTCTGTAAAGGGGAGACGAGGCTGACCATAAATCTCTCAAATATCTTGAGGCCTCAAGATATCAAAAGGACCTCTTTAAAAATGTCCATTCCAGTTTTTCCCTAGCCAAAATTTGTAGCGTTATTTAGTTTGCATGCCTTATGCTGTGCGGTGTTCACACTGTGAGCGTCACAGCGACGGGCTGGAAGTCATATTAAATGAAAGGCCGTTGACATGAGGCTAGAAACTGCACCCGACACGCTGTGTGATGGGCATGAAGCGCTACAGAACGAAACGGAACTTTTTTCAGCGCTCCAATAAGGCGGTGAAGCATCAACCAATCATATGTTTTTGTTTCACCCTGGTCCATTACATTTAAAAAAACAAAACAATCCTTTCATAAAAAGACTTTAAAAACACAGAAATTGCATAAAGAACAGAACCAATGAGCTCTCCACAGCACTGACCTGCAATCAGTGGCTGAACCAGTGTCTGACCAGGTGGCGCGATAGCTGTGAATCCGAGTGTTGCCAGGGGTGATGGCACATATGCAGATCCAGCCACTGGCAGGGCTTGCTGGGTGGTGGAAGAGCCTGTTGTCGTGGAGACCAGAGTCGATGGGACCCCTGGAGTGGACTGGACATAGGTGATCCTGGATGAGGAGGTACAGTAAAGGGAAGAAGGGATTAGAGGAAAGACATATGTGGAATAAAAATGGAGAGAGAGAGAGAGAGAGTGAAGACGGGAAGATGACATTTTTGTAAAGACAAAATGTCAAGAAAGGTGACAGAAAGTGTTATTGTATAATAATAATAACAATAATAATAATGAGCCAGAACAGGAATGAAGGGAACAGAGGCATGATTAGAAAGAAAGAGGAAGACATAAGAGAAGTGCTGCAGCGAGGGTCAGTGGGTGAGTGTGCATCCCATCGAACAGCACTGGATGACTAGTGCTATATGTATGTGTGTGTGTGTGTGTGTGTGTGTGTGTGTGTGTGTGTGTGTGTGTGTGTGTGTGTGTGTGTGCACGCACACGCACTAGGAGCTGAGAGGTAGTGTGGGGGAGGCAGGCAGAGGCAAGTTGGGCCACCAGCAGCATGACTAACACACCCAGAATAGAGCTGCACTGCTACAGCTGCACCCCTGCTGGAGTTTTTGTTTCTCGTACTGTATATTGTTTGCTCGCTATGCTTTAAGAAATATGGACATCCCAGCCATTAAAAAATAATAGTACTTCTATATATATATATATATATATATGGTATAATTTATCAATAACCAGAATGTAACTGGAGATACTTCAATCCATAAACAAGGAAAATATGTATTTATTTTCTTGCTCACAACACCTTGTAAACTGTACAACAGTTTAAAACAGCAAAAGCGTTATTAGAAGACATCATCTGCATTTTACATGGAGCTTTTTATCCCACTAATAATGACAATAGAAGTTCACTCAAGATAAAACAACCTTGTTTAAAACCGTGGTCGGCATAAAGTGGCCTATTTGGAAAGGTATTTAATTGTGTCTGAAATGGTTGAAAGCACCTTTATTATCTGTCCAATGGGTGAAAATTGTCATGTAAATATTATTTTTGATTGCTTTCTATTTTTGGGGTATGTACATAATTTCTGAGAATGTTCCCTCAACTTCCACTTCCAAGATGGTTGCAAGGGGATTATATTTGGTTAGGTGGTGTTTACTAGTTTTAGGGAAATTCAGAATCACTGCAAGGCTAATTAGTGGCTCGCTGTCTCCCATTTAATGACTGCTGGAGTAGTATATTCCAAAAAAACAAATGTTGCTTCAATAGCGAGCACAGCACCAAACCAATAATGGGGATCAAAGCTGGTCCATCTTTCTTATGTTTGCTCTTGTGTTCAAACTCCCTTTTCTAAATATTTATTCTGGAGCATGTAGACAGGACATGCAAACAGCACACCGTACCCAATTTTCTGATAAAGCACTATGTGAATACTTTCATGGAGATCATCAGTCGGATTTATATCATACAGAAACAAATATTTGGCTCATATAAACTTGAAAGAAACTGCCAATAATGAAACCTCTACTGAGATCAAAAGTGGCCCATGGTAGGATGAGTGAGAATGGCATATGTTCATAAATTGGCGCCTGTTTGTCAGAGCTGAGTCAAGCTTGACTAGCACATAATTTGTTTACATCTCCTTTCAGACATCTGATCTGTAACCTTGTTGGGTTTATTCATCTCCTTAAAATGTGGCTCATATACAGTATTTTGTTTGTAAAAGGGTATATTAAACAGATTTAATTTCCGTGCGCATATGAAATGATAATTTGGCCGACGATTAAAATGTACTCCACAGCTATCTTTAGAGGGCGGCATAAGTCGCTTGATTAGATCATAACATTGTGTTTTAAAAAACACTAAATACTGCAAACATGATAGCAACATGCTCACATGTTTACTTGCAAGGTGAAGGGCATTTCTGAAAGAGCCTTTTTATATCCTTCTTTCAGTGGCAGGTGGGTGGGTTTCGTCTCGTGAAAATAAAAAAGGTGCGAGGCAGGCAATTACAGAAAAGCTTTTCACAGTTAATTTAGAATAACTGTTGGGGCTAAAAACTAATCTGCACTCTTTGTTTAGTTTATTCTGGTGCACCAAAGTGGTGCCGTTTACCGTTTAGCACAGACTATGACCCCATTTACTTGGAATTATTAGTTGACATAGTATTCTTGTTATGGTCTGCGTTTAGCTCACCAGGAGTTATCAAGCCAGCAGTGGATGCGAACGAACACCGGAACGAAAAGCACAAAAGGGCGCTGTTGAAGGTTCAAGAGGTATAGGATCCATATTCAGCCTGTCATTGTGGTTTGTTTGTCATTGTCTACCTGGTAGGAGCTGGTGGCAGGAGTACAGCCTGGGAGGGGGCCGATCCTGGAGCCACCACAGCAGCTGTGCCCACTGTTACAGGGAAGGGGCTGGCTTGGTGGACCGCTCCACCATGAGGCAGCTGGGACTGGACCAAAGGCATGGGAGCTATTTGGATGATCTGGCACGGAAAGAGGAGCCGATAAAGAAAGGAATACGATAAATACAAATGTACAAATGGGCAGTGCAAGTGGTGAGCTAATCATCTGTTTTTACTTAGCGTTCTAAAGTTCTCATGACTGTCTCCAGGGAAGTGCTCACTGACCTTGCTTCCCGTCTGAGCACCATTCTGGACCGGAAGAGGTGGAGCCACAATGGGAACATGCTGGGCAGTGGCTGGTGCTGTCCGTACTGTTGCCATGGGAACAAGCATTTTGCCCTGGAGCACTGGAGATTGTGTTGAGACTGAGGCAAAGAAAGACAAAGAGGGAGTGGGCATTTTATTAGACGTAACAACATGACTATACTTACTTACTGTGATGACTGCAGTTCGAAAACTCTCACCTCTAGTTCCAGGGCTGACCACTCCCACTGCTGAGTTGGACGAATATCCTGTCAGTGAACCTGTCCCCTGCTGCCTTCCATTGGCCAGGGACATGTGTGTGGGTGGAGCTGTGGGCAGGTTGAAGATACTGGTTGGCTGGCTGAGCTGCTGAGGTGGACTCTTGGAGTTGGTGTTGGCAGGTAGGGTGGGCAGGATGTACTGAACTTGTGTGATGGCCTTACCCCCAGGGGACGCTAGAGAAGAGGCGGGAAGGAACTGGGGCTGAAGCAGGGACAGAGGCAGGGGCCCGTTGGTTTGGCTATGCGGTACTGAAACAGCGGAGGAGGAAAAGGCCTGATGCTGGGAGGGATAATGGTGGTGGGAGGGAGCGATGAGCTGTACAGCAGGTTGAGCAGACAGAGCCCCTCCTAACACCAAATTAGTCACTACACCACCGGGGCCAATGCCTGCACCTAAAGGATTAGGTGATGATGAATAGTACCCACCCCCTGTGGCTGGAATCCCTCCTCCTGAACCAATCAGAAGTTGTGGCTGCTGATGGGGAGTCAGGGACTTCCTCTCGGGCGGATGCGGGCTGGATGTGCCTCCATCTCTGATTTTGCTGGCGATCGGGAGGGGCGTGCTGATAACAGGACGCATTACATTGGTCACCACCGTAGATGCCACCCTTACAGCGCCAATCCCCAGGTGTGAGTTCAACCCCAGGGAACCTGCTGATGAGGAAGGATACCCTCCAGCTGAAGAAGTGGAGATGACTGACAGGCCAGAAGAGAGGGAGAGAGATGTGGCTTGCACTACTCCCCCTCCCCCTGCCCCTCCCCCTCCTCCCTCTCCCCCAAATGTGTCCTTACTCTCTCCTTCTCCTCTTTCCTTCCTCCTGTGATCTGAAAACCCTCCCCCTCCTGATCTCCCCTCATCATAACGCTTGCTGCTGGGGTAAGAGGACAGGGAGACACTCCTGCCATGAGGGGTATGTTGTGAGGAAGATGATAATGCAGAGGAGCAAATGACTGGAGCAAAAACTCTCTGAAAAGAAAGAGCCAAACAGATAGAATTATTTTGAGAGAACAAAATAATTGCCATCAGAGAGGGCAAATACTTTAAAATAAGAAATGACAAGAGACACTGAAGAGATCTAGAACAGGAGTAAAAGTGATTGTTCAAACTGATTACCTTCCGATCACTCTCGTCTCCAGAACCGTTCTCACTATCGCTGTCAGTCACCCGCTCCTTACACTTGAGGTCTATGGAACTGCTCGGATAAGGGTCCTCTGTGGAAAAGAAAAATACACTACAGCTACACTTGACAATCCTTGCAATTTATAATCCAATCAAGTCAGCTGTATTTAGTGTCTGAATCGGCTCTTAATGCCACCGGATCTTTATAATCAAATCATGGAAGTGGTCAAAACCTGGACACAATTTAGTCACATTATGAGCTAAGAACTCCACATGCAGTCGCTGGAAATGTACAAAGTGGGCCAGAGTCACAGGAAGCAGTGTACTATCCATGTTAACAAATCTAATCTAACATTCAGTTTTATGGGCAGAGAAGGTCTGATTTCTCACCAATGACATCATCATCTCCCTCCTCCTCACAGATGACCATGCGCTCCTCATCACTGGTCATGTCCTCGCTGACCCCCCTCTGGGACTGGGACAGGGGCGGGGCATGACTTGGAAATTGACTGCCACCATCCCCACACATCTGAAAGAAAAAAGTAAGACTTACTAACTTGTACATGCCCGGAGTGTCAAAATGTCTTCTCATTAAATGTTAATGTTAAGTATGAAAGATGCCTTTTTATCATAGAAAGATGTCTTGTACTCCACTGTAAACAAATTATATTTAATGTTTGTGAAAAGCATATCTGTCAGGGAGAAAAACAACTGTGCTCCTCTGTTACCTGTGCCAGTTCTGCCAGGGCCTGTGTATTTCCCCTGTCACTACGCTCCAGGCTGTGCATGGCACTCTGAGAGAAGGCTCTGGGACGGGTAAGCTGGCCCACATGACCTTCTCCTGTGTTCCTCTCAGACACGCCCACCAGACCCGGACCAACCCCCTTTAGCTCCACAGAATGGGGCTCTATCACAGGGCAAAAAGAGGTCCGTTAAAGGACTTGAAAGGACATCAACATTGTAAATGACATGTTACAAAAACATATACAGTATGTTGTAGATTTTTTTTTAAATCTGAGTGAAACCAACCCGTGGACTCGGACATGCTCCTCTCTCTGATGTCTTTGCCCCCTGGCACCCCACGGCCCTCTGAGCTGGACTTCTTCCTGTCTTTGTTACACCACTTCCAGTCTGGGTGAGCCTTAAAGTGGGCCTCTTTAACCTGGGAACAGGATTAGAGACAAGAGAGAGCGATGAAGTAGAACAAATATATAGTATATCTATAATATACAAGGTTCATATACATTTTTATACATTTCCATGACTGAGGTCAATCTGTTTATAATTTACCAACAGTATATCTTAACTAAAATGAATGACTATTGTTGTCGGGGGGTATGACCTGAAAAATCTGGCTTGTGTCTTAAAAAGGACTTGACATTAACTTTTTTGCTCACCAGCCACTGTGACCAGTGGTTATCTAAAGTTACTAGCCACTCAGCATTTACACAAGCCACAATTTTGTTGTTGGAAAATGAAATTTGATTTGATTGTTGTGCTACAATTTACTTGAAGAACTAGGTTTTCAACCCTTTTAAATGTCAACTGTATAACACTACAGCAATCACATATTCAGCTCTGATAAAGAGTGTGTAATTAATTGAAAATATAAAAACTGCAGTAAATAATAGCTGAGAAAGAAGAAGGAACTTAGTCAAATAAATGTTGTCTGATCAATTCAAATGAGTCTTAAAAACACATTTCATAGTGAAGTGGTGAGTTATTTTGTTTTCCAGTGGTGGGGTGCCGGGAAACAGGAACTATGGGCTGCTGAGCGAGGCACGCCACAGTGAGATGACACCCTGCGCAGCCAGGAGGCATCACTTCCCCATTCATGTTTCTCGGCTCCCCAGCGTTGGAAAATGACCGGGGCCCTCCGCTCCGCAAGCAATGATCGATGTCAAGTTAACCAGTACGTGTCCAAGTGAAGACCTGGCATTGGGCAAATCTACATGTTGTCAAAAAGTACAAGCTGCAACTCATGTCGTCGAAAGTAACATTCAGTGATGTTACTGATCTTCCTGGACATTAAAGTTTTGCTTGACAAATATTGATTTTTGTCAGTTGACCTCAAATTAATCACATTTCCTTTATTATAAAAAGGTGTTTGTGATGCAAATTTCCAAAACTTTCTGGGTTTATTCATTCCCAAAACTTCTCCACACCTGTAAATAGCTGTTTTTGAATGGGTGATGTGGCTTGTTTGTTAAAGTGCAATAAGCCATATTTCTATCGCCAAGACAACAAGGCTTTTGCTAAAGTTATCCAGCGGGTTTCTCGCTGTTTGTTGTCCAGTGGTAGTCAAGTCGACGAAGCAGATGAATGAATAGAAGGGCAAAATGTGTGCATATCTTTGTAATGAACTACGCTACAGCTACAAAAATATATTATATGCCGTGGCAACCCAAAGTAAAAAAAGAAGATACCTTAAACTTTCACTTTGTCAAATGAACAAGCAACTTAAACTAATTAATACCTGTTGAAAAACTATTTTGGCTCTTGGTGTCCTGCGGCTGCATGCCCTGTGCATAGCATAGCATAGTTTTGGCTCCTACAGCCAGGTGTTTCATGCCCATGCGAACCCTGACTATGGTTCATCATCATTTATCCTTAAGCTGTAAGTGAAACTTCTTAAATTTGGTGTTTTTTGTCTGTAAATGCATCCGTGTACCTGGAAGGCCAAATCGTGGTACTTTTGTTTCTCCTTTGGCCCAAGAGCATACCACCACTCCCCAAGAATCTTGCTGACTGTCCTGTTGTCCTGGTTTGGGTGCCGCTGGTGCACCAATGCTCGATGGCGCTTGCTGAAAATCATAAATGCATTCATTGGTCGCCGGATGTGGTCCTTTTCCCTCTGAAAGATTGAGCAAGACAGATTAGTAAATGGAACATTTCGAATTTTGACGTTGATGATGGGAACAGTGAAAAGACTACCTTGCCAGGGCTGCTCTTGTCTCCATCTTTGGGCAGCGCACTGAGGGACTGAGTGCGTCTCTTTACTGGTGATGTAGTGAGGGGCTGCTCTGGTACAACTCCTGGGAGGAATCTGGAAGGAGAAAAAACAGCCCTCTATTTGTTATCTTTATTCGATATTTTCGTTGAGGACAATATGCACATGCAGGCTTACGCTTAAGCACTAATTTCTCTTTCCCTCTTTAATATTTCAAACTGGGACATTTTCTACTTTGTAACCGGTATTATTTATCTTAGAAGTGCAAGTCTATCAGATGTACACAGAGCACAAGTAGCTCATCTCTCATGAGATACATCAGCAGATTCAGCAGATAGCTCATCCATTTCAATGGCCGACAGCCTGGCCACTGCCTTTCATATAGTGATAGAGCCCAGAGATGGAATGCTTTTGTTCCCATCTGCTTTGTTCTGGCAGTGAGCTCTTCTGCCCAAATTAGCGTGAGGATACAGAAAATATCACACTCCCATACTGTATGTGTGGGTACACAGAACCACACAGAAAATGACTGTGAGGGCTGACTAGGACAAATACATAACCCCTTTTTATGATAGGGTTATATACACCGTGTGTATCTTTATGGGTTAATCTAACCTCAAAAGGTTAATACATAAAATCCCAGTTTAAAAAGAAAAAGAAAAAAGCACTTACAGGTCATCCACATCACTCTCTGTCTCGCTGTCAGGCCTCTCCGCCTCTCCTTTCTCCTTCTCTGGAGGCAGCTCATCGGAAGAGGGGGGAGGCCGGGGTGGAGGACCTCTCTCTACAGTGGGAGGTGCCTCTGCAGGCTGCTGTGACAGCACGGCCACCCCCTGACACTCTGAGGAAGAACAACAAAGAGATGCATACGTGTTTAGGGCAAAGTAAACAATGTATGGTCATCAAAACAGTATTAAAATCGAAAGGAAAATTACATGAAACTGGTGATAATAGATTTCCCAGAAACATTTCGTCAAACATAAACGTATTGAATACCTGTCTTCAGACTGGCTGGTTGGGGGTGGTTGACTGGGTGCTGGCCCTCTCCGGGCTGAGAAGAAGCATCTGATTGAGTGGGTGCCAGGAAAGGGACCAATGAATGCCAGGGGAAGACTGGAACTGACCGTGGCTCTACGTTGGTCCATACTGCAGAGGAAAAAAAGCGTTGTTTATTACAGCCAACACCATCTGATGACCAGCGCTGTATAAAATGCTTCCCTGCTCAGAAATCACTTTCAAAAGAACTCAGCCTTCATGCATTCAGATTACCAAGACGCTATTTCCTTATTTGGGGAATCGGGGCCCTCTGTGCAACACTCCCACAAGAAAAGCATTCCTAGTCCAATCTTAAACTCTAATCATTTCTTTAAATGTTTTTTTTTTTCTGGAGTGATATAACCACAAGTAAATTCAATAAAATCAAGAGTCAGACTAGAGCTCACCACTTTTACAGTAGCACCTTTGGATACACAGCACTGCTGGCTTTCATTTTAGCCATCTAATAACATTTGGGACATTATGTGAATGCAATTAATGACCTGGCAGAATACAGAAATATCAGTACTTAGAGAACTGCAGAGAATATCAGTACTGCCACAGTAGCCCACCTCCAGCCACTTAACTGGTTAAATCACTCCAACAACAACAACAACAACAGATCTACAAAAGGACTCTCTGTTCTCATAACAGGCTGGATGGAGAACAGAAGCTGGTGCAATCTAAACCCCCACAAATAAGTAAGTGACTGCATAAATCATAGCATCTTTATTTCCATTATTGAAACAGATCTTTTAATAAGGATGAATTCCCCAAAAACTTGAAAGTAACAAAAGCTGCCTCCTATAAGCTTTCTAAAAATATGATATGTCTCTCATTAATTCAAACACTTTTGTTGCATTAGGCTACAAGTAAACAATATTGAAATATTGCTGTGAAGAACAAAAAGAACATTGTATTATCATACAAACAGTAAGGTAATGACATGGACTAACCAAACATGCTTAATCCTTGGCGGAGATACTGAGGATTCTCTGATGAGAACATGGTTGAATGAAATCCTTGATGTTTCTCCCAAAAATAATAATAATATGTCCTTTTAAAATCTATCTTCTAAAAACACAGAAATCCAGCTAAAGATCCATCTATAATCCAAAATCTCGAGCGGATATTGCAGATAAACTCACAGATTACAAGTGTCCGTTTCATCCCTACAGGTTGCGATCATCATTCACAGTAATAACTGCATCATTAACCTGCATCATAGGGATTTCAAGATGTGGCATGGAGGGGGAACCTTTTTTGTTGTTTTGTTCCAATGCGAGTACAAATGAAATATGTCTGTCAACTAGAGTCCATCTCTCCGGATCGCATATCTAATAAGGGACATGAAGCAATCAAACATCAGTGGACAAAATGTACTATAAACGATTACAATACAAAACAGAACTCAAGTTAAATTCGTACGAATGCAACTGTGTATCGAAGACCCACTGAAACGATGAGTGTGATCGATAGCAAGGTCCCTCCTCCCTTTGGTCTAATTACCCCCGATGGCCTCTCTCTCCCTGTTTGTTTACATTACTACAGCAGCTCGGTCACGAAGGGGTTAACAAGGCCTCGAGCCCATCCACGGCCTGGATTAAAACATCCGCCAGGAAGCTACGCAGTCTCTCTGGGCCATGTAAAACCTTGCTCTGCGCCACAACACAGCTGCAGACAGGTGGGCTCGCCCGCTATTAAGAAGTACAACAAGCCCCCCGAGTGAACCAGCCAACTGTTTTCACTGTAAGAGGGTCTGTAATCGATCAGGTGAAGCAAAAACTGCAACAAGCGAATTGGGGAGCGATCAAAGCTACGGTGCTTCGTCTAACTTGGGAGACCGTCGAAAGAAACCGCTCATCGTCCGAGTATGAGCCGTTTAGTTACACGCCGACTTTAATACTTGTTGATTCATATGACAGACCAACAGGGACGCGCATTTAGCCGCCTCTTGGAACAACAAGAGCCTCGTGTGCGCCGCTCCGACCGGGACCAACCTCTCGGGAACGCCCCTGGTCGTGCACCCGCCGCTCAGACAGAGGCGAGAGAAACGCAATTGTTCTCATGTCTCAACTACAAAAAGGCGTATTCACACGCGCTGGCTGCCAAAATAACCCAGCGAGGACAGTTTGAAAGTGCATTTCAGACAAATACTAACTTGTTGTTTTTCTCTTCCCAATTACCTGCTGCTAGAACTGCACCGTGCACCTGTCTTAACCTGGCAGTTCAGCTAACACCGACCCGACATCCGAAACCGCCTGTAAATAAAGGGATAGCGACCAGCTTGAGTTCACCCGTGTTTACACGGCGTTAGCTGATGTCGTTGACTGTAAATCTGGTGCATTCATCCATCACCCAGTGCTTTCAAGCCCCGCTATCCATCAGCTGATTATCAACACCACCGTGTGCCCTACGAGCTCTTGGCTGCTCTCTGCACAGCCTTCAACCCACCAGCTATCCTACCTGGCCAACCTCGCCACAAGACTTGACGTTAGCTAGCAACTGATGAGTCTACACCACGGTAAAAGCCACCACTGTGAGGACTCCTGGTTTCAGTCTGCGAGGAGAGAAGGAGGGTGAACCGCGGTTCTTTCTCATCGTCAAGGCAGCAAACGAGCGGCTGGTTGAAGATACCCAAGTATCGGACCCCAACTGGACCGGGGGTGGTGGTGGAGGGGGACGGGGACGCTTCACGTGAAGCGAAACAGCAACATTAGGTTAAAGCCGTCGGTGATATCCGTCCGTCTGCAGCAGGTTAGCTAGCAGCTTCGTGAGGACGACATCGGCGCGCACACCGTCCGGTTCGGTTAATACTTGGTGTTACGCGTGCTGTTGTGGTCCTGAAGAGTCCTCGTCTCGCATCTCACCAGCTCCCGGACCGAGATTACTCCCTTATTTTTTTTGTCTCGTTCTCTCGCCCTTTCTTTCTCTTTCCCTCCCTCTTCCTCTTGTTGTAAACTAGGCTGCTTGCCCCCCCCCCTGTTGTCGACCCCCTCCCCTTCTCGTCCTGTCAACCTCGCCCAGCCTTGTCCCGCCTCTCTCGGCGTGTTCCGCTCTGCTATTGGCCGAGGCAGCCATCTGTCATCGCCGCGCCGCGGACCCTGATTGGTCACAGTGTGCACTGGAATGCCAGTCATATGCAAATTTCACCCGCTTTACGACCAGCGGCTTTTCTTACCACGTAAACTGACTTAACTCACTTAACTTAAATACACAATAACGATAAAATAAAAAAAACATCATATAGTTTAATTGTATTGATATGGAAACAGTAGCAGGCATTCAAGTTATTAATCAAACTGGTTTTTTTTGTTTCCTCAGTAAGCCCACCCCACGCTGTCATTGGTGCAAGAGTCGTAGTAAATCTTGACTGATGCCTGAAACCACCAACCAAAAGCCGATATTCAGATGTAGGCCAACCAATGGCTTAACAGAAGTTAGACAAGATCCCTCCTTCTTACAAATTATCGGCAAAAGCTGTAATACCCATGAAGACCACCCGATGAAAGAAGGCGCTAGTGAGCTATCTACTGTTTACTTTCTACGCTCCTTTTGGTCTTTTTATGCAGTCTGCACAGGGGGTGTAGGGCTCTGGGGTCAAGATGACGATGCACACCCACGGACAATAAACCTAAATGAGTATGCAGAATCATTCTGCTTGCTATTTATTTTTTTTTGTTTTACGTTTTTCCATGCAAACACAAATTCTGACTGCATTATAAATCAACAATATTTACTTATGAGAGGTATTATAAATCCTTTCTCTTGCAACTCTACTTTGCTTTTGGGAATGCAGCTAACAGCTGAGAGACACGTGATGTAACTTTCCACCATAAAAAGCCCTTTCAAATCCCAAAACATTTTTTCCATCCCTCCATCATGCAAATGTTCCTCCTCCAGACAGAATGTTCAATGTTCTGATGCAACACTCACAGGGGCAGGAAGAGAGGGAGAAAAAGAGAGAGAAAAGAGTTGAAAACAGGAGAGTAGGGGTGGTTAGAAAGAGAGGGAAAAAGGGTGGAGAGGACCAGAGGGTAAAAATAGACTGAGAGTCATTTTCAGCAGGAGAGGCAGGGAGGGAGGGAGGCGTGGAGGAGGTTTGGGTGGGTGGGTGGAGAGAAAACAACTTGTGAAAACAGAACTTCTCTTAAATGGAGGAAGGGCGTGGGGGGCCAGAGATGGGGGAGAGAAAAGGGAGACAAAGACACAGCATTTAAAGATACATATAGTTTTTTTTAGGTATAACACAGCTACGACAGTAAGGAAGAAGACTTGGTTTCCTGTCATGCTGTATGAGTCAAGAAGTCATGCTCAGTTTAGCTCATCTATCCATAAGACAAATACAACACTGGGAGGGACTTAATGACCACGACCAGCCAGTCAGCTCATCAGCAGCTCGGTAACCGACCAATAAGGCTGAGAGAGCCACGAGCAGCAGCTGTCCTCAGTAGTAAAAAAGTAAACCCTCTCAGTACTGGGTTTCATTTCTCTAAATGAAAAACACTGATAGATCTAAATGTGGATCTGTGTACAAGACAAGACAAATAGTATTCAAACATCTAAAAAAAAAAAAAAGGGAGTACATTAGGAGTGTACCAAAGCTCCTTTGGCTGTATTTTGTCACGCCATTATCAGTAAAGCATCTTGTGGCATGTAGAAATATGGGGTGACTGTACTTCTGTGAAGACTGGGGGTTTCCAGACAGGGTCAAACTAGTAGGCATTAGAGAGACAGAGAGAGAGAGAGCGAGAGATTAAGGGTTATCAACCGCACCGAGCTCTCAACAAGTCAACCCGGCCAACACAATGTGCAAAGCGGAGAGAGCTGGACAGCTTGGCTGATGAGGGATTACTGTGGCTGTGCAGTGGTTACAACCCTGGTTAAACAATACAAGCCCTTGATAAAGAACTTCATCTGACCAATTATTCAGAGCAGAGTCATCAGTTTCTCCTTTGGCCTGGCTTGTATACGCCTACATTACGCCAACAAAATACTACAAAATACACTTGTGTAAAAGTCACCTTTTTCTCACTTCAGGGGTAATTTCGATTGTCATTCAGCAGCTATGTGGGCACAAAAGATTTAGGATAAGAAAATCAGTTGACTGCATGCCTGTACAGTTGCAAAGAGGAGGTGAGCTATAGATATGAGATGATGGCGGGAAACCACAGAATTGTAGGCCTTAGTCATATATAAGAGAAGGTGTGACAAAACAGCAGAGAAATTCCCCCTGAGCTGAGCTGAGCTATTTCTCCCTGCTGCAGTGCAATATCTGTGTAGGTGTACAGAGGCTTTCATTGGCTGTCTCCTCTTACAGGCATCATGCTTTTAACGTGCGTATGCATACATGTCTCTCTACCCCCCAATTACATCTGTCAAACGCCACGTGACCTCACACAAGAAACTTTTCCTCCTCCTCTTTACCTATGCCGACACCGTGCAGGGGGTGTGGGGGAGGGGCGTCACCTTCGCTCACCCTCCCATCCCATCTCTCTCATCCCTTAATTCATCTTCCACCCCTGTGCTCTATGTCTCGCCCTCCCACAGCCCTCCATTTGCTCCGTCCAATTATAACTCGATTCACCAGTCCTTTGCAGTTACCATGGCAACAGCTGTGTTGGGCACAGGTCCCTGTGTCACTCGTGGTCAACAGTCTGCCACTGACTGTGACCATCGATTGCATCAAAGTAAAGTTAAGCAACCATTTTACATGGCCTTTGGACACTTATAGGGAGGGCTTTGTGAGACAGACAGGAGATTTTTTTAAGACACTGGATGCGATCATGGCTTTGTTCTAGTTTCAGTTAAAGTAAAAAAAAAAAAAAATATATATATATATACTAAAACAACGACTACTCTTTATTTCCTTCAATGTTGCAAAGGGAAGACTGCACCTCTGAGTATTGAAAAGAATAATAGCAATTACTGGGAACTGAATAGATCTCATCACCCATGAAACACACGCGAGGCGTCACATGAAGAGTCACTGACTCTCTTCTCAACAGTGAATAATCAGCATTGGGGAAAATACATGAAAGTCAAACTTCTGACCGGTGTTTGCAGAGCCAGATTCCTTCATCCACTTTGTGAAGGAAGTTGTAATGTTTGTGTTTGGCCATCTGGGGGCACTACTGGCCTGCAAATAAATGGCCAATAGACGGGCAGCAGCAGAAAACCAGTGAAAAGACTGTGGAGCTCGAGATGCAAGGAAAGGAGAGGAGGAGAGTGGGATGAACGAGAGAAAAGACATTCCTGTGCTAAATAAAAACTCCTCTCATTCCAAACTTGTGAATGTGAGGAACACATGAAACCTGTGATGTCTTGAGAACAATGAATGTGGGTTCAACTGAGATCCTGAAGAAGCAAATCTGAATTTTGGTCGAACTTCACATGCATGTCGTCAAAGTCTTGGAGCCACCTCAGACTAAGGAGTCCCACTGCACCAGTGCATTTTGAGAATCTCCCCAAAGTATGCTTCGCCCAATAGGAAATAAGATTATCGTTGCACATTACTTTTGTGGTAAGTCTAGAGGGCTTCACATGTGCTTTGGTGCCAGTCTAGATGGCTGTGTGATCCAGATGTGGTTGTTGCCATGGCCAGGGAGGATATGCAGGGCTTTAAGCGTTACGTAAAGCAGGGGCGGGAGGGAGTGGGGATGTTATTCCCGGGTATCCGTATCCGGGTAGACCAGGATGAAGAGAGCGAAGTCGAGAGGAGGGGAAGCGAAAACACTGCAATGCGATGGAGCAAAGGGTTAAAACAAATGTGTCGTAAATTTTTAGAAATAGAAAAATAGAAATAAAAAAATGAGACCGAAAGGAAAGCAAGAGGGCAGAAAAAAATATACGTATATCTGAGTGCAAAATAACAGCGCGAAAAAAGTGTATTTCCACCGAAGGGAGGGTGACATGTTTACCCAGTGTTGCACAAACTGCGTGTTCATGTGTGAGCGACGGTGACAGAGATGGAGAATTATGCACACTTAACAATATACAATAGCTATGGAGTCATTTTGCTTTCAATTATTTTAAACTGTGGGATATTTACATACAATATTGAACCACATCTTATGCAACATTCATTTAAGATGCTAAAAGTGCCCAATAAAAGATTTTCTGTTGAAGAAACAATGACGCTGATGATAATTATGCTCACAGACACAATCATGCAGCACAGTGTGTGAGAGGCCGAGCAGTTTCAGTACGTGGTCACACTGAGAAACCTGGGGTTTCTGTCGAAACCGGAATTTGAATAGAGAGAACATAAAGACGCATGTGAGACCTTTACAGCAACAAAGTCATCGAGGTCCTCTCTATAAAAAAAAGGAGACCGTGCACACTTTTCCTCACCTCCCACACTTTTGATGGCTGTTGACACAAGAATGCTCCAACAGTAAAATATTTTCTAAATAAATTCTCATAATAAGGGTTGGGATTTTCTAAATAACAGAAACCAGTAGTAGGAGTGGAAATGGCTATTGTAAATATAAAAGATATTTGACCTGGAACACTTCACTCACTGCTTAAATAATTTAGAGGAAACCCTCCGATTATCCTGCATCGTCTCTGTTGACTAAAAACACCCGAAGACGGACTAAAGAGGAGCCACCAATAACCAAATGTTGGTGTGTAAACACATTTGAGCATGTTGAGGTTCCTCCTCTCTCAGGGGAATTGAAAACACACACACACACGCACACACACGCATGCACGCACACACACACACACACACACGCACGAACACACGCATACACGCGCACGCACGCACACAAACACAGCGGCTGCTGTTTCTAATTGTGAATATTCTGTGTTATGTACTGGCTACATCAGTGTGATGTTTGCTTTGTTGCCATGGCAACAGACATTTGGCGCTCACACATCATATCCGGTGCTCAATGATTGACGCTTGGTTACCCTGTCTCACACACACACACACTGCATGCAACACACACGTGACACCATAAAAAAAAAAAAGGGGTCTCATCCTTCACCTTGTCGCCAACACTTTTCTGCCCGTTCCCTGAACAGTTTGGGTTTTACAGGAAGTTACAGGGACGCTTGAAAAGACGTGATTGATTTACTGACTCATTAGTACGTTTAGGTTTGGAAAGCAGAAACACACATTGAGAGAGAACATACGCAGCTTTGTCTTAAAAGTGTGTGACAGTGTTAGTTGAGGAGCTTAACTGAGCCGGGGGATTGATGCCTTATTTCGGTGTCAAGAACGTATGTAACAAAGACAAGAGGGGAGGAACTCACAGGCTTATCGAAGAATTGTAGGACATTTATTAAACCGCCCCCTTCGTCTTAAGTGTTGTGGTCTCTTTTCCTTCTTACACATTAAATCAACACTTTTTATAAGATTGTTAAACTATTAGAACTATATTGGTTTGCTTAAAATATTGTCCTTTTCTTAACTGCTAGATATCTCATATTGATTTACTTCACTCCTGATGAAATTAAAGTTCCTGCCTGACCACAGGATCACAGTACTGAACATTTTGAGCAGTTTGCACATTTGATTTATTCTTCTAATTGTTCGGTTTAATTAAAAGGCCTGGTGTATCCTAGAGTTTCCCCTTATCCCTGAATAGGTGTAATGTGCCATCATTGATAACTCATGTAGGATCATTTAAAACAATCTGGGTTTCATTGCTTTCTCCCTCACATGAACATAATTCTGACCAATATCAAATGTGGGTACCTTTTGACATAAATATGATAATACTTACATGGACGGATCTGCTATGTATTACCATTACAGAAATATACACGTATTTAATACGCAAATATAATTCAAGATCCAGAAGTGTCAGCATTATTTCTCCAGAGGGTTTACAGCACCAGTTACTTTTCTTTTTGTGAAACAATTCCCAATGACTTCAGGGAATAACAATTGCCAGGATTTGTATAATAATATATTAATAATTAAGATAATTTGAGAAACACTAAATTAACCTTTAAAAGAAAATGTACTGTTTACCGTTTTCTCATATTTCACAAGCTGTTAAGAAGACACCAACACCTACACAAACCGGCATGTCACAAACGTAACACACGTGTGATTGCGCACACACACACACACACACACACACACACACACACACACACACACACACACACACACACACACACACACACACACACACACACACACACACACACACACACACACACACACACACACAGGCGCACAGCGTTTCCTACTTTCCCTCGCATTTCACACTCTCCTACGACCATATGCAAAAGCTCACACACCCTTTTCAACTCTACAGAAGACACCCACATGTGGTCCTTGCTCAAAAATCTTCAAAATAAATGCACACGCACACGGGAAAGCGTGCATGCACACACAAAGGGATGCTGTTCATTCATTCAGTGTCCTTTCAGCTGCAAAAAAAAAAAAAAAAAAGGGATCCGAGGACAGACCGTACACTCAAAATGACAGCGTTCCCTTTCCTGTCCACTTCTCTGTCACACTCGGGATAAGTCCACTCAGTAATAAGCACAAGCACACTGAGGGCAAAGGGCTCTGCTGAAGTGAATAGTAATAACTGATACTTTATGTTCATAAAAAAAAAACTGAGAAGTCGGCTATTATTTCCAGCTGATGGTGAATAATGCTCATACACTCACACACACTTTATAGTACAGTGTTTTCCCACACCGGAGCTTGAGAAACAAATTCTTCACACACCCACTCAATACACTGAAACCTACAACATATATCCTACGAACACACACACACACACACACACACACACTTAGAATCAACCCACCTCAGCATTAGAGGCCAAGAACGCAGCCCACACCTTGTTTCACTATATCGTTACATGAGTCATTAATAAACAAACAAACAAACACATGAATATACACACAGCAAGAGTAAGCGGAAATAGTTTGTGAGAAAGAAGTCCCCAGGTTCAAGATGGGACACACACACACACACACACACACACACACACACACACACACACACACACACACACACACACACACACACACACACACACACACACACACACACACACACACACACACACACGTATAATAATAAGCATGTTGGTCAGACATGTTCAAGAATTTAACAACTGCAAGATATGCAAACGGCTGTTAAATCCTCCTCTTTTCCTCCATCGTCTTCATCTATGCTGTCGTCCTCTGAGGCCTTCCTCATTCCTTTTCTAATCCTTTTTTTCTCTCTCTCGCTAAAACACAAAATCAAAAACAAGTTGCTGGAAACTGGCCGACATACATGACGCCCTTACGCTCCACAACAACTTTTGCTTTCGTTGTGAAATGTTAATTTCTTGCGTAGAACTGGAGAAGGCAACAGCTGCACGTCTTCACTCCTCCATTCATTTATTATTCTTCAGATTCTTATCGAACTAAAATCCATGCATTGTCTTGTCTATATAGTGTCGGTATGATTGCTCCCACTCAGACACAACGTTTTTTGTCTATAATGATTTGGAATTTAAGAGGTGCTCTCCAAATATCAACAAAGCTAATCCTGTATAACGCACAGTCTAATCCCAATAAAAAACACAAAAACACTTATGCACATGCATACATTTCCTTTTTTGCAGTCTCTATCTCTTTCACACACACACACACACACACACACACACACACACACACACACACACACACACACACACACACACACACACACACACACACACACACACACATGGATACACAGAAATAATTTTGCATGGGCTGACAGGTGATGTGAACAGGTTCATCCTTTAGTTTAGTTTTCCCAGCAGACATGAGGCCGGTGTACAGACCACTAGAAGCCATATGGGACAACAGAATGTTGTCTAGCTGGAGCTTCTTTCACTGGGCATCAAACACACGGGTCGTGGCACGTTAATGTGAATCGAAGCTCCTGTTACACTGTGGGTGTTATAAGACAAGTTACGTTACATTAAAAAATCACTTTTAATGCTTTGATCATCCTGAATGAATATTTGTTGAGCTGGATCAGATTTATATGGTAAATTAATGTTATAATAGTTGGCTGGTATTTGAGAGAGAAAAAAAAAGAAGATATATAGGGAGAAACAAATAACTAAGCAAGGTCCTTTCTATTCACTATTTTATTTAACAGAAAAATGTGAAATGTTAAAATAGAGGCTTCAATACATCTCCCTCTCTTTCAACTGTGTGTGTACAAAATAAAAGTAAAGCTACATCTAGTCTTCTCATTATTTTAATACTGATGCCACTTGCAGTAGCTGCAACTGAATTCACATTAATAAACAGATTTTTCTTTTGCTCAGTTACTCATCTTTCTCACGCCGTAGCTGCACTGTCACTGCATTTCTCTGTGGAGTCTTAGCCTCGGAGTGTAAGAATCATTACTATTTTAATACAAAATGCTGGTTAACCTGCGAGTCCAAAGCTGTAAACTGAGCTTCTCCTCAGTCCGGTCTGAGTCGACACTGTGTGTCAGCTGTTGACACTACAGAGCCAGACAGCCACTAAAAACAAAATCCTTTAAAAAAGGTACGAGACAGGTCTAATAACAATTTAATTTAGTGAGTATACTCTATGGACGGTAATTCAATTGCACACACAAACTAAATATGCACAGATAAAAAACGGGAACCCCCAACTCTTTATGCCAGTTTTGTGGCATAAAGAGTTGGGGGTTGCAAAAAATATTAAGTTTGCGTTGAGTGATATTTCAAATATTGAAAGAAAACTGGAACAGAAAGTCTTCTTTCTGGGAATTGAGTGTAATTATTCTTCACTTTTTCTTTACAAATAGGTACACTTTATGATACATTTTTAAACACATTATACATAATTAATGTTATTATTTTCTCATTGACAAGATATATTTTCTTTCAGGTTTTGCTTTTTTCCTTCTATTGGAATAGAGACACTAAACTTTAATCTTAAAATAAACTAAATCTTTAAATAAAATCTATTATTGAACATATTTATCATGTGATTGGAATATTTCTAAAGATGCACAAAAAACAGCATTTAATATGCTTATTCCACATGTCTCCTGTTTTCTAACTGCAGCCCAATTCGCAAATGAAATGAATGAAAAAGGACTAAAACCTCCATAGTCTCCAAATGTTCTCGTCATTCCTTCAAAGTCACTGACCTCGCACACAAAATATAATACACACATATTGCATCAATTCTCACCTGTGCCAGGACGTCCCATGATGATGTCCTTGCGTGGAGCGGGGTGAAGGCTTTCAGCTGGCAGGATCAGCGGCAGCAGAGCGGTGGGAGAAGGGTGACACGGAACCGGCTGCTGGACCTCCCCCCCAAACCCGGTCCCCCTGTTCTCCTCTCGTTCCGCGGAGCTGTCCGTGCTACTCGGAGCCGGAGCTGTGACTGCTGTGCTGACGGTAACTGACAGGGCCTGCAGCGGGGTGGCAGGGGTGTCAGTGGTGGGCAGGGAGGACGGTGTTGGGGACACAAGCACTAAAGTTTGTGCTGGGCTCCGCAAGAGGACGGTGCCATTGGGTACTGTGGCTGCAGCGGCGTTAATGGGGACGGGAACCTGGAGGCCTGAAATTGGCTGAGGGGTCAGGGGTGCTGAGCTGATGTCTTTAGATGAGGTTATATCTGTCACTCCCTCGTTTCCACCTCCCCCCCCTCCTCCTCCTCCTCCTCCTCTTTCTAAGGGACACTCTGTAAACTTGGCCAGTGGGACTTCAGGATTCCTCACAATGACAGGGGAGTCCCGCAAGGCCTGCTGGGATACAGGGACCACACGACGAGGCCCTCCATCGGGAGTGAGAGGGGAAGGGGGAGTTGGAGATACCAGCAGAGGAGGAGGGGAGACAGCAGTGGAGGAAGGTGGCCTACTGGACGAGGGGGTGGTTACTCCTCTGGGTCGGGAGAAGGTGGGTGTGTGCGTGCGGGAATGTGAAGCTGGTGTCTGGGGGGACAGCACCCGAAAAGAGTTGTTCAGGTCCCCCTGCTCCAGCTCTGTCTTGGGTGTGTAGTCGTGGTGGTGTGAGGGGAGGGGTGGTGGAGGAAGTGCGTCAGGTTTTCGTTTGCTGGGGCTCATGGGGACTGTAAACATCAGGTTGCTGTGGAAGGAGGACTGGATACCTGAGGAGTGTCTCTCCCTTTCTCCTCCTCCAGCTGGGGTTGTTACCTTACTGCCCCCTACCCCTCCTCCCCCTGTCCCGCTGGGCTGCCTGTGCCTCCGGGGTTGCAGGACCGGGGAGGCGGTAATCGGGGAAAAATTGGCGGGCCTGAAACCGAACAGCGGAGAAGGTGAGGGAGAGGGGGCAGGGGAGAAGGGCGACTGGGTGGAGATGGGAGAAAAGGAGGGGGTGCCGGAGCGGGAGCTCCCTAATGACACGAGCATGGTGGCGGCCTCACACTCGTCAAAGTCAAAGCGGGACGACAGGTCATGAGGGAGGACCAAGCGGGGTCTGGAGTCTCCTCTGCTGCTGGTCTCACTGCTCTCTCTTGATGTGTCGTCCCACTCAAACTCACTGCTTGCTCTCCCCCGAAGGTCAGGGGTGACAGTCCCTGAGCTGCTGCCTCCTCCCCCTCCCCCTGTTGTCTCCATCTCTTTGGTCCTCATGGACAAGTGTCTTGAGCAGTATCCTCGACGCTGAGACTCCTTCATACAGCCCTCCCTGGAGCACAGCCTCCTCCACTGCTTACCGTTGAACTTCTTACGGATACCGTTAGGCGTACACACCACATCGCCCTTCTTGTATTTCTGCTGAGCCAATGAGAGGGGAGTCCTGGAGCGAGAGGAGGTAGAGGAGGACCCCCCACCAGAAGTGGGAGGAGGGGTCTGAGTGGGAGTGGACTTTGATGGAGGTAGGCTTGGAGTAGTGTTGTTAATTTCAGACCCCAGTAAGGCAGGGGAACAGGGTGGCTGGGGACTAGCTAGGGTGGAGAGATGTGGGGGTCCCAGACCTTGCACTACAGAGAGGTGGGGGGCGGAGGGGGGGTAGCAACTGGGCTTGGAGACGATGTTTCTGTGCTGCGAGATCCCATCATTTGTCTTGGGACCGATGGTGAGCGCCATGTTAAAACAAGACACCTCAACATCCTCTTCTGGAGTGTTTGGCTGGTTCTGCCTCTCTCTGCCAGAGTAGTTCTCTCCGCAGTCATGAACTGTGCTGCCAGCTACACCAGAAGTCACGGTGGAGGGATGGGATGGTGGATGTGCGTTGCCATAGGGATGCCCTCCTGTAACTCCTTCATGTGTAAAACCATGGCCCAACCTTGCTCCCCCTCCCAGCACCCCCATCCCAATACTCAACTGGCACACTTCCCTCTCCACTTCCATCTCCTCCCTCCGCTCCCTCTCCTCTCTCTCCCTCTCACGCTCTCTTTCCTGGGCCCTCCCACCATCCAAATGTGGGACCTCCCAGGGAGGGGTGAGCAGCCTCAGACTTTGTCGGGACACCCACACAGCCTGAGAATTAGCATTAGCTTTCCTTTTCTCTTTCTCCTCCCCCACGTCTGCATTGTCCAGAGTCTCTCTGTCTTCACTCAGGAGCACCTGGTAAGGAAAAGACACGCCGGGGTGGGGGTCCACCTGAGTGACAATCCCCTCTCTGTGCAGCAGAGGACCCCCCTCCTCTCCACCAAAGGGCACGCACACCCGGGTCCTGACAGCCACAGGTGCCATGCCAGGAGGGGGGGCATCCAAAATGAACTCCACAGTGCTCTCAGCCCCGGATGACGATGTCATCACGGTTCCGCCATTGAAAGGGTATTTAACAAGGGTCTCCTCTCCTTGGAGCTGGACTTCTACAGTACCTCCACTCACCCTACGCACCACCCCTGGTCTGAACACAGGTGATAAAAGGCATGAGTCAATCTCCTTAACCCCTTGGTTGCCAGTAGCCGCGACCCCACTCTCCATGGGCCTCTTTATCTGGCGAGCAAGAACTCTCTGGTTTTTCATGCCTTTGGCCAGAGCTTCAGCGAGTCCCTCTGAATGCCTGGCCTCTTTATGGTGCGAGTTATGAAGAGGAGCCGAGTAGCGGGAGTTCTTTTGATGAAGGCTTGGTCCCGTTGCTTCCATCCCGTCCAGGTCAGCCGAGTGCTCACTCGCAGTATCAGTGGACGAAGAGCGCACTGAGTTAGGGGCCCCCTCTGACTCATTTTCCCCAGCTTGGGAATCTTTTTCCTGGGACTCTGCTGTCCTGAGGGTTTTATCCTCTGTGGAAACAAAATGGTTTGCTTCTGGAGCTTTGCTGTCCACAATTAGCACTGATGGCTGATTACCTGAGCAATTATTACTTCTACTATTACTGCTATTGATAAGAGTATTATGGCTACCAGTCATGTTGTTGTTAACACTTGTAGTGTTACCTTTAGTACTACTATTTATACTAAAATTAATGCTTTTGTTAGTGCTTTTACTAATATTGTTACTACTCTTGAAATTATTATTGGGTGTATTCAAACTATCACTGATTTTGCTGTGAATATTGCAGTAACTGTTGTGTATGAGTGCAGGGCTGGAGGTAGTAATGGTGGTCAGGCTACTTGCATTGTTTGCAAAGTGCTCATATGTGTATTTTTTCTTGGGTACACGAGCCTTAAATGTGGCTGTTTTCCTGCTAGATACTGAGCCTAAACTGGGGCTGTGATTGGTGGCCAGAGGGGGCGTGGCTGTGGAGAGTGGCGTTGGGATAGAGGTAGGAAATGCTACAGTACCAGTGGACACTGCCTTATTTCCATTCGTGCCCACTATCTTTTCCTTTTCTGTCTTTTCTTCCGCCTTTTTTTCTTCCCTCTCGACTGACTCCACAGGTTTCCTCAGCTCAGTAGGCTCCTCCCTCGTGGGGGTATTGCTGTTTGTGATCAGTTCTTCATTAGAGTTGACGGCTGTGTGCGAGATCTGTTTGCGTGTGGGAGTGCTGGGTGTGTGCTGTGTGGTTTTGACGAGTGTTTCCCTCTTGACTCTTTTGGGGTCTTTCTCTAGAAGGGGCTGAGCGCCCCCTCTCCTTCTCCCCCCTCTACCTCTGGTTAACGGGGGAGAACGCCCTCTGTGTTTCTTTATTGGTCTCATCTCTTCTTCGCCGTTCACAAAGTGCAGATTCTGTGGTGCCCCTCTTTGTTTCACTTCTAAGGCACTCCTTTTTTTTGTGTCTTTCTCTGTTTTCCTTGTCTCCTGTCCTTCTCTCCTCTCTATTGCAAGCTGGAAAGGAAGAGGGAGACACAGAAGACAGGGGGTCATTTATTATCATCATAATCAAAAATTGCTGAGAATAAAAGTGACGTTATATCTGGAAGTGTGCTACACTGCACTGGCTATCACATTGGCTAAAAATCGGACTCTGGCTCTCATTCACCCTCGATGTCTTCCTGATCCACAAAAATGTGCATGCAAGCGTGTCTGTGTGTGCTTGTCTGTAAGTGACAGTTGGTATACTTGAAACATAAAATCTTAACTCCAACATTTGTTATCTTCCATTTTAAAACCAGACAGCAAGATAAAAAAAAAAGACTGCTTCATGAAAATAAAGGACATTATTGCTTTTCTTATAAAAAAAAAATCCATATTCTTCTCCAGACCATATCACATTAGCTTAATACAAAATAATCAATAACAACTGGAAATATGGTCATTTATATTTTGATTCTAAGGATGAGTTAATGATTTATTTCCCAGATTATTCTGGCCAAGTATGTCTGAGATTGCGATTTAATTTGGTTAACCTTGTGTGATTATTAAATCACTGAGTGGGTTAGTTTACTCTTTTAAAAATAAAGGTTAAGTAAAAAAAAAAAAGAAAAAGTCAAAATCGAGCCAAAAGAAAGAAAGGTAAACAAACATCCAAGGTCACTCACTTTGATTAGTCTCTTACTCCTGTATCCAACTATCTGCCTTTAATGGGGCCTACATTTCTTTCATTTAAAATGCAGAAAGAAAGAAAAAAAGATTTTTGCTCGATCTTACACACACACGCATCTCTCCACTGTACTCCCTCCAGCTACTTTGACATGCGACAGGGTAGCTTTCTCACGCTATGCATTATAGACTGGATTCTCCGTGTTCAACGTCGAATCGCAACAACAACACAGCATTTATTTTGACTTCCATCGGGAGGAAAAGGGCTGGCAGTGGCCTGGGTGAGGTCACCCAACAACGTGAGAGAGAGAGAGAGAGAGAGAGAGAGAGAGAGAGAGGTGGGAGTATGCGGCTGTTTGGCTGTTTGTTCAAATAGGCTGTTCTTGTGTAGTCATTGGGAATTTCCACAGTCATTCTAGCATTCTCTCTCTCTCTCTCTCTCTCTCTCTCTCTCTCTCTCTCTCCCAGTCGTCTTTTGTCATTGTCTCTCTCTCTCACACACACACACGCATTTCTACAAAAAGACAATATAATTGGAATAATCTGCCATGGTAAAATACGCCTAAAATGAGAGAAATGAAAAGGCTGGCACAGGTTTAGGCACAGTCACTGATGCAAGATTACAGGCTACACACACACACACACACACACACACACACACACACACACACACACACACACACACACACACACACACACACACACACACACACACACACACACACACACACACACACACACACACACACACACACACACACACGTGCGTATGTGCCTCCCTCGACTAAGCTCAGCAACATGTGAAAATGTCCGCATTCCTACAAATACTGACGAGACAACTTCACTTGTTACACACGCTCACAGTACATGTCCTAAACGTTGGAGAAGTTCGTTGCACACACGTAAGGTGACCTTGTCGTTAACTGTTTGTTTGCTGTCACAAACGATACGCAACATAAAGCAGTAACACCACCGCTTCCGACTCCTGCAGCACAGAAAAGCATCTCTTCTTGGTCCTGAATGACAAACAAACAACCACTCAACTTTGACCTCTGCCCTCGCATACAGTGTTTACTGTATGCGAGGGCATTGATCATTACCGTGGTATTCTCTGCAGATACCAATCTTAAAAGTAACACTGATGTTTCGTATTTCCTCGTGACAGCAGCATGTGGGTAGCTTCACATCTGGAGTTCACCTACTGTATGGAAACTGTGATGCTTTGTGCAGATGCAGCCATTTGAAAGACACTGCTCTGCTGATGTGCTTTACCAACGACAAAACTGCTTCTTAGAGTCTGCAAATGAAGACGATGAGCACCATTCACTCTTACGCTTCTCATTTAAATGTATGAAAATAAATGAAACAGATATGAGGTCGTTTGATATTTGAAAATGTCCCTGTCTAATGACTCACATAATGAATGCATTTTATCGACCCAAAATATCAGCCTTACTTTTGATATTAATGCTGATAAGTAAATATCTTTTTAAACAAACCCGAATACCAATTAGCAGACCATACCGCATATTAACAAAAATTAAATCAAGAGATCATAAAGTGAAACTCCACAGTTCATCACGCCCTTTCTAGTTAAGAGTACATTTTTGTAAATTAAGTGTATAAATCGTCCGTCTCAGACAAAGCACGGGAAAGAAGAAGGAAAATTCGCAGTGCAGGAATGTACCTTCTACCAGCAGCAGGCTAAGTACTCCTTCATTACAGGAGACGCTGAGGCCTGGACTGGGCGTGTGGGTCCCGTACTGCACTTTGCAAAGACAGGAAGGAGTCAGGGCCACTTGACTGACTGTCTGGCTGACTGACTGAATTTCTCTGGAGGATCTGATCTTCGCTTAGAAAAATGTGTTGGGTCATGCTCATGGCCTTCGAAAATGCTCTAGGATTTGGCTGATAAGCTAGTAGAAGGCATTTGTGTACATTCACATTCGGTAACTTTGAAAGTACTGGACTGCACAACGGGGTATGTGCACACCGGGCAGATAAAAGGAGTTTCAGAATTGGACGTCGCCGACCTTTCTGACCTTCTTTACTTTCGGTGCTGAGCATTTAGTGCAAGTTTGTAACCAAACTAAAACTATTTATCACCCGAGTGTGCAAGCAGTAGTTAAATTTAGGTTGACGAAAACAATTAAACTCTTCAAACACGTGCACCCATTTGTGAATCCGTCCTTAATGTGTGGAAAAGCAATGGTCTTATTCACAAAATGTCATTTTAAATTTCAGATAAAATATCAATGGTTGTCAAAGACACCAAATATGTTTTACTAAATCACAGGGATAAGGATATGAATTCATGCAGGAGGCTTCTGTAATTTCAATGCTGCAATATAATACATTTTAACATTTCACATGGTCCTAATTCTAAAAGGTCAAAATCATTACACACCCACACACACACACACACACACTGTGTGCGCTCCACAAACACCCCTAAATTGAAAATAACTGCAGACCTTTCACTCTTAATGTTTGTTAGCTACAATCCAAGATTCCAAGAGCACGTCTAAATCTCATCTCCTGGGTTTTAGTGCATAAGTTATTCGGACTAAAAATATAAAGGAATTTGTTGGAGAATCCTGATTGTGCTCTGGGATGCATCCAGACGAAGCCGGGTGGAACTCAGTCATAATTTAGGTGATTCGAGACGTCTGCACCTTCCAGTATTAGAGCAGGTTGAGAGTGAGATATTTGCCGCTCTGGTCTGAAGCTACTGTAAATCCTGAAAAGACGGATAATCGACGGCTATCGTCTCCGTGGCGTTGGACTGGACTCCTCCTTAAACAGCAAATAGATGCTGTTTCACCCAAACACACACACACACAGGAGCACGCACACACACACACACACACACACACACACACGATGCAACCCCCCTCCACAGCATAGCAACATCAAACTTTACGCACACTAAACGCTCTCCCTGGAATTTACAGTGCAGTCATGCATACACTGTTAAAATCTCCCTTGGACCTATATATTGTCTCACACTTACACATAAATTGTGCCGTATGAACACACACACACATACACACACATACACACTCACACACTCACACACTCACACACATACGCACACAGGAGTTCCCACTCTGGCTGCTGTACGTTTTGATTTTCTTCAATAACAAACATAAAAATAACTTTTATGATATTAAATTCTGATATTCAAAATATAGATTTTCGAGCAAAGAGCACCATGCTGGTGATTTGTGAGCAGCTTGGACAAGGCAGCAAGGAAATCTAATCTCAATGTCAACACTACAGGAAGAAGTTAGGTACAGGAATTATTACTGGACTATACAACTCTAATAAACCTCAACCTTGATGCCAATTTATCCGGTAATTTGTTAACCTATATCCCACCGCAACATGGCACAGGGTGTGTGTGTGTGTGTGTGTGTGTGTGTGCGTGTGTGTGTATGAGACGTGGGGGCATGACTGCATGCGGCTGACTTCAGGTTGTGTCTACCTTGTTCAACGCTGCATTTGCACTATATGTCAGTGTGAGTGTGTGTATATACGTAGCTACCAGGCACACTGCAGCTCATCCCTCTCCTCAAAGCATTTTATGGGTGTCTGTATGGGCGCAGGGCTGCAGTGACGGGGACAGGGATGGAGAGGGGGAGAACGTGCGATGATGGTACAACAGAGGAAGACAGTATGTGATAGTGAAGCCTAGCGTGGCCCTTGTACACTCCTGCACGGCTTTGCCCTTAACTGGGTCACCAGAGAACACACTCACACATGAAACAGCAAAAAAAAAGAAGAAAAAAGAACATGCTCCCTGTTACACACACACACACACACACACACACACACACACACACACACACACACACACACACACACACACACACACACACACACACACACACACACAGTTTATGCACTCTCGAGTGAGTAGAATGTGATCATTCATGCAACATGAGACGAGTAAGAGAAGAAGACGAGTAAGAGAAAACATTTCGTTGAGGTAGTTAAGGTGTAGCAAAGAGGCCGAGCTGTGAAGTGTGTGTGAGCATGCCATGTGTGTGACTGCGCTTGTTGTGGAGAACATCCATTGTGACGTAGTATGAATACTGGCAGCCGTTTAGCGGCTGGCATATATCTGACTGTGAATGATATCAATAAAAAGAGAAACATCGAGCCCTGGAATTTGTGCATTCTGGTCCATATCGATCAGGAGGCCGCAGATCAGAGGTGACCGATCCGGTTTTGGGACCAAACGGCAGAACTGCCAATGCCACATCAATGACCAACTGCTCTACGATATGCAAGGACGCCTACACCATGACAGATGTGTCTTCTGCATAAACAAGAGCAAGAATGGACATATATATATATATATATATATATATGAGGAGTGCATGACACATGTATAAATCTACAGGACAGATGAGGACACAAAACCAAGCATCCAATTCCTGTGACTGAAAAAAAAAAAATACACCCAAAGAGAAATATGACGAAACTGTTAAGAAACTGCCCAGTCAGAGATGTCAAGGGTGCATCGGCACTGAGTGCACTGCGAGAGAGAAAAAGTGGAGAGTTGGCAAAGGGAACAGCCGAGAAAAGACCGAACGCTACCCCGGCTCCTTCACGCTGCTCCCTGCGAGTACTACGAGAGGCGCTGCACAATGTCAGAGGAGTATGATGACTCGAGGTAGTCAGCCGGTCTGCGCTGCTGCACGGGGCTCGGGAACAAACACAAACAAGCCGCTTCAAGTGACATTTTATTACCGTGACTAGAAGGGCTCGAGTTATTTTTCCTCATATAACCATGTTTTGCCGTGAAAAAAAAAAAAAAAAAAAAAAAAAAAACCGTCCAAGCACAACGCCTCCGTGGAAGCTCCCTTAATGGAGCCGGGGAAGGTGACACTCTTGTCTCTGTGAATTATTAAAAAAAAAAAAAACTTGGGAGAAAAAAAAGAAAGAAAAAAAGAGCAGGAATCTTTCCGTGTTGGTGCTTCGCTCTAGTAAGCAGCTCGGTAACGTTAGTAGTAGTGGTGGTGCTGGTGGTGCTGGTGGTGGTGTAGTAATCGTAGTACGCAACGGCAGCAGACTAACCCCAACATAATGACACCGTCAGCCACACCACAAGGAAACGGGACGTTACACGCCGCGGTGGTGTCGCCTGCGTTGATCTTAGTAAACATTTTAAAGGCTGCAATGCTGCAGATGGGTCGATTGCTTTTACTACGCTCGCGCCGCTCCGCGCAAAAAGTACCCAACACGTACCACAACATAGTGATGACACCCCGGGGACGGGTAGCGTGTTTTTCCCCGGTCACCCGTAGGACTGCGGGGGAAAAAACATTTGAGAAAGTTTTTAGGCTGTTACACCCCCCTTCTCCTCCCCCTCCCCCTTTTCTCTCGGCTCGCAAGCGGTGTCACACTGTTCCTCCGGACGGTATTCGGACCAACCGGCCGACCGTTGGTTGGCGGTTGGTTCGCATCTCGTGCTAACTCGCTGCCCCTGGAGATGGAACGTTCGTGTCAGTTGAGCTTCGCAGCCTTCTCCGCTAACTTAGTTTCAACTCACCCAAACAGAGCTTCCCCCCTCGCCACAGAAAGATTTATGGTCTTATTTTCCCGATGAGGAGGCCGGAGCAACTCTCGGTAACGTCCCTCGGCTGTCGGCTCTGACGGCTGCGCGGTCCGGACTCACACTTTACTTTTCCTCCGCAAAACATGTCTTACCCCCACAGAAACTCAAACAAGGCTATAAAAAAACTATCGGTCTTCTTTTCCACTACAGTCACAAAATGGTGAATGAACCACCAACAGCTGGGTGAACCGACCAATGAGAGGTCGCTGACAGTTACAGTAGCCAATTAGCGCCGGCCCCACGGACCCGGGGGCGTGGCGCGCTGTCAAAGTCCAGTTGATGGACGGGGGGATCCAGCCAATGGCGACGGGGATGCTGAGCCAGACCGGTGTCCTGTCCCAAACTTTACAGTATCCAATAAGAGCTTTGAGAACCATAGGAACAGCGCGAGGGAGGGTCGAGAGGCGGGAGCAAATCACCGAGTGCCAATAGAAAGGCACAAATGCCCCCTCCTCTACTGAAAAGAAGTATGTTTACCATAATTGACAGCACAAGTGCATCCCCGAGCAGACGGGGATAATGCATCAATCTTTCTGCTTCTCCACACAGATGTTGGTGCAGCAGGGTCAAAGCCCCACAATGCGGCTGTTTGTACTCTGCAGCCCAGCATACAAACTATTGCACCAAAGTGTATTTTAATAGTTATTTCGTATTATTATTGAGGCAAGCTGAGTGAACGCACTGACACAGGTGAAGCATGTGCACGAGTGCGCGATTTAAAAGTTTCTTAAGGAGCTGGACCACACTTCTGTGCTGCAGACACAGCCGACGCATCGGTGCCCCTTGCAAACCGCTCTCTCCCTTTTCTCTCAGCAACAGACGCTGACTTTCACCGCGTTCAGCCAATCACGGCGCAGCATCCCGCTGGCTCTGACGTCGGTAATCTCTCCGCCCCGCCCACTCCAGTGAAAGTGAACGGGGCCCGATCCAGGCTTACGTCACTTCACCGGCAGGCGATTGGGCAGGTGAGCGACGTCTCGGGACCAATGGCTGCGCGCAGCGATGATGTCATCACGAGTGTTGCCACCAGCTGGACCGAGAGGGCGTGGCCTGGCGTAAACTCGGCTAACCCCGTGTTTGTAACTTGCAGGCCGTGGTGGTGGTGGAGACGAACCGGTGTGCTGGGAACTGGCTGAAAGGGAAAGATGTGCACGGTTGAGGTGATTGCACGTGCGTGAGACGGGCATCCTGCACGTGTAATAACTTTGATTCGTGGTGTCTGCATAGTGAGCTTTAACCTCTGCGTAGAATACGAGAAACCACAGTATCTCATGAAGATATATTGCCATAATAGTAAACATTACATAATCCCCTGCTCTGTGTGTAGTAGCAAACCAGACTCCTGCTGAGACAGACGGCCATGCGGGATCTCACAGCAGCAGCGCGCCCTGTCGGTGTGATTGGATGCATGCATGCACTGCTGATCTCTCACTCAAGCTCAATGATGGGAGAGCAGAGATAGACCTAAAAACAGAACAAAGTTCTGATTGGCTGACGGGGCTGTATATTTTGAGAGTTTACTACTTACGTGTGCTTGCCTGTGTTTGTGCACGAGGGAGGGAGAGAGAGAGAGAGAGAAAGAGAGAGAGAAAGAGAAAGAGAGAGAGAGAAAGAGAGAGAGAGAGAGAGAGAGAGAGAGAGAGAGAGAGAGGCTGGGTGTTGATTAAATGTTGATGTAGAGTGACATCTAGTTGTAATTGTTCAGCACTGCAACTTACTTTTCAAAAGGGAACAATTTGTCCACAAAAAGTTAAACGTCTCAGAGGCACTATGTTTTATCCGGATGCCACTGAAACATACATTTCTAAACTGGGAAATATCCCAGGGGTCACTGGACTGGGATGCTGGGAAATAAGACAATATATAAACAAGTGATTTATGTTTTTATGTTTCTAACTTGTTGAGATATTTCCTTATTTTTAGGCATTAAAATAATTAATTAAATCAATTAAACAATATGATTAGTGAACATCACTTTAAAGTGATTTTGAGTCATGAGTAGACTTTACTTCTGTTTATAGTGTCTCAAGCTACAAAGACTGGGAACCAATACACTTAAACCTTTCAGTTGGATGATATATATTTGCAGGCTTTCAATATATTGGATGTTTATTACATACATCTCCTCATCTACGTCTGTCCTCCATCCCAAAATATCTTTCACTGTATAACGTATGTGACCTGCAGCTCAAAGCCAGTAAGATGGAAGCACTCATACTGGGTTTCCAAAGTAAAAATCATAGGTGATACTGGATTTTCAAGGTCGGTATTGATCCTGATATTTGAGCGTTTGTATAAGATAAATTATAAATAGTTTTTTAAAAGAACAGCGACCAGGATATGCAGTGAGCCGTACATTTTACAGTTTGAAAATAGACTTGTCGGTGCTCTCTGGTGGACAAACTATGTAACTGAGACCCTGTTTCTGAACTGCCTCAAACAAATACTCTGCATTCGTTGTCAGACCAACTATACGCTGACACCAGTCTATCTGTGATAAACTAATATCAGACATCAGCCCGGGCCGTGGTGTTCGTCTGTGTCCAGTAAAAAGGTGTAAAGTGAAGCCGATCACCATCCAGGGTGGAGCAGATGTTAGGCAGAGGTTCACCCCAACAACAAGCTGGAGGTCCTGTGCAAGAGCGGTGGGCCGTAGACTGCTTTTGTCGGGGGCCCTTTGGAGGATTATTTTACATGAAGGCAGGAAGAATGAAGAGTGGAAAATGGCTATCAAACACTTTGAAAACATAATAACTTTTTAAACTGGCTGCACTGTCCAACCAGCAGTCCAGGCATGTGCACTACGTATGAGAAGAGTGCTGGACCTGGACTGCAGGGACTACACTGCAGAATGTAAAAGGGATAATCAAGATACATAACAAGGCACACCACCATTACACTGTATAAATATACTTTTACTTTTGTCAGTGGACAGCTTAATGTCCAAATATTCAAGTTTCAGGTGAACTGTGGGTTGCAGTCATTTGGTAGAGACCCTCTCAGGTGATTCATAATAACTTTGGGGTTCCCGTAACTTTTCATTGAACGGCATCATCAGAAATTTGAATTTATTCACGATGAAGCGTATTGCACGTCTACACACCCAGATGTTTAATAAACCCAGATGTGGGTTGCCCTGTGTGATATTGTGAATAGGAACACATCTTGTTTGGATGTCTGGCTGTAAAACTTCTCAATTTTGATCTTTATTTGTTAGACTTATATATAGGTGTTGAAATACTTTCTACTCTATTCTTTAACTTTCTATGGGTATAAATACAGCGCCCCACTATGAGGATCAATAAAGTCTCATCATATAATCTTTTCCAATGCATTTTTTTACATGTCTTTTCCTCGCATGCAACACCAACAACCACCCCACCTCGTTAGCAAGTCCCCCTCTCTGTTTCCCCCGCTCTGCTCTCCCCCTCTCCATGGGAGCCTGACCTCTGACCTTCACCCCTCACCCTCTCTCTGTGCGTCCATCACTGGCCTGTCAGTCAAACCCCAGAGACCCTCCTCTCCTGCTGGGCCCTGCTGTCAGGCCGGGCTCAGGTACAGACGGCCGCAGAGCAAAACAGAGGGAGGAGAGAAACATTGTGAGGTTAGATAAAAAGAGAAAGGAAGACCATGATATGACCTGAGCGATAATTTGACATAAAATGAACTTTACTTACTTTGCCCAAAACAGTAAATTATTTTAAATGAACTGGTCTGAAGCTCAGCAGTAGTCTTAAGTTTTTCTTCCCACTTTCCACTTTCTATAAACCAACCCTAACTCCACACAAAGCCAGACCCACATCAGGAATGCCTCTCACCTCAGGGTCTCTTAAAGCAGAGGCTGGCAGTAGCATAACCTCTGACCCCTGACCCTCACCATGACCACACTCACCCTGGGGTCAGACCATGCATGTCCCATCAAACCCTGGGCGAGTGATGGAAATAGAAAACTGGAAGAGTAAAAGGTTCTCAAAACAAAAGTAAGATGGAGATGGTTCGCTCAAGTAAGACGATCAACACCCACGATCAAACTCAGTGTGGATTTCAGGTACACGACCACAAAGTTATCCACCCAGTTTCATCTGAGAGCCGGTCTGTAGCAGCCCCTGCAGCTGTGGATTCTTGTTACCAAAAGGAATGGAGTCATCAGAGATGGCAAAGACACACAACGTTTAAATTACTCAAATCTAAGAGTCGTGTTTCTTCGCTAGCAGCATTGCTGTTTTGGATGGATAAAGCCGTGTGCATGTTAGCATGCTGACATCAGCATTTAGCTCCAAGCGCTGCTGTACTAAAGTGCAGCCTCACTTTGATTATGTAACATTTTGAAATCTAATACTTATTTTTCCTGATTTTATCATCTTTAGCTTCTATCAAAGTTCATACATTTGTACATTTGTGTTTCAGCCATGAAACTTCCTACCTGGGGCCGAGGTTAACTACAAAAGCATTTTTACAAAAGAGGCCAATAGTCTTAGAAAAGATTTGTACTTTTAGTTTTTTTTTTCTTTTCTTTCCACTCTTTACCTTCGGCTTTTAGTTACAGAGTGGGTTACTGAAAGAATGGAGGGGCTCTTTGTGTATCATGTGTCAACAGAGGACAAGTCTGCTCCTGTGGCTTACAGGGGGAGGCAGCGAGGAGTCGTGATGTCTAATAAAGTCTGATAAATGCTGCACACAGACCGTGCAAGGTTACGGATTTAGGGGAGATCATGCCAGCACTGACTGGTATTAAACTGGAGATAAAAAAACTCCAAGGATTTGACTGAGGGGATCCCACCACAAAAGACAGAAATGTATTAAAGCCTCTCTTTTGTAGACTTATTCTGAAGCTCGAATAGCTACTGTACAGCGACGACATTGGCTCCATGTCACATCTACATGGCGAGAAAAAGCAAAGCGAGGACATCACAGCATCATGAGAGAGGTGGCCCAGAGGGCCAGCATCCATACGAGCCGCAGTATGGAGAACAGTAGGCCCTTGTACTCACTGCATTCTTGTTCACAGTAACTTTACACCGCTCAGCTGTTCCTCAGGGTCCACGTCATGTCCCCGGAGCTGAAGACAGGCCCCTCGTGGACAGGCGTCCTTGGACACACAGATTCCTGTCTGCATTGGAGACGAGATGAAGAAGGAGTGGTTACTGAGCTGAACCGAACCAGGACACCGCTTCAGCATTTTTGTGTTTCATTCTTCAACTTTGACATTGACTTTTGCTCTTAAACGCCCAGAGTAGAAATAATGTTTCATAACCATAAATGAGCAGTATATCAGTAGACTGCTGTGCACCACTACTCCGGATTATATGAAGGTCTTGTTAAAGAAAAGGATCTGTATCGATGGTGCACCCCAGTACCAAAATATATGCTCTCACACACAAATCTACCAAGTTTGCATTTTGTGACTGCACATTTGGCCGTTTTTTAATACATTGATTTAATGTATTTGCTTATTTCTTCAGTTTGGATCTGTTTTTCATTAAATATAAATATTTTGATGTGGCAAAACCTTATACAAGAAAAAATGGAAATTACCAAATCTTGTGGTCCCCTTAGCCCATCCTTCGGCACCACATCTTACTTTGGGAACCACTGATATAGTGAATACAAAGGATACGTTATATAGATGGATGATTTGTTTACTGTATGATAATGTTTTAGTTGCACAAAAAAGTTGCACTACTTATTGCCTTATTGTTCATGAAGCGATAAGTGACTTAAAGCAGCAAAGACCAACTAATCCAATGAAATAAGCTTTTTAATTCCTGTTGCATGTTATCATCTCATTGGCAACTGAGACAAAAAAAAAAGATGTCAACAGTAAAAATACAGTGAGCAACGTTAACTTCGAGCCGTATAGTATGCAGCGCGTCGATCCAACAACAGGGGGAGACATTCAATGTGAAATGACGAAGCACAGGGCGCAAGGTAAACGGTTTTTGTTTTGATGGTGTACAAAGTGCCAACCAGGCCTATTTCATGAAGTCGTATTCACCCCGTACCCATCGGATCAGGCAGTGACACGTCAGTCCCTTATGTGTGAGAGGACAAATATTTTAAATAGTATTGATTTCGCTGTGAAATGGGTCCAACAGAAAGATTGGCGGGGAAGGAAGGAGGAAAAGGAAATACAAGAACCAGCTTTTCAAACAAACCACATCAATGTGCGCACTCACTCGCCTGAGTGCCGTCGCCGTGAAGGGGCCTCACTCCTGTTTCTCTGTACGGTGGCGGATGTGGTGAACTTACTAGCATGCCTCCCGTAAGTGTCACTACCGTAACTCTCACAGAGGACGCACCGGGCCCGTGTGCATGAATGCAGGAGCGTGTGCATTCACAAAGGCTCGTTGCTGTGCAGCGCGTGCATAATGCATACACACACACACACACACACACACACACACACACACAGAGAGAGGCTGCGGCTGTATGTGGAGCACGGAGCCGGCTCCGAGCAGGTTTCCGCGAAAGCAGGCGCTCAGAGGAAGCGATGGGGAGAGGGATGTGGCACAGGTGAGAGAGCACAGTGGTTCCTGTGGTCTCTCTCTCTCTCTCTCTCTCTTTCTCTTTCTCCTCTGCTGTGAATGGAGCAGCTGGATGACTGATGTGTCAACAGATGGGGGGGGGTGGGGGCAGGAATACACACACACACACACACAGTGACCCTCACCAAGGTCAAAGAAGGTAAAACCAGGTTAGGCGCGTCATCCCTCACACACTGACATATTAGGGGCACAGAAGCTTCTGTGTCGGTGACCTCTTTAAAGCACTACAGTTCCCAACATGTTTCACTGGTGACCTTTAAAAGGAAACTGCGTCGTCCACTTGTGACCACTACTGACAGGTTGCATATGTCTGTGGCTTGTGACAAGTTGAACTAATTGTTAAAAGGCCTGAAGAGCCAAAACGAAACAAAAACGAAAGAAAAGATGAGTGAAGTCGTAAATAATCTGAATTTCAGCAGAACTATATGTTTCTTTCCTTGGGAACCGTTGCTTTAAAGGGTCGGTTGAGATTTAGTCAAGTTTGTTTTAATACAACACTAATGCCCATATAAATGTTGAAAAAGTTATTGGTAGCTGTAATCAGCAGTCCTCTCCATGACGTGAGCTCACACCGTGTGAGTCACAGTCTTTCTGTTTCTCCACCGGGGCTCAGAAGGGAAACAAAGATTATTAAAAAGACGGAATTTGTAAGACATTGGTTTGGCTGAGGCCTCGTATTATTTGGAGAAGTTCTTGAATGCATTTTTGCATAAACAGAATTTGTCCAGTGTTACAGCTTGGTTATGTGAGGAAGGGGTCACGTCACACAGTGGAGAGGAGGAATGACTACAAAGACAAATGACTCTTTCAAAGCACAGAAAGGTTTTGAAATTGTGGACAAAAACGACTTTGGATGCAAATAAAAAAAGAAATGCCATTCCTTTCTATTGTACGTTCATACAGACAATGACATATGTTTCAGTATTAATCTTCTTATCTGCTTTAAACATTTCATCCATGAAACTTAATGGTTGCCCAAAAAAAACTCATCGTTTTCAGATTTTATTGAAAAACTTACTTTAGAACAAATTAATATGAGGAGACGATTTTGCGATGTTTCTTGTTTTGGATTGCATTTTTCCTCCAACTTTAAGTGCCCCACGTGACTTTAAAAATCTAGACATACCACTTAAAGGCAGCAGCCCGTCCTCCTCCTCCTCCTCCTCCTCCTCCTCCTCCTCCTCTCCTTACATATAATATGTGCATGTAAGTGCGCCGAAGACGAGGGAGCTCGTATTGACGTCACGTTAAAAGGTAAATGGGTGAGCCTTATGTGAGCATTATGTGGGTGAGTGGGCAGCAGCACTGCAGACAAAGTGCTTTTCTTTATCAGCTAAACGCATAACCTCAGAGCCCTCTCGTAGGCCATGTGTGTGTGTGTGTGTGTGTGTGTGTGTGTGTGTGTGTGTGTGTCCGTCCGTCCGTCCACGCAACCATCAGGCATCATGAAGGACAAGATGAAAGACATGCTCTTGTTCTTTAAGAATTAGAAGTTATAAAGCTTTTTGTTTGAAATAGGAAACCGTTTCATTTAAAATATGTTTGTACAATATAAATGGATTGGAACATCTTTTATTTTATTTTTTTAAATATATTTTTTGTGTTTTTTTTGTTTTTTTTTATGTTGGTTGCCTCAGGTCGTCGCTTGAGGGACAAATAAAATATCTTTGAATAAAACAAATATATGTGCATAAAGATGAATTAATTCACGAGAGTACAGTGCAGACCATTTAAAAACAGGGTTAGTTAGCAAACGGAGAAACAACTACTGGCTCCGTCACACGTTCACAAAATCAACCTCCAAACACCTCCAAAGCTCACTAAATAACACAATATACTTAGTTAGTTTAATCATAAAAATCAAAGTACACAAACGATAATTCAGTGTTTCAGGGCGGGTTACAGTTTGGACTATTTCTTGGCTGTAAGCCGTTGCCAGGCAACCAGCAGAGACTCGGGTTAGTTACAAAGCACATTTGTGGGGACTTTTTTTTTAATTAATATAAATTTTGAAGTATATAAATACAAAAAGACCTCATATGGCAGTCGGCTTGCTGTTGACGAGACAAAGTCAGCAGGTCAATCCCTTTGTTTACAAATAAAACTCCCCCGTCTGTGTCATTATTAAACATATGAAAGAAGCGCAGACGTAAACAAACACAGGGATATTCATATTGGGTTTCAACCGGTTTTAATTAACCCTGATTACAGCTTAATTACAAGTTTGAAAAAAAAAAAAAAAAAAAAAAAACGAAACACGAAAGAAGTGGAGAAATTCAATGTTACATCATGGTATTAACTCTCATCTCTCCATCTGAGTGTTATGTAACTGCTCGGGGGAGACGAGGCGAAAGAAGAGAGTAAGAGAGGGAGAAGATAGACCTTTACACAGTCAAACAATACACATCTTTTTTTCTTCTTTTTAAAATGATACAAACCCCTTTCCCCCCCCTCCCAAAATAAAAAAAAAATATACAGAAGCAAAAAGTAACATTATAAAATAAAAATTACAATACATGACAAAAGAGATAAAATCACTCCTCCCTCTGCCACTAAATAAAATCCTCCGCCGCTGCCTTTTCCTCTTAGTCCCCGATGTTATTTCTCTGTCAGCATCAAAATTAATATTACACATTTTAGTTATATTACATTTGTAAGAACTAAAGACAAGAAAAGGTCTGGTTTGGGGGCTTGAAGGTCTGAAAGAGGGAATGGAGTTTTCTTGGGGGGTGGGGGGGAATTCAACATCATCCAAAGTGATGTAACACAACATAAAAAGCAACAGCTAACAGGGCCATGGAATAATAATAATGCCAGGTGGAGAGGTAAATAACCCAATGAGAACAATAACAACAACAACAACAATAATCAATAGCAATATTGTCATCAGAAAAATAAACTGAGAAACCTTTATTCTTTTGATAGAGAAATGTAATCTTTGTGCTGTTTGTCTACCGTTCTTTGACTGTTGAGGCCTGAAACAGGACGTGAGAGAGCCAGCGGTACAATCAATCTTTTTATCCCGCGAAATCATGACGGAGTCAGATATACGCCGCGGTTTGCAGGAAGTCAGACAAACGCCTGAAACGGAGCGAAATGAAACCAATGAATAGAGAGAAAGAGTGCAGAGCAGGTAGGACCGACGCCTCACCTGTTGCTGAGATATGAAAAGTAGTTATAAGGCAGCTGTCAGTTCAAATACAGACACAGGACTTGGTGGGGCTGGGGGTGGGGGTTTGTGTGTGTGTGTGTGTGTGTGTGTGTGTGTGTGTGTGTGTTGTGACACGCTCCAGTCCAGATCACAGGGGTCTGATGAGGAAATTCAATCAGCTCAGCTACACAGAGCGCCAGGAGGCCATCTATCTCACAGTTCGCTGCTATAGAGCCGTCTTGTCACTGGTCAGGCCGCTGGTCAACCAATCAGACGCCTGGCTGTCCGGGCGGCAGAGATGTTAAAACATAATCACGAGTATAATCATTTGTGTACGTGTGAATGTGCATAGTTTGAGGAGAGGGCCTCCACTGGACTGGGCCTCACACGTCCCACTTTTCCAGGCTATCTAACAGTAATGATTAACCCCTTAACCCCCTCTCTCTCTCACCTCAACCCAGAGCTGATGTGAACTTTGGAGCTTTATGCTAACTGGCATAAGAGAAAAGACAGGATTATTACTTTTTTTTTTTCTCCCATGAGCTCACTCTGAGCGCACACTCTCACACACACACACACACACACACACACACACACACACACACACACACGCACACACACACACACACAGAGAAGGCCTGGAGAAGTGGCCTGGGGCCAGGACAGCTCGGGCCGAGGAGAACCCCACTGAGCTGAGCGAGACTGTACAGACAGGAAAGAGCTGCGTGCTGAAAGGGCAAGCTGCTGCAAACGAAGTGAACAGCAGAGTGAACCACACATCTGAATCATTAGCAGTCTGTTCGAGTCCTGGTTTTTTTTTTTTTCCTTCTTCTTGCTGGTCTTGTTCTGGTAAACTGGCCTGTGCTGGTTCTCTCTGGCTTGTTTGTCTATGAAACAAATGCACAAGGAAAAACCCGGACCCCCACCAAGCTTCACTCCGCGCCCCACCCACCCTCCACACCATATTGAGTGAGTGGCAAGACACGACAAATAATCCACTTACAAACAATCCTGAATCAATCATATCATTAAAATGCTATCGTTCTTTGTTTTAAATCTCACTTTCTTAATAATTTCATTTAGAATATATAAAGATATAGTCTGTATGTGTGTTATCAGAGCTCAGTTTGCAATTTTGTACATGCTATAAAAACAAGGCATAGAGAGGCAGTGTGTGTGTGTGTGTGTATGCGTTTGTGTGTATGTGTGTGTATGAGGTCTAAGATGTTGCCGCTCTCTCAGGCTCTCACACTCATGCAGTTAACAGGCCTGGCAGTCTCACACACTCTCAGGACCTGAGGATGACGCCACTACAGAGCTGGAGGTCCAGACAGAGAGACAGGAAGCATGTTTAAGAGCTAAAGGCAGTGCTGTGTGTGTGTGTGTGTGTGTGTGTGTGTGCGTGTGTGTGTGTGTGTTTGCTGGTTTAGTTCAAAACTATCGATGATTGTTAGAGGAGCTTTAGCTGGTGAACTAGGATTCTGTGCTGCTGGGACTTAAGAGAAACTATTTTCAGTGTACAAGCCATGTTAGGGGAGGTGAGAAGGCTAGTTAACGGTTACTGGAACCCCTCGAACCCTTCCTCCCCCTGCTGCCTTCCCCTCGTGGTCCCCTCAGCAGTCCTTTCTCTACGCTGAAGTACTTGTTCATTCTTCTCTTTTCCTCTCCTCACATCTCCCTGGGGTTGAGATTATTTCTGTGAGTGGAGTCATGATCTTTCCACAGGTGGTCCGCAAGAGACAGAGAAGCAGTACAGGAGAGAGACAGAAGGAAGGTCATACAAAAGTCAAAAGTTCTGAGAGAAGTCTGCGGGTGTGTAAATACGAACGAGAGTCGCTTCTTGTCGCTTCTTGCGACAAGGTGAACATGTTCACCACGGTGTTAAGTGTCCATAAGCAATGCTTCCACTTTTAGTCCCCTTCAATGTTGGCTGTTTTGTTTGTTTTTTTGCTTGTGTGTGTTTGTGTGCATGAATCCAATAAACATACAGCAATAGGCTTCCCTGAGTGGAGTGGGCCAGGTTTAAGAGTCGGTCAGACAATACCCAACAGCCCCACTATTCAGTCTCAGAGACACACTTTCCCCCCCGTGATTTTTTCAGTATCTGCCAAACTTTACAAGGCTTTCAGGAGTTAAAGATTGATTGCTTGCAGCAGTCCTCTCCCTTCTTTTCTCTCTTCCATGTCACTCCGGGGCTGGGTTTGTTCTTAGATACAGGCACTTATCAAAGTCCCGGCCTCTTTTAGGTAAAGTAGCATAGGGGAGAAGGTGCACGTCCTCATCCTAGGTGTGTTGCTGGGCTTTAAAAGAGTGTGTGTCCCCTGAGGAAAGTGCTGACTGGATGCTGATCCTATGGATGGGGCCTGAAGGCAGGAGCTGTGCTACTGGGGCAGGGCATCTGGAGCTTCACTGGCCAGGTGGGAGGGGAACTAGGGGCAAAGTTTGATGAGGAAGCCTCCCTCTGATTTCAGCACTGTTACAGTCACTGTGCCTGGGATGGCTGAGTCTGAGCGAGTCCCACCTCCCAAAGGATGTGTCCCAGAAGAGCCCTGATCCAGACAGATGATTGGAGTGGGGTCTGACAGAACAAGAGTCAGGCTGTCTTTGAGGTGTTGGTTTTCTATGCGTGTATGTTGGACTGTGCTCTCAGTTCACTGGTGGGTTCAGGAATCTAGTTTGGGAGAGGGATTAAAGAGGAACCATTTACATACTCCTGTGCCACCTCCAGTGTTCCCGGAGCAGTAGTGTTTGGGCTGTGTCTCTCATCAGCAGTCTTTGTTCTCCAGAGACAGCTGTGCAGTGGCACGATGCAGCTCAGCACTCACCCTCCGCTGTGAGGCCAACGGTGTGGCTAAAGAGCCGTCGTATGCCAACGGGGGTGGACTGTCCCCTTCTCCGCTGCCTGTCCCGTCCTCCTCCATTTCCATCCGTCCATTACTTTGCCTCTCTCGTTCCCTCTCCTCCTGTGGTCGTACTTTCTTGTCGTCCGACTCCTCCTGTGAGGCCTCCATGCGCTGGTCTTCGCTCCAGCGCCTCTTGAAGCGCAGCTTGAGAGGGATGCATTTCGTCTGGTGAGCCTCCACCGAGCCCGTCTGAGGTGGGGGGGTGTTGCTGTCCCCTGGGTCGGTGGGTTCACTCTTGAGGGTGGGCAGTATGCGATGTGCATTCGAGTGCGTGTGCTGCGAGGTGAAGAAGGGCATCAGGCCAGGTGGAGGCGGAGCAGGGGCCTTGAAGACGTCCTCGTCCAGGTCCTCATCAGGGTGGGGTTGATGTTGGGGCGCGGCTGTGCCGTTAGCAAGGTGGTGGTGGTGGTGGTGGTGGTGGAGGTGGTGATGGTGAGGGGCTCTAGCGTGGCGAGGGGAGAAGAGTTCAAACTCCTCATCTCTCTCGTCTGGGTCTTCATCACTAATGTCGGTCACCTCCACCTCCTCCTCTGACTCAATATCAGAGATGGGCTCCACCTGGACAGATAACAAAAATGGCAACAGAGACAAAGATGAACACGGCAGTAAAACAGAAAATAGATAGTTAAATAAGATTATAGTTTAGCAATGTTTTAACACAATTGAAGCTAATTTGATTGAAAAATCTTCTAAATATACTTTTAAGACAATGTCTGGCAATGGAGTGTTGCTAATCTTGTAGATTACATACACCGGTGTCCTTTTTAAGATCTTGTGGATATTCACGTCACACATTTTCCCCGTTTAACTTTGAGATTGCAAAGTAAATCATAATGGGGGATATTTGGGTCTATGTGCCTCACCTTTATCTTGGGAAGTCCTGCACTGTTTAGGGACTGCATTGAGGAAGAGGCAGAGATGAGGCCTGAGCCGCTGGCAGAGCCCAGGTCACTGCCGAACGACAGCGAGGAGCCCAGGCCAGAAGTAGACGTCATGGATCCGGACCCTGAGGACAGTGAGCTCTGCCTGGGTTTACTATGGCTTTGACTCTCCCTGTGCTTCCTACCGAGTGGCGGTGGCTGCAGCTTGAACTTGAAGGGAGACATGTGTGATGGCTCCTCGCCCAGGTGGAGTGCGTGATGCATGGGATGAGAGTGGGTGTGAGGGTGGGCAGAATGAGGTGGATGCGGGTGGTGGTGGGCAGAGTGAGCCAGAGATGGATGATGATGCCGTTCTCCTCCCCTCTCTCCTCCCCCAGCCGTCGCGGCCCTTTCTGCCCGCTCGGCCGCTCCTCTCTCGCCGGTCAGACCGGACTTGTCTGCGGCGGGCCGGTGGGGCTGAGGGATGACGATGTTGGGGTACTGGAGGAAAGCTCTGGGGCTGAGGCCGTAGTTGTATACCGACTGGGTGTGGGCCTGCAGGTAGCGCTTCATGTCCTCTGGGTTGAAGGAGAAGTGGGAGCCTAACATGGGTGACAGGGTGGGTGAGGGGGTGTAGGGGAGGTGAGATGTCGGGGTCATGGAGAGCGCCGGGGACAGAGGAGGGGCTAGGAGGCCAGCTCCTCCCGGCCCAGGCAGAGGGGACACGGGGAAGGGCGACAGGGAATCTGGGTGGATCCGGTGCCCTGTGTGACGGGAGCCTGGGTGCCCAGCAGGGTTACCTGGTCCTCCGTACATGCGGAACAGGGCTTCATGAGACAGACGGGGATGGATGAGACTTCGGTAACTTACTCCTCCACCACCAGGTACTCCTCCACCACTCACACCCCTCTCTCCCCTATCCTCTCCCGCTCCAGCGTTGCCCTCCTCAATCTCAGAATTGACCGAGGTGCCGTCGCTGCAGTCGCTGACGGAGCCTCGGGCCATTCGCCGGGCCACAGAGCTGAACATGCCACCGGGGCTGCGCAGATCCTCGTTCGGGGAGAGGACTTCGGAGGGTGTTGAGGGAGGAAAGCGGAAGTGAGTCCCCGCCCCGGTGGGGACGGGAGGGGCGCTCTGAGGAACATTGCTTCCTGGAGACATCGAGGGAGGGAGAGAAAAAAAAGAGGGGGAGAATACTGAGAAATAATATATAATGTTCTCCAGTGTAATCCTATGTAATCATGCTATCTTATTGTGGGATCAGGAGGTATCTGAACATGTTCAGGCCTGCACACACACACACACACACACACACACACACACACACACACACACACACACACACACACACACACACACACACACACACACACACACACACACACACACACACACAGCTTACCGGAGGAGCCCATGTCGATAAAGGGGTAGTTGACCAAAACCAGTTTATTGAAGTTGAACTTATAGGTGAACCTCTTGCCTTTGGTCTTATGGAGGATCCTCTTGTTGTAGTAGTATCTGAAAAGGAGAATAAAAAAAGACATGATAAACTGCATATTATCTTATGCTATGACATGGATATCTACCACCAAGACATATAAATACTGCCTTATTAACAACACTGGAACATTCAATTAAAGATGCACACCTCATTTTGAAATATAATTATGTTCCTGAAGTCATGAGACTATGACAGATGCGCCTGCACACTCAAGCACACGCTTTAATAAGCATGAGTCTTTCATGTCGCCCCCCCTTCTAATGATAGATATTACAGAGTGTTGTATGACATTTGCACAAAGCAGACCCAGTAAAGAGAAGGAGGAGGGGGGGGGGAGCTGAGGAGCAGCAGTGATGTTGTGTGGAGGGATAAACAAACAGTTAAGAGACCAGAGGTCAATGCTTAATGCCAAATGTGGAACGTAAATGGGTTGTAAGGCCACAAGGGTGTGTCAGCAATTGCGTTCATGTTTGACACGTGTGTGTGTGTGTGTGTGTGTGTGTGTGTGTGTGTGTGTGTGTGTGTGAGAGACTCATGTTACTTTGCGTGGATTTCATATGTGCGGTTTCTTCAATAATCTATACCCATCTTAAAGAAGGACAGGAAGAGACAGGAAAAGTGTCTTTCAGAGTGTTTCATGTTCAGACGGTTGTTAGACAAGTATCACATACAACAACAGTTTATGCGATTCAATTTGCGAGACAGACCCATCTCTTTATGTAACAGCAAAGCAAAGCCACCAATAATTCTACCCATCTTTATCTGTTTATGTAATGGCCATTCTCTGTTTTTTTTTTTTTTTTTTTTTTTCAAGCTTTCCCTCTTTCATGGCTCCTGCCGACAGTACAAGGCTCCATTTGTATTAACCTTTGTCCAGCTCCAGCTCTTTATGTAACATCTCTCTGCTTTCTTCCCCAGATCCACATCCACTTTACGTAACCTCTACATCCCTGGCTGCCAACCCTCACTCACTGAAGGAGACGGAGCGAAGGCAAGAGAAAGAGATAAAGAGCAAGAAAGGAACAAAGACGGTGTGTTTGTCCGTGAGATAATAAGCTTGTGTGGCGGGCGAACCAAAACTACCACATATCTTTTCCAACCCTACCCCTGGCTATTGAACATGAGATTCAACCAGACTGCACAGTTGCTCATCATGTCTGCATACCTACCTGCTTTTATAGCAATAGGCTCTGGTTCCCTTCCTCCAGCATGTGTCTGCTGGCACAAGTTAAGTGAAGTGTGCTGACAAAGATAGGGGCTTCAGGGTATGTAGGTAATGCAGAGTTAATGCGAGCCCATTGACTATCATTATGCTGAATGGTAGTTATCCAGACGGCAGTGTGTGTGTGTGTGTGTGTGTGTGTGTGTGTGTGTGTGTGTGTGTGTGTGTGTGTGCGTGTGTGTGTGTGTCTGTTTGGTGTTGGGGAGGTGTCACCCTTCACCCCCTCTTATTATGCTTATTACACAGACTGGTTGGGCCGATTTGGCTCTGGGAACAGACTGTTGCTCTTTTTCACTTGTTCTCTTCAACCCTCCTCCTCCTCCTCCTCCCTTTATCCTACTGATACCTCTCTCTCTCTCTCTCCCCCTCTCGCTCTCTCCCTGCGCACGGCACTCGTCCCCTGAGGCGATGGGAGCGGGTGAGGGAGAGAGGGAGAGAGGGAGAGACACGGAGAGACAGGACAGGCCTGCACTGTTGAAAACATTGTTTACGCCAGGCACAAAGCAGCATGTAATTTCTGCTCTAGGGGAGACACTCACAAGGGCCACGAAGGAGGGGAGAGAAGCAGTTGGGGAGCGAGGAGACGGACCGAGACAGGCAGGAAGTCGAGCAGAATTAAAACCACAACGAGACTGTGATCGAATTAGCTGATGACAGAAAAGTCAACAAGCTGCGCTGGGGCCACACATGGGTCCAATATAATACGGATCGCAAGGGTACAAAACAAACAAAATACAAAGTATCGAAAAATTATTTGTTTTGTGTATCAGGGAGCATCATTGGAGCCAATTGGAGCAAAATGTCATGATGTACTTCACCTTTATTCACCAACATCCCATTGTGCGATGCCATATAAAATAGGTAAAAGTCTATTAGGTAAAGATAAATAAAAATTGACTTTTTAATCACTGCAGTGCCACCAGGCGGATTTCTCCCTCGTTTGCATAAAGTTGAACAGTCAACTTTTGACTTCTCCATTTTTTTTCCATGTAATCTATAACCACAGGCTGCAGTTTCCAAAATGTTGAATCAACTCCTCTCTAAAACTAACTGTCCTTAATGATGGTAACAGTTATTGTTGTGCTAGACTGCATTCGTTTCAGAGAAGTGTACCTTGTAATTACAGCATAATTGGCATTAATATGGACGCATCCCAAAGGCCAATAATGTGACTGTGCTGACACATCTGTCTAACTTTGGCTCATGGCAGTTGGATCGTAGGGAGCGTCGCCAACAAAAATATCGTGTGCGCTTGGCTGCACACACACATGCAGCTAATACAAAGAACGCTGAGATGCATAGTGGGAAGCAGACAACAACTTTGCGTAATCCTAGCCGCGGCAACCGATGCTGTGTTTAGAGCACATGGTCGCCCCTTCTTTCTTCATGCCCCCACCTCCTGCACCATCATACAAGCAGACTTTGAAGAGCATTTGAACTCACTTCAAAAGAGAAGAAAGAGATTCTTTGAGTGCCTGTGTTTAGCTGCCCACCACACACGCCTTGCACACACACACACTCACATGCACAAACACACGCACACACACAAACCTCTCCCATATCCCGACTCTATAACTGCCATCTTAGTCAGACAGACTCAAACACATGGGTGAACGTGTGCCCACACATACCCACAGAACATATCCCGCTCCCTGTTGAACCAAAAGAGTACGTTGACCAATCAATGCAAGTAAGGATTTATGCAAATCCTCCAGGGGAACAGAGGGCAGGGTTTCTATCAGCACAGTTGTTACTGTGTGTGATTTTAGGCCAAGGATTAAAGCTGCAATTACACAGACTTGCTATGGTCTAAAACATTATGATCAAAGAAGAGAGGGAGAGAGACGCACACACAGTAGTGCAGGAACTCAATGGTAATGAATGAGCAGAGACATAAAAACAGCACTTCAACCAGGTTTGAAGCCATTTAAACTCTGCAGTGTTATCATTTATCAACGTGTTATTTAATATTCTTTTTCATACCGATGTTTATTTTTTACTTTGAATAATATAACAGCTTTCCCTAAACCCTTCCATTTGCTCATTTAACAAAGAAGCCACACTGTGTTGTAAAACACAGCAGCAGCCTTTAACATAATCAACCACAGTGTGGCAAGAAAACTGGAAAGGTTATTACTCAAAAGGAGTTTATTATTAACTGTTTTTTACAACTTAATTTCAACAAGTTGCTCATAGCTACGTCCATCGGTTCTATTGGATATGATAACATTGTATTGGTCAAGTAATTGCTAACGTCTGAAAATTCAGGAACAGCCTGGAGGTTTGTTTGCAAAATATACAAGTGTTTGACCACTCGTGTTTGTGCCCCATTAGACTCAAGGTCCAAAACAGGAAATATCAGGTCCGTACAAAGTACTGGATGCAGACATATTTCTGTGAGTATCAAGGTGTGGTTGTGGTAAAGATGGAAAGATACAGTTTGGGGACTAAATGTGTTCCATCTGTACATTCAGATCAGGACTAAACCTGTTCACAATGGCCAACTTTTTATATTACCCTATGATATGATACCTGTATAAGCTTAACAATCTATATCCGTATCACACTACATACACACACACAAATGAATGCGTGTGTGTGTGTGTGTGCGTGGACAGGCTGTGCCTTGCCCATTGTTGGGCTGTAAATAGGCGCTGACGGTGACAGGAAGTTGGGATTACAATACTCCCCATGAGCCCCGTGTTTATTTTCTGCCTCTTTCGTCAGCATTGGCCGTTAAACACACATCCCAGCCAGATCCTTCTCTACACACACACACACACACACACACACACACACACACACACACACACACACACACACACACACACACACAAGCTGCGTCAGGTGTGTGCGTAAAAGCTGCACACGTGAGCGTGCTTTGTGAGGAAACCAGGTTTGATGAGTGTTTCCTGTCTCAAAAAGGACATTCGTTTGTCCTGGCATATATATAAATATATATTTATGTATACATACGTTTGTCTGTAAAGATGGGGATCAAGTCAGGGTCCAATTACGATGGTCACATGCTCTGTGGGTGGCACAAATATGTACTGGAGCACACTCTCTGTGTGTGTGTGTGTGTGTGTGTGTGTGTGTGTGTGTGTGTGTGTGTGTGTGTGTGTGTGTTCCGCCCCCATAGAAAATAAAGGGCTCATTCAGTCAGAGACAATGCCATACACACAATGCTCATGTACGCTGAACACATACATGCTGCAGAAAGAAACAATGGAAAGACAGTGCACGCAAGCATACGTTGAACACAAAGTCATACAGTGGTACTGTCCCTGGGTGCTCCCTCGGCACTTTCTCTCCGGCCCTGGGTGTTTCCACACAATGCGCTGATGTAGAGAGAGGCCTTCTGACCTATAAACTGGCCAAGCCAGATAGGTGAGTAACACTGTGTGCATATGCAGCAGTATTTTCTGCAGGATGTTTTGCAGATGTGGGCACCGGGGTTACTTCTAGATGCACATCAGAGCCAATTTGAGTGCAGCAGTTTAAGATGCCTACTTTAATTTAGGGCTGTAAAAAGTGGAATTACACCATCATACGCTGCCATATGACCATCAATTCACTGAGGGTATTAGTTGCATGTCCTCAAGTAGTTTTAGCACTCAATAAATGGTAGAAATATTTTTAAACTTATGGAACCATCATTCTATTTAAGTGTTTTTCTGTGGTGGCAATTCTCCAGCTGTGGAGGCCAATCACATGAAGCAAACGCTACAAACATGCATTGGCAAGAGTCTGTGTACAATGGTGCATTTGTGTATGTGAATGTGCACATGTGCTGTGTTGTTAATCTTTGCCAGCTGTGTGCGGCAGTCCCCCTGACCTCTGACCGCTGTGTTGGAGCCAATGCGGGCTGCTGACTAGAGGACAGGGGGGCCTGGAGGTCTCTAGGAGCTGGGACCTCTTAGCATGATTACACTCATTAAGCCAGCACTCTGCAATGACTGATTGGCAACAGGCTTAACTACCGCTACTCTCGTTTGTGGACCACTACAGGCCTCATTTATGAGAGCTAGACGGTGGTGCAGGGAATCAGGAGGAGGGGTGAAGGCTTGCCCTTTTTTATTTGTGGGCAGGTTTACTTTCTCGACCCAAACATGCAGCTGACGGTTAAAGATTGTGACCTTCCTTTCATTCATTACTTGCACCAGACATGTCAGATAGCCCTTGAATATCCAAGCAAAAGGTGAGATAAAAAAGAGCTGAATTCACAAAGGATCTGACACACTAACCTTCGATGCTTCTGTTTTTATGCATTTGATTCACGAGAAAGACGAACAAACGTCGTTCATTACTGAATTAAAAACACAAAAACTATGATATATTAGTATAACCTCGTTCAACATCAAGCATGTCTACGTGCACACACTTGCAAACAAACACACACACAGAGTGGGAGTGTAATCCTCTCAACAGGAGTGGGAATTTCACAGCGGCCGTGGGAGCGGCAGACCAAGATGACGCATGGACTGAGGCTGTGTCCCCTCAACGGAAAACACACACACACACACACACACACACACACACACACACACACACACACACACACACACACACACACACACACACACACACACACACACACACACAATGCAGCAGTGCTGATTAAGGGAATTTCCACCATCTGCATGGCAGACATGAAAGAATAAGATCATTGAGGTACAAATAATAATTACCACGGCTAAGTGATAAAAAGAACACTTCAAAACAGGCGTGCCTTTTCAAGTAAGGGAGCATGTGTGTGTATGGTAATTGCCACATGCCTAATGTGGTCTCCATTATGAGCAGACTCCAGGTTTTCTCCATATGAAGGGCACAAGGTGGCCGGCTCTCCAACAGTTTGCTCCACATGGGGACCGTTATCGTTCACACGTGTGTTTGTGTGCCTCCTTTATAACTTCATCAATCTTTACTGCCATTATTCCTCTCGGCACATTACTATTGATGTGCGTCTTGCGAGGCTTCATTTCCAGTGTCTCTTGTGGTGAAGGACTGACGACAGCTCTGGTGTCACATCAGGTGACAACATGGACGTAGGCGTGTGCGTGTGTGGGATGGATTGTTGACCGCCCCCACCACTCTGAGTCTGAAGGGACTCTGCTCAATTTACAGGAACAGAGGGAGACGACCTGGCCGTAGGAGGGTGGATGAGGACACAAGAGAGGAAACAAGAAACAAATCAGCTTCTAAAGCCGGTACATCAGAGAGCACTAAGACCAGCTCTATATATATATATATATATATATATATATATATATATGCATGCACTTCCTGCAGCCTAAGCTCCAAATCTGTCACAGCTCTAGAGGATGGACATGCTATAAATACACAGCTTGACCACAAGTATCCTCATTCATTCAGGAATCCTAAATCCGGACTCCGAGTCCGGTTGTGGATGTGTGTCTATCACATGTACACATTAGTAGTCCATGTTAATTCCCTCGGCCCTCATAGGATCCCATCTGTAACTGGCATTGTCTTAATCTTACCAGGTCCACAAGACACAGAGAATGACATGCTCTTCTTACCACAACTGGCATCAGCTGAGGAGAGTCTCCGAGGGATATGCAATACTGAACTCTAATGTGCCGAGAGGTCATCGCGTTCAAGTATGGATCACAAGATTGATTAGATGTATCTCCTTTCTATAATCAAACAAAATTGTGACCTGCTGTCTCCTTGTGAAGCCAAAAGCACAAATAAAATCAGAAGCATCTGTTGAGTAGCTTAGATTATATCCATTTTATGCGACTTGCTTCCCTCTTGCAGACGCCCAACTATTGTGTTGGTCCTGAGGCGATTTGCTTTATTGACACATTAGTCCAATTCGATTCACCGCTTACCGAGCAAACCCAATTCGAAGGTCACCAAAGCAGATCCAACCAACCCTCGGATACAAAGTACCACAATGTTATTCTATAAAAGTGAGTAACAGACGTCCAAAACAAATGATTAAGTCAATCGATGAGGGTGAATCATATCAAAGACTAACAATAGACTGACGGTGATAACATTTAATATTTTCATGTGATATGTAAACTTGAACTTGAAGCCGGGGGGTTACAACCAAAACTATGTTTAATCGCTGTCTTGGCTCAGCAGGGTTCCATGGATATAACCGAAAGGTGTCAAGGTGTGACCAGCCAAATGGGTCAGTGTTGTTACTCTACTTGGAGCATTACAGCTGCTAAACTTGTCCAGGTCAATAGCGTGTGAAGGCATGTGGCCAGGGTCACTCTTATGACATTTATGCGTATTATAGACTTGGTTAAGTGCCATTAGTGCCTTGGCAGGCATGACTAATACAATGTCCGGGTGAAACAGAGCCAGAGAGCTGAAGCTATTGGGGTCTGTGGGTCTGAATGAAATGCTTCAAGCAGTTCATCGCTATAACTGGAATTAAATGCGGGGGTCACAGTAGATGTAGGAATGTTTCTTCACAATTATCGTCGTCTCAGGGGCGCCTGTGTGTGAGATTTAAAAGACCATTTCATAGATATTTGCACCAATGTGTAAAACAACCTTCTCTCGTCACTCAACATGTGCCCACATCCCTTTCGCACATGTGAAGGAGATAGTAGTGTTCTTGGCCTCGTGATGAAGTATTTTAAAGAGCGGCACTTCGGGAGTTCATGAATACGGGTGAGGGCTGGAACATAGACAGAGTGATATATCGCTTTCAGGCTCAGCTCTTTCTTCACCACAACAGTCCAATAAAGAGATTGCTCCCGCTGCATCACTCAAGACAAATCTCATTCATCTCTGCCGTCATGCCACTGCAGAGCCGCTTTACTACTTCAGTGACCTCTGTCAAAGTGATAGGCAAGTTAGGGCACCTTGATAGTATTGGAGTTGGCGCGCAGACTATAAGTTGGGCATCCCTGGATCACGACCGACTGGGGACTTTAGCTGCTCGTCATTCCCCATCTTTCTCTCTCATCTCCATACTGTTAACCATCTAATAAAGGCATAAATGCCCCTAATTATTAGAAGAAACGGTATTCAAGTGTGCCTCCGTCACAGTCAGGCTTACGAGTTCTTTAAGGGTTTCCTTCCACCCCCTGACAATATCCCTAGTGGAGGTCAACAGTTCCTCTTACCTGCTGAGAAAAGCCTGGGGAAGGCACTGGCTGTCCCTGAATTATATGCAAAAGGAGCAATTTCCTCTCCTGTCCATTAGTTGAAACCAGAGCCAGTAATATTTCAGGCTCATTCCAAAAAGATGACATGAGACATCCCGAGAGCCAGCAGCCAGTCAATCAGTCCACCAAGGCCCCTGCTTTTGCCCACTGCCCACTTATTTACTTTTCTCCATTCAAAGTGCAGTATGGCTATATATTAGCGCCTTGGCTATTCTAAATATAATATTTGTGTAATTTGATTACACAGCCTCAGTTAATTAGTCATTCAACTGGAGCACTTTGGCTCTTTAAATATGTGGTAAATGTTCAAATGTTCATCCTCATCACAATCTTCAGCTCATCTGGTGTATTTTCTGGTCCCCACAGAGGAGAAGTCAACGGTCAGGAACAGGAGCAATTAACTATGAATGAATACACACTTCCACATACAGATACACAAAGAATCAAAAAGATATTCAGAAAGTTTCTCTGTCATCATACCTGAGTGCCCTGCTCAGCTTATCGTAGTTCATTTGGGGTTTACACTTCCTGGCACCCCACAGCCGGGCCACCTCATCTGGGTCTTTGATAACAAACTCGCCATAGTCCCCCTGCCACGCGATGACATCATGATACTCTTCTTTCCTGAGCAGCTCCAGGATGAAGTGCCACAGCTGGATCTGCCTGGACCCCGGGCTCGACTCGGGCTTGTAAGCCCATTCTGGGAAGGCGATCCCTGTAAAAGAGAGATAAAGAGAGCGAGAGGGTTAGTGTGCGTCACCGGAGCCCAACAAATAACAGTGAATGATTTTGTGGACAGCACATGTTATAAATTAAACAGAAGAAAACAGATTCTTTGCTGACAACACTGCATCTAATATTGAACAACTGAGCGACATAGACCTCAAAGAAACCCAAAGACGAATCCTGTTCTGTTCTGTGGAGAAATCCAGACCACCGAAAACTGCTTTACAGCCAGGCCAAAGGAAAAAGACTATGATATGATTACAAGTATGATCTGCAGTCGTAGATGTTTCAGGTGAGTGTAGATCACAAACACCAGAGTGGCTGAGTGAAGCACAGAGCGGGGTGTCCTCGTTCATATCTCACATAGCCGATAGCCGTCCTTTCACTCTCCAGTCAGTCTCTGAGCACGTTTTGTGGAGGATTCTCGTGCAATTTCTATTTTTAAAACGGCAGAGAGTCAGAGGGCAGGAACGTTTTTTTTATTTATTTTTTTAAACCAAACAATGGCAGCACTTTTCCAAAATGATGATATAAGCCAGCCCAGTGAGGGTCGGGTGCTGTGCTCCAGTAAAGTTAAGAAGACAACATTGATTAAACCGGATTTATGTTTATTTTGACAGATGACGTCTGAATTATAAAATATTGATTCATGAACGCAGCAGGCAGTTTGGGAAGGACTGCTGGTTAACAGGTAAAAGTTATGGGCTGCCATTAAATAAGTATTCCATACTTCATAATTTAATTTAAAAAAAACAAGTCAGACGTCATATTAAATTGAAGTCTCTTTAAAATTACGACTCCGAGGCAAGTTCAAGACTCCTCTTTCCAGCCATGCCCAGAAGCAGACCAAGTGTGGGTTAACACGTGTACTTTTAAACTTCGACATGCCCTAAACTAACAAAGGTATGTAAACTTCATCTTTGGCTTGTTGCAAGTGTTCTCTGAAATAAGCCCAGAGGCTGTGAATCGTCTGATGAAGCCAACTTTCTGTCTAACATTTTCTACGTTTGTGCATTTTAAATGTCAATATAGCCGATTATACAGCACAGGTGTTGTCACTAACGTGTATTTATGTGACCATAAAATAATGATTTGGTCGGCAAGGCTGTCACACCCCTTTCCAGATGTTGCCCGTGATGCAGCTGAATGAAAAGAGAGCACAGAAGGTGATATTTGGCCCATGTTTTATGTTGTTCGTGTGTTTCACTGCACGAGGAGTCTCGACTAAAACAACCGAGAAATGCTGGGCGAATAAAAAAAATGTTGACGGCTTAATGGGGAGGTGAACCAAGGGCTTTGTTTAAACCGCATTCTTCTACTGTCATTACCACAGTAGCTCTTCGCAGGAAACGCACACACGCACACTGAAACTACAATGCTGAAAGTTGTAGTGCAAGTGGGCTTCGTGGAACAGTTCGACACATGAAAAACCTTTCCAACTCTCCTCCACCTCTTTCCTCTCATGCAGTCATTCTTTCCGATGACCGGAGGAAAACAACATGGCCAGTCATCTCTCCTGTCTATCCCTCCATCTGTCTCTCCACCCGCGGCTCAAAGGAAACGCAGAGCAAGAGACACAGAACGAGACTGTGGGCGTGGGTATATGACTGTTAGCATGAGCATGTGTGTGCCCAAATGTACAAGTTAGAAATAGTTTCTGTGCCAGTGCTCGTGTTTGAAAATGTTTATGCAAGTCTCCCACTAACATTCTGTTGCCTGGGTGGTCAAGAAAATTTGACACGACCGAGCAAAATAGACTATTACAGTAGAATATTCAGCTAGATATAGCCTGGACTGGATTTTATTCTATCAACAGTCATCCTCAGAGCACGGATTAATGCACAAGTGAGGAGGTGGAGTAGCATCCACCCCGATGAAGTGTCGTTTAGCAGGACACTTAATGCCAGCTGATGTTATTCTATAATGTTTGGTGCAAATAGTATTAAGCTCCAGAGTACACTGACTGCCCAGAATAAAAATGTTGCATGTTTGATGTAATGAAATACAAGACAATAGTGGATAAGTGTTGCTTTCCTATTTTGTCACTGAGTCACATACATGGAGGAGTATTAGAAACACACTTGTATATCAACTCTAATTAAACAACATAAACAACCCCCTCTGTCACTACCAAAATCAATTGAAAGTTGTAAATTTTGAGAAACAGTACAGAATCATTTTTATACTCTAGTGGTTTATATTATCATTATTATTACTTCCTTTTTTGGGGAGGACATGGAAAGAACGTATAAAGCTAGCATGAAACCAGTGTTTGTGATGCATGCAACGTCACCACATGCAAATGGAAACAGAGGAAAGAGACAAGCTGGGCTGGAAATTGGAAGAAAAACTAAAAAAAACAGGCCCAAATCAACAGATTACAGATGTGCAGGCTTGTCAATGGCTTTGCAGGATGACAGCCTGAGGCCGAGATAGATAGCCCTGATAATCTCTGCTGCACTGGCCCGTTCAGACCATTTAGTCACTGTTGCATAACACTAAATAATGCTGATAGCACATCTACCAGATATTTATGAATCGGTACACACATAAACATGAGTCAATAACTTTACTGTTTTTATTTCTATGGAACAGACCTGCTAGAAGCAGGAAAGTTTTTGGTTTCCAGTTTTATGTTAAAAGTAGGCAGAAAGGAACGCCATACTGGCTAATTTCTCCCCACTATTTCTTGGTGGTTTTCCTCCAATCACAATGATGCATTTGCAAGGCATGGTCCATGAATCACTCAGTTGTCCCACCTACTCAGGAATCATTTTGTGACTCAATTAAAAGATTTTTGAATAGCACTCAAACAATGTGCCTACACAGTTTCCATCTCCAAATTCCAGGCGGGATTTTATCAGTGCTGTATATTATACAGATACTATGTGGCCAATGAGGCAGTCAACAAACAGTCTATGCCGAAAGCTTTGCTCCAGATTATTGTTCCTTATAACAAACATCACAATGTGTGAAGTGTGAAATGACCATGGGTGTAAAAACTGCATAAACTGTGCCGTCTGTGTTTGTTATTTCTCAGACGTTCCAGACTCGCATAAGTAGGAAGCAGTTAGCATACAGATGAAACAACACTCCCTCACTGTCTTTTTATTTCCTTTTTCACTTCCCACCCTCCTCCTCCTCCTCCTCCTCCTCCTCCTCCACCTCCTCCACCTCCTCCACCTCCTCCTCCTCCTCTTCTTTCACTTTTAAACATTCAAACAAAAACACTTGTTGCACGATCAAACCCTGAGTGAGCTACAATCACAGAGGAACACACCGGAGGCAATCGTAAACATATTGGCCCGGTTGAGCCTCCAACAATAAAACACACACACACACACACACACACACACACACACACACACACACACACACACGGTGACCGTGTCAAGACAAGTCGAGGTGTGGCTGGTCAAATCGCCACTCTGACAGATGAATAAATGTGCGCTGCTGACCGACCATATCTTAACCACCTAAACCGTTGGTGCTGCTGTCGAGCTGGAAATTGCTCCACTAAAGCCGCTCAGCTGGCAACAGTAGATGGCTGTTTGTACTGGGAGTATTTACTGGGTGTGAAACTGTCTGCATGTAAAAAAAAAAAAAAAAACAGATAAATATTAAGAAAACAACATCACAGCTTTTAAGAGTTTGAGTTTGTGCAAATGTGAGTCAGTGACTTTGTGAGCATGTGCGTGTCAGTCAAGATGGATCTGTAATGATCTTTTTGACTTTGGCATGGACCACAGAGGTCACCACACACACACACACACACACACACACACACACACACAATATTTCAGGTCCTTGAAATGGATCCCATGTAAATACTTGGAGGACTGGCAGCCGGGCCGAGTGTGAATAAAGGCAAGAGGACATTCTCTACCTGAAATGAGGCTGTCATCAGCAACAGCGTTTATAAAAGCTACCACATTGCATATAGTGTGTGTGTGTGTGTGTGTGTGTGTGTGTGTGTGTGTGTGTGTGTGTGTGTGTGTGTGTGTGTGTGTGAGAGAGAGAGATAGTCAGGATTAGGTTTAGAGGAATGCTGAGAGCAAGAACAGGTGCCTTTGTCCTTCTATCCACCCAGAGTCCAACCCAGGCTGAGCTGTCCTGACTCACACTGGATCAGCTATCACACACACTCTGATCCGTTTCATCAGTCTTGTACACCCAATTGGAGAATTTCTTCGGAGAATTTTTGGAATGTGTGTGTGTGTGTGTTGAGTACGAAGTTAGGTTATGAAGAAGAGAGAGAGGAGCAGCAGGGAAGAGCCTGCAGAGCACATCCTAACCCCCTCCGCCACACTTAACCTCTCTGACCTCGACTCTCCCTCTCTTTGGCTCCTTTCCTCCCTCACCCCCCCATGCCTCCCGGGGGAGACACCAGATAGCCATTACAGCATGCATGCGCAAGACTCTCACACACACATAGACAGACTAGGCATCAATAATGTAGAGACTGGTGTGGAGGGTTGACGATAGGGGTGCGCCTAATCTCTGGCCTGGGACACTAGAGAGTGCAAGTGCGTCAAGAGGGGTGTGTGTGTGTGTGTGTGTGTGTGTGTGTGTGTGTGTGTGTGTGTGTGTTGGGACAAGAGAGGGGCAGGTGGTAGAAAGTGATGCAAAAGGGATGAGGAGGATGAAGGGGAGGGAGAGATTGCAGGAGGAGGGGTGGGGGGTCTGAGTGAAAGAGAAGAAGGCAAGATGAGATGGGGTGAGCACTAGGACAAGTGGAGATCAGAGAAAAGAAAGTTGGAGGAAAAAGAGACGGGGGAGGGTGATCGGGGAAACAAAAGTGGGAAGAGGGAGAAAGAGAGACAATGGCAAGAGTGGGAGAGGAGAGAGGGGGTGGATGGAGGGAAGGAGGAGGAGGAGGAGGAGGATGAGGAGGAGGAGGAGGAGGAGGAGGAAGAGGAGGAGGAGGGGGTAGGTTAAGGGAGCGATGAGATCATAGCTCGTCTGGTAGTCTGTTGTCATCCAGATCAGATTGCTTATCCCCCCTTCCCCCCCGCCTCCTCCTTCTCCTCCTTCTTCTTCCCACCACACCCTCCTCCCTCCCATTCCCCCCATCCCCCTCCTCCTCCTCCTCCTCTCTGGGAGTGCGGATGCCTCTTTTCCTCTGTGTGATCTTGGTGGCAGGCCCCTAGCAGACTTCCAACACTGCTGCTATTCCAGCTATGTGCGCCACTCACCAGTCCAACAATGACCTCCACTCTCTCACACACCGCGTGAGCAGGGAGGGGGAGGGGGAGGGGGAGGGGGGGGGGGCACTGAGGAGATGAAAGCAAAAGAGTGGAAGAGAAAGGAAAGAAAGAGAAAAAGACTTTCGAAGATGAAGAGACCGGGTGCTGTGCTACGGCTGGGTAAAGGGCAACTTCTTGGTCAACTTCAACAGACACCGTTGAAGATTCGTGTGTGTGTGTCCGCTGCATTACGGCGCGGTTACACACAAGTTCATGTCCTATTTCTTGGAATTCATAATTAATTCGATGTGTCACATTTTTTGAGGCGGCTGTGGGTTGAGCGGGTCGTCTTTTAACCACATGGTTGGCTGTTGCTCTTTCTGTTCGCATGTCTGAGTGACCTTGACCTAGAAAGTGAACCCCAAGTTGCTCCCCATAAACACAACGCGAAACATTTTAGAGCTGCAACAACTAGTTGATGAGGCAATTATTTACAAGCAAGAAGGTCCAACTTTCTCTGGCTTCGGCTTCTTAAATGTGACGATTTGCTGCTTTTCTTTGATAGATAGATAGATAGATAGATAGATAGATAGATAGATAGATAGATAGATAGATAGATAGATAGATAGATAGATAGATAGATAGATAGATAGATAGATAGATCTATATATATATATATATATATGATGGTTTATGGTATCCAGAGGAATTCATGACCACTAGTAGCAACACAATACGTCTCCCTGCTGCCAATTTCTGATATTCAACAGTTGGTCGCTGTAATGCACCAAAAGATGTAGCAACACACCAGGAACTGCAAGTAAGAATTAGACTGCCAGCAAGCAAACATGGATGTAAACAATGCAAGCTTTGTAAATGTTTTACGAGGAGATAAATGTATACACGATGCAGTTCAGGAGAGACAGTGTTTGTTTACAGAAAGCCCCACAGGGTACCTTTGACTGAGTACATTTCTGTTTTCTGTTGGATGAATACGACAAAGGATTTTGAAGGTCTTGTGCTTTGAGAAATTCTAACGGACATTTTATTGAGAAAACGCTGCGTCAATTCATTGAGAAAATGAACACCGTGCGACTTCATCCGTGATGAAAATAAGCGTTAGTTGCGGAGGCATGGCTGACTGGATCACGGACTTGGGCCTGTCGTGCCAAGGAGGGCGAGAGCTGATGGGAAGGAGGCAGAGACAGACGGGCAGTCAGACAAAGTAGTGGAGTGAGAAAAGAGATGAGGAGGAGAGATTCCCAGAGCTGCGAGTCCTACTCAGCAGCAAATCAACTGACAAGCCTGTGCCAAACTAACAGTAGAGTTGCAGACTCAGGATTTTTATACAGGGCCAGGGCCTCTGAACAGCCATTAGCGGCAGTTGGCTAGCACCGTACTACTTCAACCCAACTCAGCTTTAGCGTGGATGTGGGAAACGACCGGCGCAAGTGTGTGTGGGTGAAGGGGGTGAGGTCACCGTCGGCTCTGAGAGTCTGTAAAAGTGCAAAAAATTGAGAGACAGAGTCAGTATTTGCCTGCAGCACATTCATACACAGCCGTGTCTTTGTCACAGCTGCTTGGATAAGGGAAACGGCCCGAAGCGCCGAGCTTGGGGAACAGAGAAGACAGAAACACAAGACCGGGAGGTGGAGGGGAGGGATGGAGGGATAATAAAAGACTTGGGAGGGTGAGACAGAGAAAGTAAGAATGAAAGGAGGGAGAGAAAGAGGAGGGTGGGCTCCGCAGGAGGAGGAGGGTAATCAGAGCCCATACGCCTGAATCCCAAAGTGTCTGGACTCTTCCCACCAAGTCCATTAAAAATTCATTAGGCCAATACTCGAGGAAGACGAGAGAGTGAGACACAGACGGAGAAAGACAGGGACACAGGAGAGTGACAGAGAAGTTAGGAAAGACACGGATGGGAACTTTTAACTCCATATGCATTTCTTAAAAATACTACTTACATTTTCAAATATGAGCTCCTAGAAGAAAATATCGTATCGTTTTGTACTTTGACATTATTATAAACAGAAAAGGAGAAACTCGTGTGTAATACTTGTTGTACAAGAGAGGAATAGGTGGGGCTGCAACTAACAATGATTAATATTGATTTTATTATGGATTAACCTGCTAATTATTTTCGCAATTAACCTATTTATTGTCTGGTCTATAAAATGTAAAAAATAGTGAAATTGTTCAGATTGATTGGTTTGTCTGACAAACCCCAAAATATTCAACTTTCTGTCAAAGCAAACTAAGAAAACAAGCACATTAGGACATTTGACGGACTGGAAGCAGGAAAATGATGGTATTTTTTTATTATTATTACATATACGATTAATCAACAATGAAAAAAGATAAGGTAGAATTTTCTGTACACCCACTTTTTGTTTCAGTCTTTGGTTTCATAATATTGATTGGAGCAATGAATTAGTTAACTGAAAACTGGATTTTCTATTTGAAATGTTATAATGAGAAAAAAATATTGTTGGCTGCATGATTTGTTGCAACTCAAGAAGAATCAGATGTTTACAGCGGCCACCAGTGGAAATGTCTAGTGGAGATGCAGATTAGAAGAATAGGAAAATTGTTGACCGTTTCCAATTTCTATGTTAATTTCCCAGTGGTTTACTTTAAAGTCTGCAGAGCTCGAGTTAGATGACGATAAATAAGTAGGCAAGTTCTTTGGTTGATTACACAAGCTTATGATCACAGTTTTGTTGTAACATGCAGAGTAGATTTTACTGGTTTGGAAAAATCTCGAAGAGAAATGTGAGTTGTTAATAACCCAGAAGGAGACTCAATTCCCTGAGAGGAATTGTTCTTTTAGGAGCCAAGAGCATTCATGCCCCCTGCCTAACCTGAGTACCCGGGGGCGGGGTTAAACAAACATCACACAGAAAAATATGTAAGTCTAGCAGGCCGCTCAACTATTCTTAGAGGTCCCCCACAGTCTACATTTTCTATAGGCTCTTCCTCACATGCCATGTAGCAGCAGAAGAGAGAAAGAGAAGAGCTAGAAGGAAGAGAGTGCTTTGTGGCCTTGGAGGGGCCAAAAATAGCACCACACACACACACACACACACACACACACACACACACACACACACACACACACACACACACACACACACACACACACACACACACACACACTGGGGTTATTGTTCAACAGTGTGAGAGAACACACAACATGGATGGGGAGAAGAGGGAAAGTACAGAAGTGCTGAAGGAGGAAGAGGAGGAGGTGATGAGGGAACAAGTGGGAAAGGGAATGAGAAGGACATGACGTAAGATTTCGTCTCTCGGCCTCTCGCTGTTGTCCTCCAGTGAACAGGCAAGACGTCTTTTCCAGGAAATTGTAGGGGAGGGGTAAAAAAGGCCAAAGAAAAGCCAGAGCGTCCATAGGGATCCTCTCTTCCAGAACAAGCTCCTTTTTCCTGAAGCCCTCCAAATCTAATTCACATGCTCGACTGCTAGACTGTAAACTTGTTAAGTCACGACATGGTTTAAATGTCCATAAGGTGAGAAAAAAGGCTTTGAAGTGTGTGAAAAGGTTTTCCAGGGTGGACTAACAGCTAACTTAAAGCCTATGTGTGGTTTTTCAACTGACTGAGGCACTTCATTAAAAAGAGAAATCAACTCTCCAATGTTATCCTTTGAGGGTTGTACCAGTGATTTTGCATATTTTAGCCAATTAACTACAAATTACTGATTTTCAAAGCAAACCATAGTTTTTTTTTTTATTTCAGTACATTAAGAAAATAAACTTGGAGCGATATAAAAACTTGTAAGAGAGAGCGAATCCAACTCAGTGAACATTTGGAGACACGAGCTCTTGGTCAATGTTACATTAATAAAGTGTGCCCATGCAGTTTCAAGTACAGAAACAATGCAGCAGCAGTGAAAGAGATATAAGCATTTGCCGGCCTGAATCAATAGCGTTAGTGCGTGACTGGAAACAATTGCCAAATGTCATGTAAAATAGATGGAAATGTGCAGAACAACCAGGGTCTATTAGGATTGACAAGTTTAACGGACCAACTATGAGGTAAAACTAAATCTGTGATTATTGGATCACCTAAAGCAGGCTGTGCCAGTTGGTGACGGCTTGATTGAAGGTTGTGAAGAACCAAGTGGTATCTGACCACAAAGGAAAACACACTATATAGCAACATGTATACACAACAGGCGGTTCTTCACCTGGGAGTTCTAAGAAAAGACACAAAGACACACACACACGCACACGCACACACACAGTTTTCACACGGGAACTGGAAGTTTAAAAGAGGAAAAGTCCCAAATGCATGTAGAACGAGCACCGTGTGAACAATAAAAAAAACTGTCCACGCACAAACAGGCATAAAGCCCCGAGGCACCTGATGTGCTCCCAGGTGGGCTGGACAACTGGACTCTTCTCGGTGTGATCACGCTCATGAACAAGTCTGGTGGGAGAGTGTGTGTTTGTGTGCATATGTGATCCCCAGAGTGTGTGAAGAACAGCAGAATAATATTGTGTCAGTGAGAGAAGAGTCCCGTTGCTCTCCGGGCGCCGTTAGGTATATTTACTCTCACCAAAGTGGCGCAGCGCTCCCAGGACATTAACGCTCATCCTTCGACACAACACACAGATACGCATACTTACATGTTTCATGAGTTGACATGCTACACTGGCAAATCCAGATTTCACAGTGTGATAGCCCAATGACAGCTTTATGCGTAGTCAAATTGTGAGTGTAATTTTCTCTGTATCAAATAACAGTTGTATGATAAACACTGGGTAGTTTCTGCCTGTCCAAGACACACTTGAACTATGCGTGAGGTCCCTGTGAGGTCTGTGCTTTAATGATTGGTAGGTAATTATTCTGATGACCGTGATGGGAAGCATTTTAGAAAGGGATGCAACAACTTTCTTATGTGTCTCAACACAAGTCTTCACCTCTTTTGCTGTAATGTTGTCTACACGGCACATTGTTTTGGGAGATGTGTGCGAATAATTGAAATTTGGCTCTGTAAAGACATTGCAAATCATATTCTCAATAAAGTTTGACCTTTACATAAAAACTGCAAGTGAACATTTTAAAAAAAGTTAGCTTGCCGCACCAGTATGAAAATATTGCTTTAAATAGTTAGGGTCTGGGCATCGAAGCTGAAATATGTGGTCCTTTTCCCATGATTTTCCTCAAAGTTACTTTTAGGGAAAAGCTGTTAAGATGTAACACGGTTGTGCTACAGGCCACAGGCGCCGCTCTTCTCTTTCACTCGGTCGCCCCACCTCACATGCTGCTGTTAATGTACTTCTCCGGCCAACAGCTTGGCAGTGAGCTGCCAGTTGACGCTTCACCTTTGGTTCAACAACACACTGCCTTCACTCACGACTGCCAGTAAGAGTGTGTGCTGGACGAATACAGTTTACAAAAGCATTAAAAGGAGTTAAATATGGGCAAATTATTTAATATGGACTTATCATTATTTAGACTAACGTGTCATTGAAAAGTTGGAAAAAATAATTGTTGGTTGCAGTAGCTGTGATCACCAACAACGTGCAGTTGGACTACAACTGTGTGTTTGTAAGGTCCGTGGGTCAAAGGGTCAAAGGGTGACTTTGCCACACAGGAGTAAATTAGATGTGGCATAATCAAACCATATATCTATCAGGTGTGTGTGTGCGTGTAAGAGATAGGTGGCACTTTTGGGAGGTGGTTTCCTGGAATGTGGTACTAGAGCGGGACAGGATGTTAGCAACTGTTGTGCACCACAACAACAGATCTGTTTCCTGTGTGTGTGTGTCCATGTATGTCATGTCAGATAGATGCGAAAATCTGGCAAGAATAAAAACCAAAACAGGCAATACAGAAGTACTGAGAGGACGTTAAACATAGCTTGCTCGGTCTACTCAGAAATTGTTATGATTCATTTTCAGAGATTGTGCTTTCATTGTTAAAAAAAAAAAAAAAAAGTACAAGAATTTTGGAGAAACCAGTGAAGAGTGCTTCAAAACATAAGTATATAAAGTGATGCACAGTTGTTGCATTAGACTCTTTTAAACAAATTAACATGCACTCAGACCATGTGCACCTACTCACTTAGGTGTGCACATGACATCAGGTACTGAAGATGAGCCAGAATCTCGAAACATAAATGACAGCGACATACACGGAGCTCAGACGTGATGAAAAGACACAAAGAACCAGAAAAACAAGTCCACAATAACAGCTTCAGACTAAAACGCCCTGTGTGAGTAGATGTGTGCGTGTTTGTGTGTGTCAGTGCTGACTCAGTGCGTGAATGATTTTGTAATTCAGCCTTCACAACGCAAACTCTCCTTCATTCTCTCCCTCTCTCTCACACTGTCTCCTAGCAACCAGACACTTAAGGCCTAAAAATAACACCACAGAAACGAACAGAACAAAAAAATAAAGCATAAACGGCAATTAATCCTTTCAAGCCTGGAACACAGACTCAAATAGACCAGGTATTAGGAAAGGGAAGAGCAGGGCGAGAGCAGGGCGAGAGCAGGGCTAGCGGGAGATGGAGAGACCCAGAGAGAAAGGAGTGGGAGGCTGAATCTGCCAGCAACAGGTAGTCGTCAGGAGACAGAGATCTGCACTACATGACAGTGTGTGTGTGTGTGTGTGTGTGTGTGTGTGTGTGTGTGTGTGTGTGTGTGTGTGTGTGTGTGTGTGTGTGTGTGTGTCCACTAGCCTTGGCTAGAAACAAGACAGAACTTTTCCACCCTCTCCAAAAGCAAGAGCTGCTCAAGGCAAACAAGGCTCCAGTGTAAACCGACCCAGCGGTCCGGCAACAAGCTGGCAACAAGGCCTGCGTTAAACAGAGTTTGAAGAGAATAATAACACACTGCGCATCAAAAATACTCCTCTCTCTCGCTCTCTCTCTCTCTTTGACGGCGAGCAATTTTATTGTGATTTTATTCCCCTCCACGTCCCACAACATTATGAAATAAACACCGTTATGAAACAACGTAGAAGACAACCGAGTCATGAGCACACACGTACACAGAGGCCTGCTGTCTCGGGTCTGAAGCAGACGCATTCCACAGTGGATTAACTTTTCGAGACGCATGATGGCCAGTGAGAGACAAAGCAGCGAGACACCTGATCTTTACGCCAGCCGTCTTACAGTTAAGGAGGAGTTCTTGTTCTGTTCAAATCAGATCAGGGCTGTGCGATGTATCTTTGTATTGAAATCCTTCTCCAAAAAAAAATAAAAAATCAGTCACAGATAAACCTCAACCTCAATAAACCTACATGTCTGATTTTGACTTGCGGTATGTGTCAATACCAGGTTTCCAACTGATGACCAGTTTCATTTTTCATCTGTTGTTCAGGCTGTAAAATAGCAGAAATTAGTGAAGAGGTCCCTAGAGCCTAAGGCGGTGTCTACAAACCTACAAAATTGTTGCATATTAATCTACTAATGTTTCAGCTCCAGTTGAAACATGTGGCCCTCTAATAAGGCATGTTAACATAGAATCATTTTCATTACTCTGTCCCGATGGGGATTAATAATTGGCATTACACTAACAAATAACTGTGAATATGGCATCATTCAGATGGAGCAGATTCAATTGGTTCAATTAAACTGAGGCATAACTTCCATTTTCCTTACAGAATCCCCAAAAAGACACAGTTTTGGGACCACCATTATTCTGTTTTTATATTAATCGTATACCTGATGGAGATGTTTACCTATATGCTGGTGCTTATTCATATTAGATAACGGCGTTATTTACTGCTCTGTCCATTGTACTCTGAATGCTCTGGTTGAATAATGGTCCTGAGGCAATGGCATAATTTCATTTATTAATAAATTATTAATTGCTACAACCATATTTATGTAATTTAACAAGGACTTATTCCTATTAAGAGTTTCCAATGTCCACACTGGATTGAATAAGAGCTTTAGTGTGTGCGCACCAATACACGATACCTTAAAATTAAAAGCAGTTGTCTACTTATGAGTTTGTGTTCAAGCCATCAAGAGAGTACAATCACAAACTATTCGTGGGGATACAAACCTGTTGATTAGATTTATTATATATTCACTTCATCGCGCTAGCATTGCACCGGAAAAGGGGCGAACATTAGCGTGCCCCTCCGGGTGTCGCGTTTCCATCATTGCCGATTGGAGCTGGAGACGATAAATACCTGTGACTACTGCAGAGTCATTTCTCCCGGGAATGAATGCCGATTGTAACCTTTCCCACGGAAGACAAAAGCCAGATGTTAGTTGGTGTTGTGGGATGTGTGGTGGGGAAGGGGCTTTAGGGACACTAAGCATGCAACCCATGACATGGTCTGTCAATATTTTGCCTTTACATGCAAACTGCAGAGCAAGAGAAGGCTGATAGTATTATAATTCCCTTTTAGAAGCAAGAACTGCTGCATCTAAAAAAAAAAAAAAAACTATAACTGACTGAACAAAGCAATACATTCATTGCAATGACACATAATGTGGCCTTCATTTCTAAATGAATGCTAACTGACGTATCCATTTAGACTGATGAGCATGGAATCATTCTGCTGTCTTTTTGTCAGTTTCTTCTCAAGTCTGTTTACAGCTGGCAAAGTACCGAACGGAAATGTAGTTCCTGATGATGATTTAATAATGGACCTTATACACAGACAGCCCAGTCAAATTATTTTTAACCTATAATGCAAAGACGCAGTTAGAAATATTTAAAATATTTCAACTTGACAAGCTTTTGCGACTCTGTGTCACAAAAGCCTATCAGTGTTGAAATTCGTCTGTAGCCACTGACGACCTGAAATATATATTGTAGCTATCGACTTCCACAATATGTATAAAGCCACAATAGTGGTTATTTCGGCCACGGTCAATGACACGTCGGTATCTGCATGGGGGTAAGCCGTCCCCCGGGAGACGCAAATAAACATCCCACGGTCAAACTCTCATCACCCAACGCAACGCCACAATTTGCTTTGCTTTTGGTGTGATCACGGCATAATGCTGCAAAAATGATTCCAGTGAGTAAAGCGAGTAAAATAAATTCCGACCTGAAGCTATATTTAGCCCAAATAATTCCGTTACTCCACTGAACTATGTGCGCATGGAGAAAGCTTTTTATATTTCACTCGCCTGTGCAGAAAAAAAAAAAAAAAAATTCCATTCATTTGATTCTACAAGTTACTTGTTCAGCTGGACCAGAAAGATAAAACATCTTCAATCATGATCATCTTCAATAAGTCAAAAGCTCAAACGGGAAGCCTGTGAAAATACTATAAGTGTGTTTGTGTGTGCTTCTTGTTATGAGCTACGTGGTGTTGTTCAGACGAGAGGTGAGAGTGGAATAGGTGGCTGGCCCTGGGGAATCATGTTTTTCTCTGGTACTGCTCTGATGCTGCTAACTGTGCTGATGATGCTGGCTTTCATTCACACGGTACTTGCACTGACTAGTGCGGCACACACATGGACATGGACACGGACACGCACACGCACGTGCACGCGCAGTTACGCTATTACGCAGTTACGCAGCGTGTTTTCTGAAAAGTGGAGGCAACTATCATAAAAGCCACACAGAACAAAAATGTACAGTGACCGTGCTTGTATGCAGAAAAACAAGATAAAAGTATCACTTGTTGACCAGGTGAACATGCTCCCATCCAACACATGCACTCCCTTGTAGACTATGTGATCATCGGGGGAGACATAGACCTAACTTCAGGGTGAAGCAGAGGGCTTCTGGCCTGGTATTCTAAACAGGCCCTTGGGTGATGAGTGAACAGGGGACATCGGCAGCTTGCCAACCAGCATTGTTGTCCTTAACACCTTCCTGCTGCTTGGGGGAGAGCAGATTTGGAGCTGTGTACAACATCCAGCTTTCAAAGTGCTAATTGATGGGTAATTACCAAAAAAAATAAAGATGGATTGAAAGCAGCATTGCGTCATGGCGAGGGTGAGAGAAACGGACTGAAGCTAATAGGTCTGATTTGCTGCTTCAAACTAATATGTTGTTCCTCCAAATCAACATATTTGATTCCCTCTACTGCTCCTTAATGTATTAAATGTATTTCACGCTGCTCCGCATGGCCGCAACAATACTTAACGCAGTGTATTACGCAGCAATACATGCACATTTTGAGTATCAGGCAGCGGTACACTTTGCATCTTAAGTGGTTCCTGTGCGTCAGCAATGTGTGTGAACAGAACCAAAAATACACACTACTTCACTGAGTCCCATCAACCTATTCCTTCCTCCACTTCTTGTATATTCCTCCATCAATGCCCCATCCCAACCCCCCTTACCCCTCCTGTTTGTGCGTCCAACCCTGTGCGCTTTCCTGCCATTCTTCTATCTCAGCTAATTTTAGATGAAGGAAAATTCTCTGTCCACATCTGCTAGTCATTCTTTAAGAGGTTTGCGCGTGTGTGTGTGTGTGACAGAGGAAAGAGAAAGAAAACTGGGAAAAGGTCAAAAGGCAGGGGATTGAGTGTTGAAAAAGAAATAAAAGACAAGGTATAAAACAACCAGGGTAAAGACAGGGTCACTGTCACAACTAGAACAAACGTTTATCATGACTAATATACAGTCATTTAGATTTCAAGTGTTTCTTCTACATTTACTTGACAGTGGTGAACCACAAGAGCAACAAACTGCCTTCACAAGTAAAGAGAATGTGAAGGAAAAAAAGAAGCTAAACACCATAATTTGGCTCAATTTGCCCCAAAAAGCACAGACAAATGTGAAGGCAGAGTGCTTGGAAATGGTGCTCTCTTTAATGATCATAAATCATCCAAATGGGACTCATTTGTAGTTTGAAACAAAAGGAAGAGGGAGAAAGAACAACCTATGGTTTTGACATGCTGGCCACACGAGAGGTCAAAGTAAGGGAATGTGATGCGCACAAAATAAGCAGGATTATAGGAGGCAATCCTCCCCTTTTCTTCAGAAGTTTCAATAGTGCTTTAAATATTTTCCTCAAAAGAATTAAAACCAAAATGTACCATGACATAATTACAAAAATAAGGAGTATATTCTATTAAGATGAACCGTTAGTGTATTTTTTTTTAACAGCACTTGCTGTGAAAGCTTGGTTCTTAGCTTCGGTACTCATTTTCCCGGCACATGAAAACCATAAAAAAAAGAGTGGTGTTTACAGTGGTGAGTCATTGGACTGGCAACAGCACATGCTGGCTGATTCAGTTAAATCAACATTCATCATTCTTGTCGTGTTGAACACTAAACACAAAATATCAGGTTCACGTCTGCAGAAGGCTACATGTGTGTAAAACGTGGGCCCAAACAAATGCTTGTATTGTCTTCAGAGGAGTGGGGAGACATGGTCGTCTTTTGTCCCGAGGGGACAGAGCGAATCTCACGAAAAACACATGCACGCACACAAACGTGCACACAGGGAAAATGCACGTGCACACACACACACACACACACAGTATCCTGGCAAACACCACTGTGCATGACAGTGGGCTGTGAGGGGGGACTCAGAGGGCAGAGCACAGCGTGTTTATGTGTTTGTGTTTATCCTGTCGTAAACAGGGACAAGAGGCACATGCAGTGTCGCCGCCTGTCACCACTTTCTCCTCTTTCTCCTACTGTTCTCACCCTTCACTCAGTTCCTCCGGTTTTCCCGATCAAGCCCCGTTCCTGTGCCCTTGCTCTTTTCTTGCGCCCGCTTCGCCTCTTCTTTGCCTCCTCATTTTCCACCTCCTCTGACCCTCACCCCACTTGGTCAGCTTGTTAAGCATGTCTCCTAAAGCTGATTAAGTAGTGTTGATCGGCCTTACGCAACATTCACCTCGCACAGACGTCGCTGCCAGCCAGCATACGGTCTCTGTGCCTCTGTGTATATGAGAGAAATCAGAGAGGGGAAATTTGCTTCAATGAACATTGCTCTGCGTGGAGTATTTGCAGTTGCAAGACACACACACACACACACACACACACACACACACACACACACACACACACACACACACACACACACACACACACACACACACACACACACACGTGTATGTATTATGGTGACACCATGTCTTCATGGATCGGAGCCAGGTCAGCGCATGTTCCTACTGATATAAGCACATTTGGCCACAATGGTGGAATGTGCACATCGTCATGGTTTCCCAAGGTGTGTGTATGTGCGTGTCTGTGTATGCTCCCGACTGCAGGCTGTGTAGATAATCACTGCTTATCCCCCAGTTAGCACAGGGCTGCCAAAAGAGACCACGCACCTTCAACACTGCAGCAGGGGGTGGGACAAGCACACCAGCGCACACACACACTTTACATGATAGAAGGCATAAACGACCCCACATTTTTTTTTTTTTTACAACCACATGCATGCGTACACACACATACATGCACACACAAAGTATATATATATATATATATATATATATATATATATATATATATGTAACAGTGTGTTGGTGCTGACTGTAAACAAAGCCATGCTCCAGATCTCAATAATTGGTGGAGTGATTGAGTTAACGAAGCAGCGCACACAGGCAGGTTAGAAAGGTCGACTCGCTCGGCTCCTCTTCTCTCCTCTCCTGGTTTGCTCTTGCGCTTTGCCTCGTGGGAGAGATTAGAATCCTCAGCTGGAGCAAATAAAGCTGGACGTTATGCAAGACCCCAAGAGAGGGAGGATGAGAGAGAGAGAGAGAGAGAGAGAGAGAGAGAGAGAGAGAGAGAGAGAGAGAGAGAGAGAGAGAGAGAGAGAGAGAGAGAGAGAGAGAGAGAGAGAGAGAGAGAGAGACTGATGATGATGTAACGTGAGAGAGGGCAAAATACTGAAATGAAGAAGAAGGGAGAAAGAGAAGAAGAGATACAGAGGTGTGTGATGGGGAGGCCTTGAAAAAGTTGACGGTACAAAAGTCAGCTGCTGTGTGTACCTTGCTGTACTATGTGGTGCCAGTCATCCATCTCAACATTGGCAGCCGATCTGCTCTACCATGCAATGAGCTGAGTAGTAAACACACAGCTGCCCTGCACTGGCAGGGACCAGTCCTCCTCACTCTCTCACATCCTTTGCACCGAACACACAGAAAACTAGACTCCACGATTTGAGGTCAATCTCGTGTTATATCTTCATCCGTTTCATTGCGGCCTTCCTGAGTGACATATACGGGACAGTGTTCCTGATTCAACTTACAATGTGGTTCTGACTGGCCTGGGTATGCAGGGGCAGAGAGTGTAATGCAAGGAGCTCTGCGTCGAGTGCAATCGCAAAGCTTTGACTGCAAAATGGACGGCATGTGCTGAACGTTCACGTCAGTGCTTCATACGTCCATGGTAATAAATACTGTGAATCGTAGGGGTTGTCACTTTTTACGAGGAAACCATTCAAAAGCAGGAACAAAAATAAATATTTGGTCAATTTGGCTGTGGCGAGTGTGGCGTCTCTCTGAGGTCTACTGCCATGTTGCTCCATCAGTAAATTAAGCAAGTCTTGTTCCCTTTGTTAACACAATGGAATTAACTAGCGAGCCATACTTTACAGATAACCATGACACCAAACCATCTGATGTTAAGTCATGTTTGGGAGCAATTTGGTTTTAAACAATATAATGAGAAATCCTAAAACTAACACGTAGTCTACAATGCGTTAGGGCTGAAACAACTAACTGAGAAATAATAGGCAACTATTTTGCCCCTGGTTCCAGCTTCTTCTTTTCTCAAATGAAAAAACTTGTTTGCTTTTTTTTTTTATATATACATTATGAAAAAGTAAATATTGTACATCATCTTGGACTGTGGAAATCTGTGACGGTTCTTGTTTTTGCTATTTAAAATTTTATAGACAAACCGATTAATCAATAATGAAAATAATTAAATACTTGCTATTTTGTTCATTTTTACAGTTCAGTGAAGACAAGAACAGGAAGATGGAGAGTACAAGACAATGGACTTGTGTTGGACAAGGACCTAGGATGATAAAGTTCCATATTCACCTTAAATCACTAATTGCTGACTAGGGGAAACCAACTCTACTTAAATATGCTTCGAAACTATAGTCATCATATCTATTCATCATATCGAATGCTACATGCTCTTACTTGTGATTTTCTTCTCCAATAAGAAGCTGGTTTTTAAATGCTGCTGTTGGCAAATCATGCATATCAAAGTAAAAAAACAAAATAATAGGTTTTATATGGCAAAACAAAATAAAAATAAAAGAGAGAATGAAGACAAGAAGGAAGTGGAAAAAAAGACAGAAATTAATGAGTGATGCGGAAGTAAAGTCCACAGTGATAAAACACTGACTGGCAGAGAGAGAGAGAGAGCAATGAACTTTCTCCCCTCCGTCAGTACACTGCTTGATGCTGTTATGTAAGAGCTGAGTGTACACACCGATTACCTCTGCTCAGTGGAACTAACAACACGAGGCGTGTGTGTGTGTGTTTGTGTGGGTGGGTACGTGGGTATATGTGTGTGAACATATAATGGTGCTACATCTCAGTTACATTTCACGCACAAAGACGTGAACACACATATTACACAGACTGACAGCATACATTCAAAACTATTGTCCTGATTGAAAAGGGCTCGGATCATCCATCCAAGGTGTAAAGTAGCACGGGGGGTTCCCCATGAAGTGAGAGCCGCACTGGCTTCCAGTTACACCTCCACAATACCCATTTGATGACACACACATGATACAATAGATCAGATTCAGTGCTTTCCCAATACACTCTTATTGATTAGAGTGTAATAAGATTAAAGAAATTCTTCAATTATCGTCAATTTAAAATGTATATTGTGTTATCCGAGTTAATCCGACTTATGCAGCCGATGTCTACTTGAGTTTTAATTGGATAACATTTGTGGAAAATTAAGTAATCTTCATCAATGTGAACAAGAGGCATTAACATTTTATTCTGCATTTTCCTTTAACTTAGTCCACAGCACTACTTCTACATATTAACCAGATCACTTAATTTTGCACATAAATTCGGTTATTGCAAACAACGAAAAGCTTGACATTTTGTGGGTGATGGAATACTTCATATACTGCACAAGTTGTGGGAGAGTCTGTAAGCAGATTTTTGAAATACTTTTGCAGTCGTTAAACCAGGCCTCCACTTACTTCAATTCATCAGGCAAAAGAAATGGCCTTTAAAACAACAAGACGCACACTGGAGAAGTGGGCATTGGACCTCTTTCCACAGTCGGAGTTCTTCTCTGACTGTAATCTAATAATGAAATTCAACCTTGCAGTGAGTCAAATATTGGCCACCGCGGATGAAAGCATGATTGTGGCAAAAGTTTTGTGACTTGTTGCCCAACCCTAAATTACACAGAGAAACAAGCTTACACATTCACATCGCTGACATCAATGAGTCACACACACACACACACACACACACACACACACACACACACACATGCACGCACACACACACGCGCACACACACACACACACACGCACACACACGCACGAATCCCACGTTCCCACACACACCTCTGCACTCTGCCTCCTCTCACAACTAACCTAAGGGAGAGAGTGTACCTTTGCACAGAACCCGGCTAATACTTGGGCCAGACAAACACAATAACCCTACTAACACAACACCCACACACAAACAGCGAGGATACTAGCTGGGGGCCAGCTGAAGAGAGAGCGGTGTATAAGAATGCGTGTGTGACATTAGATGCATGTGTAAGAGCGAGACTACAAAGATCCTAGTGAGTGTATGGGCAAAAGTAATTCACTAATAAATCACATTTATGACACTTAATTTTTAGAACTCTTTCTGTAGCCTCCAGTCAAGAGCGTACTAATTTGATTGACATATTTTGGCAGGAAAAAGATGCCGCACTTAGGACTTGTTTCCAAGGTAACATGTATACAAAGTATTAATATTTACCGCAGCATATGCTGGCAGTTAAAAACCACACACAGTCTGTTACACAAAATACACTATGTGATATCCGTTTGACCAGATCCACAACTCATTCCTTGCTCTGGATTTATGTTGCCATGTCTTTAAGTAAAGTGTTTTTGAATGCCATTGAGTATGTGATGTGTCCTGTACCTGTTAAAGTCACCCTTATAGATTGATTATCTTTTAATTTGTAATAAATTATACAATTTGCTTGAATTTCCATTTGACTGGATTTTAAAGCTTTCCTTTCCTTCACTTAACATTTCCTCTTCCACCATCATCTTTCTGGTTGTCCCTATTCAGCTCATCATCTTTCCCCTCATGCTTTTGAAAATCCCTCTCCTGCCCTTGATCCATTCTTCCCCGCTTTCCTTTTTCCTCTCACCCTGTGACTGGTCAGGGGATCCAGCTCACTGTTCTCTTGATCAAACGCTTTAATCCCCTAAAACAACAAATCACTGTGTGTGCGTATGTACAGTAGGCCTATATGTGTGTGTGCAGCCACCCACATGCGACTGCCCGGTTGTTACGCAATTTCACTGGGTCACATCTGATGCTAAAAATGGACATGGATAAAACTATTGTGACCGAGGGCAGGGCTACTGTACCGAGGCACTGGAGCACAAACACAGCACACATGCACACACACACACACACAGCAGGGGCTGGGCAAGCTGCTTAACTCGGATGTTATGAACCAAGGATGCAAATTGTTAACTTGTTCCCTCAATCAACAATCAATCCTGTTAGTATTCAATAGTAGGAAACCATTAAAGGCTTGTAAAAGATACAAAATGCACATCGTTCCATTATTAAATCTTTAAACATGGGCTATTTTTGCTCCGCAATACCTAATCAAAAGATAAAACATTGCAATATATATATAGGAGCACAGTCTGTACAGTGAAATGTGTGGCTTTATGTTCATAAATATTTGGTGAATCAGTTTTGCAATTATAGTGTTAGGTAAAGGAAATGGTGAAGGATGACCAGACAAAACAAATACAGCTATATCAAATAGGATATCTGATATGTTTGGGTCAAGGCACTAAAGGAGCGGAGAGTGGTATAGCACATACTCCAAGACTGGCTGGCCCACTCACTTAGTGACAATCTCCTTAGGAAATAAGTGATGAGATGAGCATATATATATGCGCGCGCGTGTGTGTGTGTGTGTGTGTGTGTGTGTGTGTGTGTGTGTGTGTGTGTGTGTGTGTGTGTGTGTGTGTAGGAGGATATGCTATATGATGTGCAGCACTGATGGCCGACTTTGTCATTAAAGTTTAAACACTCTGCTTTCCTATAAATACCTTTCCAATGATCCAATGTATTATTCAGTTTCTCTCAGGCCAGCACACACACACACACACACACACACACACACTAGGAGAGCAACACACAGGCACACACCTGGAGAGCGAAGAAAAAAAGCCAGTGCCCTGGAGGAAGGAAGTCTTATGAACATTTAAGAGGACGATGGCCAGCGGGCAAAAATAGAGTCAGATGTTTGTCCTACTGTGAGTGCAATCCACCGCACTTTATTCTGCCCATGACCACACATCTTGGAAGGAGCCCAAGGCTCTCTCTGTGTGTGTGTGTGTGTGTGTGTGTGTGTGTGTGTGTGTGTGTGTGTGTGTGTGTGTGTGTGTGTGTGTGTGTGTGTGGACACATGTACGAACATGCACTCAGGCCGGCTTGCACTTGATACCTTGTGGTCTAGTCTGACTTTCAGCTCACATTATTTTGAATTTTCAGGTCGACTCCGGGGACGTTAACACCAACCACCACCTATTGCTGATACATTTTCACAGTTACTTACAGCTTTCTATACTCTTTGGGCCATGTTGGGAGACAACCATGCTGTTTCTGTTCATCGAGTCAGGGCGGCTGGTAAATCAGGGTGTCCAGTGGAAGAAAGAGAGACAGGGTCGGGTGACATGAAGCAGGAGAGAGGAGGAGGCTAATGGAAGAGGAGCTGCCACTGGGGTATTAGTCCATGGATTGGTGACACAGAAATGATAGTGAGAGGATGATGGGAGGGTCAATCGATGCTTAAAAAGGTTTCACTCCCCTACAGGGACATGTGCATCTGTGTGTGCACAATCAAACATGAGCCGGTTCCAAATAAAAACATCATCTCACACACACACACACACACACACACACACACACACACACACACACACACTTTATAAGACGGCTTCTTCTGGCTCAAAAGTCAGAATTATTGTCAAAGAGCAAAAGAGCAGCCTTCAGCAGCAGGCCTGTGATTCCAACTGGAGGTATATCAGCAATCACATGGTCAAATTTAGGCACTGGGTCAAAATCTCAAGTATAAACGACAATGCTTTACTGGGATATCTAGAAGGATAAAACTAGATCAAGCAGCCACAGCTGCTAAACAGCAGAGGATGTCCTCTTTTCACTTATAGCTTCCCCTTTACACACACACACACACAAACACACACGCGCGCGCGCACGCACGCACCCTTGGGCAGAGGGCCAGTTGGCTTGCAATTATTTGGGGTCTGTATGTACACACCTGCAAACAGTCCAGTTGTTATTTTGCACAATATGCTTGTGCACAGAGCTGCTAGCTTGCCAATACGGTGGTGTTAACGATAATGCAAAGTGTATAAGTTTACATTGCCTAAAAGTATCCAGAATCAATCTTTTCAATTGCAACCATTTGGGACAGTTTGTTCCCAGAGAGACACACTTTCTACCTCCGACATGGCATTTCCACCTAAAGCCCCGCCTCTCAAATGCACATAACTTTCCCACTCACATACACAGGCTGTGATGAGTTGGCTAAAAGTTCAAAATGAGCGCTTACGTACAAAAGAGAACAGGTCTGAACACGGTAGGAGGGAGGGAGAGAAACGAGGTAAAGATCGAGAGACAACACGGCGAAAGACAAACAGAGAGAGGAAGAGGAAAGACTGGTTGAAAAGAAAACTCCAAACGTGATCTTGCATTCCTTACATGGGGTGGAGGAAAGGAGAGAGAGAGAGAGAGAGAGAGAAAGAGAGAGAGAGAGAGGTGGAGAAAAAAGAGGGAGGACTGGGGGAAGTGAGAGAGAGGAGGAGGAGGAGGAGGAGAAGCGGAGGGTGACAAGAGAGAAAGTTTAACTTGGCGCCAGACAGCGTTTCAATAGCCGACAGCCAACCACACAGACGCTCGCACAAAATATCGACACTACGCATGTGGCACAGAAGTCTTTTTGGTGACTTCCCATCGTCCGAAATTAGATTAGATATTTGCCCTCCACCCCCGCTCCCTGGGTCCAGCACAGAGGCAGATTCCCAGATAAAAATAGCCAGAGGAACTATTCAAACACTGCTGCCTTTCTGCAGGGAGTGTCTGCTGACTGCACTGGACTTAAGGGGTTAGAGAGGGGTTAGGAACTCCACTCACCACCTACCTCAACCAGAAGGCCTGGGACAGCGGGACAGTCCAATCTCTATCACACTAATACACTTAACAGACACACGAGCACTAATCCACTTAAAATATTGTTCACTGTAACAAGAGGTCATTTCTGTTTTCTAACAACCAAGGAGAAAATATGACATCATTGCAATTATAAAGAATGCACTCTCTTTCAGACTGCTACTCCAAATAGTCAATATTGTACATACATGATTAATAATAGATTACTAAACCATACAATTAGTGCAGACTAACACTTGTATACACTGACTATCTGTTTAAATAAATACACACCCCCTACACACTTGACCAACAGAATGCACAGAAGCCATATGAAAGGCTGTGTTCATGTCAATCGGTTCATGTTAATTCGGAATACATAGAAGATCTAGTCCTTTTGTTCTGATCCAACCTGGAATGTACATTAGTAGCCACACTGATCCCTACTGTAAAGATACCCTCAGCATGACCAGTATTATTGGGGTTAATCTAAGAAGATTAGGAGTATAGATTACAACACACGGGCCAAATCCCACCATTGGCAAAAATGGTCGCTCGCCGTTGGGTACAGCGGCATCAGCAGAGGATTACGAGGAGTGTGTGTGTGTGTGTGTGTGTGTGTACACACCGAGACAGACCAGGTGGTTGGGCTGTGGTGTGGTTTAGAGGTGGTGCAATGGGGAAGGGTTGGAGGAAGAGGTACCTTCATGACTGACTGACTGACTGACTGACTAAGTGCCGTCATGATCTTGCCATCTTACGCCCTGATTATACTCCACCCAGCAGAGAGGTGACACTCCAGGCTCTAACCTAAAGGACAGGTCATTATATTGTGAGGAGTCGAGATAAAACCTCTCATCTGGAAGGATCAGAGGAATAGAATTACCTGATCTCCACATGTGTGTGTGCGTGCGGGTGCATGTCATCAGACTCGGATCACTTTCAATGGCGCCGACACAACCAGAAAGCCGTGATACACACCCACATGCAGCAACGTACACACTTTGTTCACAAGTGATACCTTTGCACAGCTGCCCACCCAGAAAACTCTGTCTCCTTCATATACACACTTGATATTCTTTTACAATAACATGCCATTCTGCGCCTCACTCTGAGTCACCTCTACAACAATGTAGCTCTGTAAACTCCCCATATTAAATTACCATACACACGCAAGCGCAAACACAAACAGCTGCAGAACAGCGCAGGTCAATCCATGCACACCAACACACCCTACTGCATTCTCAACATGAATTTTGATACCCATTTGAAAAAAGACCCTCTGTGTGTGTGTGTGTGTGTGTGTGTGTGTGTGTGTGTGTGTGTGTGTGTGTGTGTGTGTGTGTGCACATGGTGGAGTATCTGAGCATTTTGAAGCGGCTCGTTTTAATTAAAAATGTCACTTCTTGTCTCTTAAAATAATAGCCGTTATTTTGAATGCATTTTTCAAATCAGTTTATTCATATTGGGCTTAGGAGGTATTAAAAATATGTTATTTAATTTATATAAATGTATGCATGCCTTTGCAAGTCACTTAGTGCATTCGGGGAAGGCTTGCAGAGATAGTAACTGTTGTGTTTTCCCCTCATGTGTAATGCAACACAGCCGGCAACTATTAACCTTCTAAGCAGGAATGTGGGAGGTCCAAGAATTCCAATAAAAAGCAGCAGTGTGTGCGAGTGTGTGTGTGTTCTGTGTATGTGTACTCACACATATGTTAGTCAAAGTGTTACAGTTATCCGTCAACAGTCTACCCCATCCAGACATGCAGACCCACCCCATTACCATCCCTGACCAACAACCAAAACAGTCAATATGGGGTCATGTTGTGGCTACAACCAATGGGATCACAGTAAAACTAGGCTTAACTCACATCACAGACATACAAACATGACCTCAGGACACATTTAGTTCTGCTGCCGTGTTATCCGCATTGAAAGTGAATTTCAAATGGAGCTCTTTAGTGTCAAACATCACAACGGTGCAGCTGATCAAACAGGTCTGAGAGGACAACAATCTATAGGATTCAATGGCCAGATCTGAGGGGAATGTGTGGGTCCCTGGGGCAGGGGGGTCGGGGGGGAACAAGCCACTAACAGTGCTGGACAGTGGTCAGAAGCACCGGGGTAAGCTGCCAAGGGTAATGCTGCCCTGTTGGCTGTGGTCTCCCTGGTCAAGGGCGGCACAGGACTAATGGTGGGGAGGTCCATTAGTGTCGACTGGCTGAGCACATTGTTCCCTTTGGACACATTCCTGGCTAAATACAGACATTTCCACAACTGAAGGCCCCCTCTACCAGAAGTCATTTGTCAACTTAGCATCATAGATGGCCATATCAAAACTTTTATGAAGAACTGTTGTGACCAGGAAAAGTGGGCCATGCTGCCTCCGCAATGGGAATGCTCAGTTTGTCTGTTAGAAAATCAATCTCTTTAATATGGAGCGTAAAATTCAATATTACACTACAACTAAAAACTTTACTACCTAATTAAGTATTATCACAGTGTAAATATCGAGTGCTGCATTAAGATTTTAGCCTACCGTTTTGTAAGCAAATATATTTTGGGCTTAATAGCTTTAGCAGTGATCCAAATAGCTGATATGTTCACAACAGCAAAAGCTTTTACCTCTGTGAGTTGTGTGTTCTTAAACACACAACTCAATTTGCCAGCTTTTTCATACAGCAGATACCCAGTTCTGTTATGGAACATCACCTAGTTTAGGCTTAAAGCATGTTGTCCGAGTCTAATCACAGCAGGGCGCAGTCTCATAAACCAGACTGTAAAACTGTATTGGGATAATGGGAGGTAGTGGTTTTGCTGTGGTCAGCACTGCGAGGGAGTTTTCACAGATAAGGCTAATCACTGCGCTTATCATCACAGTGGTTGTGTGTTGAGATTGAAAAGCATATGCTTGCAATCGCACACATAAGCCCACACAGGGAAAAGGTGAAATTTTCCCTCTCAATTTCTTGCTCACAAGCTACCCTTGTCTCCTGCCCTGCCACATCATAAGGCAGGACTGCGTGTGAGACTTTAAGTGTGTGTGTGTGTGTGTGTGTGTGTGTGTGTGTGTGTGAGTGTGCGTCTAGAATAAATGGTAAAATGGCTCCAAAGCACGTCAATCACTCCGAGGAAGCAGCACAAAACAATCATCATTAAACTCTGTCGTTGAATGACTGATGAAAAATAGACTGGGATGTCCACATTTACCTCACTCTTTCTTTCACTCTCCCTCACTCACACACACACACACACACACACACACACACACAGAAGTGCGGTCTCTTCACTTGTCAAAGGCACCACCAAACTATGAGCTACTCCGCACCATTATGAGTACAATGAGAGGTCCCTGGCCCCACAAGTCCACACACAATCAGCCCCAAGGCCTGCCCCACTCCCACCATTGTCCCATACTCCACACACACATACACACAATAGCCACTCCAGAGCCAGGGGTCCCACTATGCAATTCCATCACACAAAGACACACACCAGTCCTTATCCCGTAAGAGAGAGAAAAGAATGACAGTGGTGCCAGAAGAAAAATTGTAACTCTTGGGGAGGGATGGAAGAAAACAAGTGAAACTCAAAGTAGTGCAAAGTGTGTGTGGCAGGAGTGTAGATACAATATTATAGTGGGAGGGACGTACAGTAGGCAAGTTACTATTGTAAATATATGTCCTTATCACTAGAGCTTAATCAATCATTAGCACAGCTTTTGAGGTAAACAAAAATGTGGTTGTATGCAAGTCTAAGCAAGGCAAGATACTACATTCCACCAACTCCCAATACTTTACCTCTAAGCGGGAGCCCAAACTACATCAGACACTAACAAAGACCAGGCAAACAGCAGTGATTAAATATAAAGAAAATAAAACGATTACTTTCCAACAGCACAAACCCACACCAACAACAGATACAGCTATAGCCCCGCCATTTCCTGCTTCATCATATCAATTCTTTATCTCAGCAGAAATCCTCTCATCCCTCCAGACTAATGAAGTGACTGTGGAAAACAGAAGTGCAAGGGAAGTGTCCGGTGATGGAGAGAAATGAGGTAAGCTCCATTCAGAGGCAGCTTACGTATGGGACATAATCCTACACCACCAAACAGACAAGGAAGGGATGATTACATTCTTTATCCTACATATATCCAGGCATTGTTATATCCTTCTGCATTCAAGAAATATATTAACTCCAAATGATGAGATCTACACAAGTTAAAGGTTAGAACTTGCGCCCTAATTGCAGCTGCAGACACAGCAGGAGATCAGACCGATGAGGGCAGCTCCAGGGATTAAAAAGTTCCATTATTCAAGTATTTAAAGGTGCCGTTATAAAATCAGATCTGTCGTTAGATAATGACTCTCAGACAACGTTGCTACGTAGTGCTGAAAGGATTAATCAATTAGTTATTCAACAGCGAATTCCTCAAATTTCATTGTGATGACTGACAAATAATTTGACGAAATTTAAACCTTCAAATAAGAAAAGAATATAATTTGTTTCATTTCAAATGAATTGGAAATATTATCAGAAAAGTAATTAGCATATATTTTGATAATGGATGAATAGGAATTTTTCAAGCTAAAAAAAAAAAAAAAAAGCTAAATCTTTGTTGGTTCCAGTTTCTTAAATGTTTCATCGTCTTAAATTAAAGTATACTGTGCACAATTATTATCCAGTATATCTTTCGATCACCTTAAGGTGAAGGAAATTTTGAGTGGGATTTTTCCATTGTATTCTGACTTATTATAGACCAAACAATTATTCAATAAAGTAATCAGAAATTGTTGTTGCAGCCCTAAATCATTATAAATTGATTGCAAAATCCATTAATACAAAAAAAAAAAAATCGAGACTCAAAGTCCATATCCACAAAGTTAAATGGTAAATAAGACTGGTTGGACAGCAGCACTCACTTTACACCAATCACACTATAGTAGGTCCAGTTAATGTTCTTTATCTTTACTCAATAGATGACAAACACAACCAACCTACTACACAAACACACCAATCGCATATATCAAACCCATAACCTAAGCACAATCAATTTTTATTATCTTCCCTGAAGGGCTTAAGCTATCGGCTGCCGCACAAATGCTGAGTTCCTTGTAATAAAGGACTACTTGTGGTGGGAGGTGGTGTGATGTCATGGCAGCCTCCTTGGGGCTGCTGCGAGGAGTGTGCGTGAGTGTGTGTGTGTGCGTGTGCGTGTGCGTGTGTGTGTAGGAATGTGGAGGGTTGAGGGGCTGAGGCTGGGTGCAGCGGGAGTCAGGAGGGGACAGGGTGGGGGAAGGGAGGGGAACGTCCCAAGTGGAAAAGGGTCCCACACAGTTTGTCAGTCACTCGCGCTGCCCTATGCCAAATGCTTACCAGTAACTACTTAGGAAGTCATCACGTTGTTCCCACAGGAAAAAACAACTTATCAAATATGTATATTTTGATTTACACAGGGGGATGACATGGATAACAAACGAATGTTATATACTTCCAGATGTTATCCACTGGGTCCCTTGAGATTAAAGTAAGTCTAATTAGCCCAATTCATGCAAATCAAAATCCTTTAGTTCTGTAAATAAAAGAAACGGTTAATGTCAGGCAGTTTATTACCGACAGCCAGAACTGATAACTGGCACAAATCATAGTACTTCCACTTCCTCCTTTTGAAAGAAAAAAAATGCATCGGCTTCATGAGAAAGGAGCAAGAACAAACTTATGCAAGCATTTCAGGAATTAGACAGTAAGACACACAGACCTCAGCTGACTACTGGAACTCCCCCCACCCCCTGCTCTCACTTCAATATGCTGACAGGCCAAGTACCTGACAAATGTTTCCCAAGTTACTGGGTTAATATCGGCTCTCTCCGTGTATACCTGGCTAGATCCATTCACCTCAACACCACCACCAGGAGCGGAAGAGTCTCAGTAACTTATCAACACGTCCACGTCTCGTTCTCCCTCTGGGAGGCTCGGTCTGCTCTCTGAAAGGTGGATGGCGAGGCTAAGGTTGTGAGGGTGACACAGAGGATGTCGCCTTAACAAGTATACAGTAGTTGAACCACTTCCTCTCGAACAGGAGTACAGTACGACACATTGCACCAGATTTCAGTCTCTTATCTAACGTTTGCCAAATGGCAGCGAGCCCGAAACAGACGAGATCAACAGGTTCTCTGATCGGAGGCGGACGTCGATAAACGCTCATTAATCAGCGACACGGTGCCCGAACGGCGAGTAAACAAGAGGGACAATGGTGGGTAGACATGCACGGAGGGAAGTCACGCAAACTCACCGTTGTCTCCGGGTGTCTTCATGTCTCCGTGTCTGTCTCTCTCTGCGTTCACGTCGCTGAGCTCGAGACAGAAAGTTCAGGATGAATTCCACAAAGTTGCGTGTGGAAAAAGAAAAAAGTCTCTCGGCCTCTTCCCCCCTCACCCCCACCTCTGGTTCCCAACCTGGAAAACTAGGTGAAGAAGAGACACTGTAAACTTTCTGTCTGTCTCTGTCTGTCTCCGTCCTCCCGGTCCGTGTCCACGGCTCTCTGCCGACCGAGTGGCCCGCTTTACCACCCCCCCACCCCCCGAGACCTCGCTGCTGGTCCCCGCTTTTTTTTCTCGTCCCGTAACAAACCAGCGTTGAAATCGGAAAACGACTCGACCCTCTTTTCTTCTTCTTCTTCTTCTTCTTCTCTTTGAACAAGTTATGTCGCTAGCTGTCCGGTAGCCGTTAACACCGTCTCCCCCGCATCCTCGTCGCTGTTTGACATCTCTCCGCTCGCGAAGCTTTGTCCTGTGACAGAAATGAACGTTAAAGAGGAACCCTCTCTTTCTTTACAGACTTTTTTTTTTAAGTCCTCCACTCTCTCGCGCACCATTCACTGCTGCTCTCTCCTCCCCCCCGCGCGTCTCTCCGTCCTCGGGGTGTCGTGTTTCGCTCGCTCTCTGCTGATCGGGGCCCGCCCACACTGACGTAGAGGGGGGGGGGGCGGGAGGGGGGCTAACGTGGCGAGTCACGCCCACTCACCACGAGCCGGGGCCCGGGCTGGCGTCATTGCAGCACGCGGCGTTGCCTGGAGACCGTTACAGCGCGCCGCGCCGCCGTGTTGACGTCACATCCGAATCCTGCGAGGCGCGAGAGTGGTTCGGCTCACGGCGTCCATTTGCGTCAATCAGGGGTTACGGCTCTAATTAGGCCCTTTCATATCGGGATAATTACACTTATTAAATATGAAAAGCCTCATTCAGTGATTAACACTGCAAACAGGAAATCCAAATGCTCATAAGAATACTAAAAAGAAGTTATGCATTCAGTATACTACTACTACTACTTCAAATATATTTTGTTTGTTACTTGAATGTTTGTTCTTCACTGTGCATAATGTGTGATGTGACTCTAGAAAGCTGTTTTCACATGCATCTGCTGAAAGGAAAGCATGGTTTTGTGGAATCACAACCAATTTGGAAGCCAATCATGGTCCAATATGCAAAGACTGTTGAAACCAAATCAAGATCTATATTTAAAACACAGAGTGGGTAACATCTGCTGCTGGTCTCTCCAGCAACAATCTGTTAATTAACCCATTAGGCCAGAGACAGAAAATTGTGATGGACATTTTTCACCATTGGTGGGGCATTTTATAGACCAAAATATTACTGAATTCATAAAAAAATATAGTATACAGATGGATCAATAATGACAATGATAATTTCTCAGTTTGGACTCACTGTTGTCAGTTGGCATTGGGACCCAGTGGTGAGCACACAGGTCTCCAAACTTCAAGGTCACGGGTTTATAACCCTTTAGACACAAAGTTCTGTACTTTTCCCTGTTTGTACCACCTTGTACATTGTGCTTTGGCAATATTGTCTTTCAATATGCTCATGCCAATAAAGCCTTTTGAATTTGAACTTGCCTGTGTGTTCAAGACACAAGAATAACACTAATCTTAAGTAATCTAACCCCCCTGTATTGAGTATTAATTGGATTTTTATTGAATTAACTACAGTAAACAAGAGCGAGCGTAACTTTCTTTTAAGACTTTTGGTAGCTGGACATTCTTTATTTCAAGAAATTTTATCGAGTGAAACTAATTTGCTGCACTGGCAGCAATTGTAAATGAGTAAAACTCCAAAATGGGTGAACCAAAAAATCTGATTTGAAGGGAAAGTACAGTAAACTATAATTTAAACTAATTAATTGTATTACTTTCTCCACAGTCAGCACTGTTTTTTGATTTTGGCACCCACAGCAGAAACCCCTTTTGCCCTTTTTTTTTATTTCTACTCAAATACGCAGATTAAACCAATGCAAACCAAGACCCTTTTTACAGAAAAACAATGAAAAAACCCCAAGATTGTGGTTTATTTGAATATGAACCTGCATCCTGTTTGCCAGTTTCTCATGTAGCACTACCTCCTTTTTCTTCTTTCTTTTAAGGCGCAGCCAACTGTATCTGGCCTTTAACTCGCAATCAAACACACACATGTACAATGACCCAGACTGTTCATTAGCATATGCTGTATGTATGCATGTCCACGTGCATATCAAGTGCTTCAAAGCGCACATGACATCCTTTCATGTTATATGTAACTCTTTCACTTGATCAGACGTTCAGCATTGGCCTGGTTTGATTGTGAAGCCCGGTGTCATGCCCAGACTGGTTTCTTGTCAGCTCAAACACCCCGACGTCTGCTTCCTCGTGATGTGCCGCTGATATGAGGCTTACACATGTTCTCGATAAGTACACATCAGTGGGTGAGGCGTCATACATGGGAGGTGAAGGGAATCTCCTCTTTTGCCTTCTTGTACATTGGCACCTGGTGCAGTGGATGGAGGCTTTACGTGTGTTTTTGTGCATTTCTTTAGTTTTGTTTAACCCTGTTGTGACATCAGCGATACACACCGCTGCCCGGCCTTGTCAACAGGATAAGACAGCAGTAGTAAAACAAAGTAAACAAAGTCCCCTGACAGCAGCAACGTCCCTGTAGGGTGATTTACAAACAGGATTTCTCTTCCCTCCGCTGGCCATTCTCTGACAGGCTCAGGAAACCCACTCTGCTCTGCCTGATAAGAAACTGGACCTAAAGAGAAGAAAAATGGGATGCTGAACCCTCACATTCAGGGAAACAGCCATCCCATCCTGTCTTCTTCTTCTTCAAAGCAGGGAAACCACTGCGCAGACCTGTGTGGCCTTTTCTCTCACGGTAGCTGCTGGGAACAAGATAGTTGCACCATTCCCTTCTTTCTCTGTTTGTTGCTGTGTCGTGCATCCTGCATCGATCTATAATTCCCCCATTTCCTGATTTCTGTGTTTCTGGTTGAGGTGAAGAGCTCTTCAGCGTCCCCCGGCTATTCACACGGAGTGAGAGATGAGAGAGCAGAAATCAAAGAGAGGACGAGACAAACAGGTCCAGAGGGAGGAGGAGAGAGGGGGAAAAAAAGTGATTAAGAGATTAAGTGCAGTGTGGACAAGCGGATTCTCCTCTTTGATATTTCTGTGTGTATTTATAACTTTGCCTGTCTGTGGCTCGTGTGTGAGCACGCTCTTTTGTTACTCAAGCACAGGAGATGACATTAACAGACAAATCTACAGCACAGTACATTCTGAACACTGATGAACACACAGTGCTTCACTCAGCACCCTCCCTCTGTCCTCCTCCTCCTCCTCCTCCTCCCTCACTCTGGCTGTTTATCCACCTCTCCTTTTTTCTCTCCCCCATTCCCTCTTTACTTTGCTGTTACTCCGACTGTTTTTAGTCCAGTCGTCTTTTACCACTCATCCATCCATGCGTCCGTCCACCTTCCCTCGCTCTCACACCTCTTCTGTTCCTCCTCCTGCTCCATCCTCTGCCACCTCTCCATGCCTGCATCTCTTTGCCTCCCTCACACTCATTTTCTCTCCTCAGGTCATTATTATATTGAGCTACAAGCTCAACGTTGATGGACTCATGAGTTGAAGGTGTGAAAACATTTTCAGTGTAATTTAAAATTTTCATCTATTTTGGCCACAAGAAATTGACTGCAGTCAAATGTTTTCACACATCCCATATTTTTTTTAATTTCCTGTTGAATCACAACAATTGTGCTTTTATAACTATAAAGAAATGTTTGAAATGTCAAAATTTAATTGGAATTTGGCAATCATATTGAAAAAGTTTTTCAATATAAAAAGGCCAATGCAGAAGACAAAATCCACCACTTGTCCTCTAGTTAATGATAGTGCTGTCTGTTGTTGTTGTTGTTGTTGTTTTAGTGTATTGTTTAACAGATGACACTTTTGCAATGGATTTGCTGTTATTAAAGTTATCTTAGAGGGTCTCATTAGGACGTGAACGCTTAGTCAATCGATTCTTGGGTTTAAAAAACAAATAAATATTATACGCAACTTAGCCCTTATCATGGCAGGCACATATCAGCTCAATACAGAATAATTTATTTTTGAAAGTGCCAAACGATTGATAGCTTTTGGCACTTTGGCGTTGTCCTGTTTAAAGCAGTATTTTAGGGCTCTCTGGGGCAGAGACCTTTGTTGAGTGTGAATCTCACTCTTTTCTTCTCAGTTTTCCGTGTCGTCTTTCTACTATAAACTCTTTACCACAGGTAGACAATGCACCATACATAATATGCTTTAAAACGTTGCATCTTTTGAAATATTTACTATTTGTGTACAGGAAATGCCTGATCAGAATGATCACGTTGTGGACCATTTCTGTGTTTGATATTTTATGTTTTGTTCTGCAGAGTAAGAGAAGATACATTTCACATACGTCCAGTGTGTTTTTCAAATTTCATTTAACAAACAAATTGTCTCATGTATTATGCCATTAAATTAGACCCAGCTGGATCTTGGCGAGTGAACTTGATGATGTGTTTGACAATTAGAGTGTATCACAGAAGAGCCTTGTCCTATTGGTTCCACATCATCTGTAACTCCCTCTATCTCCCATCCCGCCCTTTTTCATCCCCTCCGTGCTTTATGTGACTCTGTCCGTTCCTAATCAGAGTGACAGACAGACGCTCCGCAGAGAAAGACAGAGAGAATGAAAGGGAGAGCGGAGATTTTGTCACTGGGGGTGTTTGTGTGTATGTGAACGTTTGCAGTTGGGTGGGTGTGGGTGCGAACATCTCCAGATATCTCCTCTATAGATTGAAAGCCTTACCCACCCCCCATCCTCTCCACCCTTTATCATTTGTGAAGTGATAGATGAGTTATCCCAATGAAGAATTGACGATGCGACTAAAATCAGTGCCAAACAATCGCAACTACAAGTTAATGTACAGTGGCTCAAGAAGGTCAAACACCCTATAAACTATTTTATCCAGTGGTGCAACTGCATAGCATGCCATCCACTCAGCGCTGACACTCACACACCGGTTTCTTCTGGTCTGTGCCTCTACAACACAGATGGCTCGAGTCATTGTAATTACCGTGGACAATGGGTGTGGTAGCCCACTAACCAGTGCCACCACAGGCAGTGTGCACACACACACACACGCACACACACACACACACACACACACACACATACACACACACACACACACACACACACGTAAACACACGAAAATACAATGCCTATACCCGCAGAACCCTATTTCATCAACCAGTGGAAGCCAGGCAGGATTATAATTCCTGGACGGGGCGTTAAACAACCAACAGAGGTGTAATATGTACATAGGGTATGTGATGATTCATGCCGCTGGTGACGTGAACAAACGGACGCACACACACACAAACACACTCACACTCTCTTTCACTCTCTTTCTTTGGCTTTTTTTTTTTTTCATTCACCTATTCTTTGTAAGTGCTCCAATTATCTTTGACTTTCAGCGAGGGATCTTACATAATAAACCTCAGACGGTATTGTATAAAACGCCTGCAAAGTTACACCCTTGTTCAGCTTTAATTCTTCCTTTGGAGAACCTTGACTGAAGAGAAAAAGGTTTCACTTCTAGTATGAGAGGGAAGGGAGAAGGGAAGATGGGTGGCTAGACCAAAAGCCGTGTAGGGTGAGAGGAGAGCAGACCGGATGAAAGAAAAAGCCGGCAGCTGAGGGGACAACAAGTGCAGCGGGGTGGCGGTTAATGCCTCCCCCCTTCACGCACACACACACAAACACACACACACACACACACACACACACACACACACACACACACACACACACACACACACACACACACACACTCTCACCCTCCAACCTCACCCCTTTCGAAACAGCAAGAGCAAAAAAAAGACAGAGAGGGAGAGAGGAAAAGAGAGCAAAGCTCTGGCGAATAAGGATTGGGAGAACGAGAGAGAGGGAATAAGAGAGTCAATGGGTTCTTTGTCATCAAAGAACTTGTTTATTTTCAAGCTTGCCAGTCCAACCGTCGCAAAACACAGCCAGATATCACTCCCTCTGTCTCTCTCAATTACTTGTTTTCGCCCTCCTTACCCCAAATAAGGTCATAAGGGTTCGAAGTTTGGACACTTCTCAAATTACAGTGAAACAATTTGCAATGTCAATCAATATTTTCTTCTCAAAGAACAAGAATTTGAAAAAAACTCCAACCGTCAAGTTGAGACCCGAGGCCTTTACACAGTTATCCTCTGTCCACATTCTCCCTCCCTCCCTCCCTCCTTTCTTCCCTCCCTCCCTGCCTGCCTGCCTCTCTTCCCCAGCTGGTATTCGCACATGAGTAATGGGATTACCACAGTGAGTGGTGAGGGTGGGGCAGGAGGGAAGGAAGGGGGTGGGGAGGGTGACGTTGGAGGACAAGTGAGACAGAGGAAGAGGGGGATCAACAGGAAGGCCAAGGTGGCAACAAGATTTCCCCCTGGAAGAAGTAGAAGACGACAAATTTGGGAAATGGCTTGATGGTGATGAATTCTGACAAACACACACCATACGGATATAAACTTCCGACTACTTCATGATAGCTCCAAATTTGCACACTGATTTCTCAGATTCAGGGCCACTTACAGAAACCCATCATGACTTACTATTTTCATCCTCGAGGCCCTAGACAGAAAAACCGCACTCTCTTTCTGTTGGATTACCATGGCAATGAGGGAGCTATTCAAGAACAAAAAGCTCCTTTTGCGGTGGGTAAAGTATGGAAAAAGCAAGCGGCCAGTGCCCATATGAAAGCGGGGTGGTGGGAGTTGGAAAGAGAGGGTAATGTGAGAGCGGGTGGAAGGCACAGAGAATGTGTGTTATATTAAACCAATGTCTGGCAGCATGTCAAGCCTGTAATATATACAGAGAGCGAGGGGAGAGGCAAGGGGAACAAGAGCAAAGGAAGGGAGATCAGTTAATTTAGCTCCGGGGACGTGACATTGATGGACGGGGGCCGCGGGGGAGGACCGAGGGGAGGGAAAGGAAGAATGTAACCTGTTCAGATGAGGGGGGAGATAGAAGAACGTGAGCGAGGCAGGATGGGTGTTGAGGAAGGTACAAGTGTCAGGGTGGAGAGGAGAGAGAGAGAGAGAGAGAGAGAGAGAGAGAGAGAGAGAGAGAGAGAGAGAGAGAGAGAGAGAGAGAGAGAGAGAGATATGCCTGGCCGTGTGACAGTAGCTATATTGAGCACAGCGTGTGTGTTGACACTGTCTCCTGTATCTCACTGAGGAACAAACTCTTCCTATTGGCACAGTATAGAGCTTCCTCTTCCCCTCTGTTACTCCTCTCCAACCCTCAGTGAACAAAGTGCACACTCTCTTCCTCCCATCCATCCCCCTCTGTTTTCCTTCCTTATCTTTACATTCTCATGTCTCACCACGCGTCTGTCGTACTATCACCTCTTTCCACTCAGTACAGTTGCTTTGGACTCACTGCACAAGTGTGCTAAAACAATAAAAGTGGATTGACAAATAACTTACTTACCTTTTTTCCTCCTGTATTTAAGATGGCTACGCTGGATCGCGTGACATACCTGTAGCTTGTATATGAGAGGGGTCACTTGTATTAATGAGCCCCATTATAGTTATTATCACCTGACTGCAGCTCAACTCGACTCTACGGAGGTCTACAGCAACTTTGAGGTCCCTGTTTGGGTTCACTGTCACCGCCCTCATCACCATTGTTTCGTTTTCAGTGACACAACCTTGAAAAACTGATAACCCCCTCCCTGCTAAGCACCAAACAGCATACAAAGTTAGAAAATAGCAAGTGAATGTGGAGCATTTCGTATCTAAAGACCCAGAAACTTCCCTCAAGAGTTGGTGGAGGCCAAACCAGAGCTAAAAGAAGAGTAAATATTCATCAGGTTGTCAAAAACACAACTCCAAACAACCACTATAGTCGCTCCATATCGGTGAAAAGGTGATGATAGGTCAGCGTTGTCTTTACAGCTGGTTTCTGCTGCCCCCAAGTAGCCAAAAGTTGCAGATTGCAACCAACTGGAACTTCTCCTGTGAGCAAAGCAGCTGGGACAACTACGGTGGCCGAACTGACAACTCATTCTAACTTAATGAGTCAATTCTTGGACTGAACAAGAAATTTGAAGACTTTTTGTTATGAGCACTTTTCACTGTTTACTGACATTTTATAAACATAAAATGCCTCAACAGATTGTTGATCATGAAAATAATGTTTAATTATTAGAAGCCTTGATAACAGGGTGTAAGCCAAAGTTTGGCATGACAGTTGAGACTTAAGATTCTGGTTGCCTCCTTTTGGAGATGTGAATGTACAGCATATTGTAAATGTTTACTAACGAGTCAGGAAATTTGCTCATTTGTGAAATGGAAGTCTGGCCCGATGGTGGTGCAAGAGTCAGAAATAAATAGTTTCATCCTTAAATCTGCTCAGCAAATTTTATGCCAGTTTTTCATCTGTTTCAAAGTCACAAACAGATGGAAGGAGCCTTCACTGCTTTGTTGAGATAATTAAATGATTCGATTGCAACAATAGCGGAGAGATTTTTACAAGATTAAAGGAATAAAATAAAGAACAAAATAATGTATTTTAAATTCCTCACCTTTCATCACAAATAGTCTTGCCTCTGGCCCCGCTCTCATCCATACGAGTCCCTGTCTTGTGTTTATGTGTGTGAGGCATGAACTGTATGTGTGGGAGAGGTCAGCTCAAGTAACAGCCTCAACTTCTCTCCCCTTCTCTCTCATCCTCAATTAGTCAGTGAGTGAGTCTGGGTCACTCACCCCCTCCCCAGGTTGGATCACCCAAAGGTGCTTGGCCACCAGCCAACGAATGCCTACACGCACGCACCCAATACTACACGCTCATCAAATACAGAGAATTGCCCTGGACAGATGCCCCTGCCGCCACACTCGTGGGTGGGATGCAACGGCAGATGACGTTCAGCGGTACGTTCATGTGTTCTACCCCCAAGTGACATTTGGGGATATTTTTTAAGTTGAAAAACAAACTAAAACAAGTAATACTGAGCAGTCACACCAGATTGCAAACACACACACACACACACACACACACACACACACACACACACACACACACACACACACACACACACACTATCCCTCTTTCACCCAGAGTACGATATGGAATCTGTCTTCTTGGCTCTCTCAGTGCCCCCCTCCCCTGATCCCATCATCATCATCAGCTGGGCATGGAGACAGCAGGCCTGTAGGTGGTTCAACTATGTGTCATACATTACATGCCAGTGCAGGGGAGGACTGACACAGAGCATGTGTTACACTTGCTCAGTTTGATGTGCTCTGCCCTCGCACAGGCACCACTGTGGGTGGCATAGCTATGTGTCATAATCACCATCATCCTTTGCTTTGTCGGATTTCTCCTCATATGTGCGTGGCTCGTGTGTGTGTGATTGTTTTTGCATTGCTACACTGTAGGTCCCTTTGTGGAGGTGCCACGCAGTGGGCTCATTCAGTGTGGGAGCTGCTGTTATACAGTGGCACTGATTCATTTTTTCTGACCTGTGTGTGCCTTTGTGTTTAGTGGCAGTTTGAGGCCTCATGTTTTACATCAAGCAAGTCCTCAACTAAACTTTTTACTGTATGTGTTGTGTGTACAGTGCATGTTCAAGACAGCTCATTGCAGAAAACAGAACATAGAATAATTCACATTTCATTTGGGCCAAAGGAAAAAACCTCACCAGCTTTTTCCAGGGCTTACAGCTGTATCTCATGGTCTTCCTCACCAGATGGAGAGGACATGAATGACTAGATAACTGCATATAAAACCATGGAAAACATAGATTTTTGGGTCAAACTGCTGTTTCCAAAAACAAGAAGGAACTTTCACATCTTTGTAGTTGTTGTTGTGTCTAATATATTGGCCACATTGACCAGGTATCAGGCTCACATGATTGACTTTCCCGTTTTTGTCTGGCCGGTAGTGGGTGGGGCATATCAATTAACTTAGTGACCCAGGTATCAAGTGCTCATTCGTAGCATACAATGTCAACCTTGCAGGACTGACAGAGCTTACACCCATTTGCTTGCTTGTCTTTACCTGAGAACAGTTGAGTACCTCCAGATTTGTTTCCTTTTCGGACAATCACAAAAAACTTCAAGAACTTCATCAAACACCATTCCCACTTGTTTGGGCCTCTGCTTGAGCTAGCCTTAATTGAATCAGGAGAGACTTGTTTAGAGTTTAACAATAATTTATTACAATTGCATAATATTTGAACAGTGCAAAGTCTTTGGCGATTGGACTCCTTCTTGAATTAGGATGATCAAGGGGCCTTGACGCTGAGGTCTGATAGGCAGAATCCCCCCTGAGTCCAGACACTGGTGGTGGTGGTGAAGAAGGGAGTTGTTGTAATCCGATGAAGAATGAGGAGCCTGACTGATGCTGATTGGAGGAGCCTCGGGTGGAGGAGGGTCGCAACTGTTTTGAGCTGAAATGACAACTGACAGCAGCAGAGAAGAGAACCTATTTAAATGTTTGACAACAACGATGTGATTGGCTTAAGGAAACTGCGCAGAATCTGATTGGTTAATTTAAAGTGCACGCCCCCCAATCAGCTGATGAGTAATGCAGGGAGAATTAGAGACTGAGATAATGAATGAAAAGGAGTATAGAGAGTGTCTTCCTGACTGAACTTCTGCTTGAGCTTCATTTAACCCACTGCCAGCCACCCTTCAATTTCTCTCTGTTAGCCATTACTGTTTTCTCTCACGATCATGCTGGGAGTGACCAAAAAGCTAGACCAGTCATCACATAATTTAAAGATGTACAGTATAAACAACATGTACATCCAAAATGTATATAGCTTTATACAAAAGGTCTCTCAAAAGGGTATTTTACATTGGGAAAAGACCTTCACCACTATCCCATCTAAGTTTGTATCCATGCTAATAGTGTAGCTATAAGGATGGCATTGGTCCAGACTGACATACCTCAACAACTACTAAATAAATTGAACTTAAATTTTGCATTAACATTCACAGCCCCTAGATGATGAATTGTAAAAACGTTGGTGTTACCCTGAATTTTCCTGTAGAACCACCAGCAAGTCCAGTATACTTTGGTTTATGACAAAATACCTGACTATCCAATAACTAACAACAATTAACAAAATGTACATCATTCTAACCTAACATAATGCAAGCATTAAGGAACTGCAAACATAAATGAAAAAAAGCAAGAAAACTCCCATTTTCACTCAGAGAATTAATTGTTGCCAGTAGAGAGCCCGAGTTTCTGCTGCAGTTAATGCAAAGGGTTCACACCTAAACTCAATCCCATATAATATATATATATATATATATAGAGAGAGAGAGAGAGAGAGAGAGAGAGAGAGGGGAGCGCTATATATATATGTATATATATATATATATATATATATATATATAGGCTCTGATCAAGCCAGGCTCTTCCCACTTCCTGCTCCTACTCAGATAGCTCCGCCTCCTGACCTGCTCCTCACACCAGTGCCCACTACACAGCGGAAAGGATGGCATCATGGTAAAACTATCCTAAAAGATTCAGTGTGTGCAGCTGGTTGAAGTCCTATTGGTAAACACTATATGGTTGGAAACAAAATTGTAATTGTGAACTGTACATAAAACATACAGGTACAGAATTTTGAGGCATATTTTGATCATGTGATCTTCATAACATTGGAGAGAGAGGCCCCAGCTTTGTCACAGTAATACTCAGGTATACAAACAAGTGTTTCATCATTGACTGTGAAAGTTCACTCTTGACGTAAAGCTAATTTTCAGGAGATTTTTGCATCTTGTCAACAGGTGCAGTTAAGATTTTCTTTTTCCAAACAGTTTTATTGTTCGCTTTGGATACCAAACAGGTTTGTAGTCAGGTCAATCTGGTTATTTTTGAGGAGCTTTAAATCAGTGGAGAAAATAAAAGTCGTCATCTGTAAGACATTGGGAAAGAGAGGAGGTGTGAGCGTTATGGAGGGTTTCTCTGGGCGGTGGGAGCTCTATGTGATGTGTCATTCAGGGGGCGGACGGCATCCCTGCTGTGCCCACTGTTGCTGTGTTTTCGTGTGCGTGTGTGTGTGTGTGTGTGTGTGTGTTTCTGAGTGACGTTCACATCTCAATAAAACCAAAGAAAGATGAAGAAATGGAGGAGGCAAATGTATTAAATGACTGTTACATTCCTTATCTCTCCCAAAGCGCTCTGATGTTAATTTCCTTGGAGTGTCGGCATCCTGCTTTCATTCATGCATTTTATTGACATGGTGAAGGCAGAAGGATCCAGAGAAAAGATAAGAGGAAGAGGATAAGAGTCGCTGAAATATACAACATATCTCACTAAATTGTAAACATCTCATTGAAATTGAATGAAGAGCATAAAATGAGAGTTCAACAGACCTAAAACTCCCGGAAGCAAGGTTTGCTTCAGACACTTGTTTCTATTTTGTTAATATCATACAGATCCAAATTGCTTTCATTCCCAACTGATCACACACTGACACTTTATTAACGCGCTGGGCAACCAAACCATGTGGTTTGGGTTACAATTAAGTGAAAGTGAAATTTAACTTGAACTCAAAGACACCAACATGTAGTTGGTTTCACAAAGGACACAAACTGCGGTCTCCTGGGTGTGAAGTTCCTGTTTTTTTTACCCGTCCTTACATCACTCCCATCTGCCCTAAGTGGACTTTTCGCTCTCCACACTCACTCTGAGCATTTAATAATAATATTAAGAAAAATGTAGCCTCTGCATTTAACCAACCTGTCTAATTATTAGGAGCGGTCGGCAGCTAAAGTGCTTGGGAAGCAGTTTGGGAGTTCATTGCCAAGTGTGTACATGAAAATGTACACGTGTGTAGTTGAGATCAAAACGAAGGTTGTATTCGAAGATGGCCGCGGTTCGGTTATTATTGGGCGAGGGGCTCGTCGGCCCTCCCACTTTACGACCCTGGTCCGATTTGGCAAACTTGTTGTAGTAACTTTATCCGAACACGCTCACACACACACACACACACACACACACACACACACACACACACACACACACACACACACACACACACACCTTGAATTTACTGAATGAATGACTGACAGTTTTATCAGCTTGTTAGTTGATGACTTGGAAGAAGCCCTTGACAAATCCGGTGCCTGAAAAATACCAGTTGAAATGATTGCAGGGATCATACTAAAATAAATAGCTCTCAGTGAGAAGATCATTTTAATTTTTTTCATTGAGCCACTCCGACTTTTAATTTTCTCATTTAAGCACTTGAAAACACGCACTACAGTTTGAGTAGAATACACCAATACTCTTTCCATGTGTGGCTTTGCTAGAGGGTAAGAGGTCGACGGGTGAGGCAACAGTAGCTCTCACACACACACACACACACACACACACACACACACACACTGTTGTTCAGGGAGGGAAACCAGATCTGTCTAGTGGCACTTCACCGCTGGCACTGTCTCTCACTGGCACCAATAACACACGCACGCACACATGCACACATGCAGACGTGCACGCACGCACGCACGCACAAACACACACACACACACACACACACACTCTGGCAGCGTTCCTGGTTGAACTGACAGCTGGCGTTCTGTCTTCGCGTACCAGTGACACAGTGAGGCCATATTCGTAGCCAATTCCACCTTTACCGGGGTACCTATGAGTTGCTCCGGTGATAACTGACTCCTCACCTAACCAGATATGTTGCTCTCCAGTTACCTGCTTTATGCCATAGTGTGGTTTTACGGTCATGGAGAGTGATTCATTTCGAAGATGATGTCAAACATTTAGTGCTCCAACAATGGCACGCAGAAGGTTATGGTCCCCATCAGGCCCACAGAAAATAATTTGCACCCTCCTATAATAACTATCTGGTGATAGGATGACATTTTGACTCAGCTCTGTTACATAGCAACACCACTTTATTTAAGAAAAGCATGTGTGATTATCTAATTTAGGAATGAACAAGAAAAATAACAAATGTTTGAAGAGTGCAATACATCTGATTTAGAATAAAACATGAATCAAGGTATAGATAGATAGATAAATAGACAGATAGATAGATAGATAGATAGATAGATAGATAGATAGATAGATAGATAGATAGATAGATAGATAGATACTTTATTAATCCCGCAAGGAGAACCATTGTGTTTTCATAAGCTTAGAATTAACCATTTATCTCTACATACGCAGCAGGTCCTCTTCATGGAGCTGACAGCCATGTTTCACCTGGAGCTCAAACCGGACAAAAATCCTAAACTAAACCTTTAAGAATTTACTGTTTTCATTAAAGCTCAACCTGATAGGTGTACATTTGGTGGTCATTTTGGGCGATTTAGCATCAATAGATATTTTATAATTTTTTATTTAAATATAAGATGGTATCATTGATGGTGTCTGGTCCAAATTTCATGAGGTGAGGCGGGGGTGGTGGCACATTGGGAGGATTTGGATTTCCATATTATTTCTATTTCTGCACTTAAAAGCTTACAAGAGTAAAAGTACAGACATATTTACAGCTAAATGTTCTTCAAGTATCACAAATAAAAGTACCCATTCTGCAGAAAATGATCACCCTTTGAGTGCTACATTAATTAATTATTAATACCGATGCATTAATGCATTTCTATTTTGTTGTTGCAGTGGGTTGAGATGGAGATTATTTTAATGATTCTATATTCTGTTGTGTGGTAACTGTTGTTAAATAAATGTAATGGAGTAAAAAGTACAATAATTCCTTCAGAAATGTAGTTGATAAAAAGTCTAAAGTAACATAAAATGGAAGTAAAATACAAGTACTTCAAATGTGTGCTTAAGTACTGAATATACTGAGTTACTTTCCACCATTGTGTATATGTGCAAATGACCAAACTGGTAACATTTTGGGAAAGCAGAAATATTACATATCGATGCGACAACACGGCAACACAGATCTACCCGAGTCACCCTGGTGATAGGATCACATGCTCACCACCGCCGTCCGTGACTCAACTTGGAGGTGGGTGTCTGAAAGCTGTCACACTTACACACTCCAGCATCCTACCTAATCATCCACCTACTGAGCCACACAGCAGGGGGGTGCAGGAGAGAGGACGAGCGAGACAGACTGAAGAGGAGAGGCAGTTAACAAGAGAGAGGGAGCGATGAACCGGAGGACGAGTAGGAGGAAGAGGAGGAGGAGGAGGGGGAGGAGGAGGAGGATGTGGAAGGAGACAACAAAACAGACAGACAGAGAAACAAACACTTCTAGATCAGAGGAGGAGGCCAAACATATGCAGTGCTGTTTGTCAATTAGCAGATTTCCCCTGACTCAGCTGAGAGAAAATACATGGAGGGACAGATGAAGATGATCTGACTCTTCCTCTCCCCCCACCAACAAGTCTGTGAAGTGAGAACTTGTCTGCAGGTGTGGGGACACAGGGTGAGACTTAACAGCCCTCGTCTGCATGAGCTCCGCTCACACAAAGTGTCGACAATCTGGGAAATCATTGTAGCTCCAGACCAGATAATATTTGAGTTTGGGTAAGCAACCCGTCAGTAATAATACAACAAGTAACACTAAGGTTGGGTCAAAACAATCCATTATCTGAGCTATGATTGGTGACCTAATGGTCTTCTACCCAGAGGTAAAGGTAATCCAGTGTTGAGTCATCGCTGTATTGACCCTTATTGTGTCACTTTTGACCCCGTGTATTTTAGTGCGCAGCTGGTTAGCTCAAGCATTTCTGTCAGATGTTTTGCTTCTTTGATGCTGAGTATAGATTACAATATGCAGGGACAACAAGTGCCATGGAAATAGCTATAAAGCATTTCATTAATTGATATTCAATTGGAAAAGGATTTATCGAAACAACATGGAAGGCAGAGATGCAAATGGGAAAGAGAGTTGCTCTTTCAAATGGCTGATTAAATTATTTTTCCTATTTATTGAAGATTAATATATCTATTTGTAAAGTATTATAAATCATTCGCAATAATAAATGAACTATTAAGTCTATTTATCTATGGTTAATTATTTAATTTGTTTTTATTGATTCCTGTTTTAATGCTCCAATAATATATCAGTTAATTAACGCTTTATAACATTTTCCATGCCACTTGTGGACCCCCGTATGTGAGAGGGTCACAGAGCAACAGAAACATCAGTGTGGTAGTTTCTCTGGCCTCTGTTTGGAAAGATATCAAGTCTAACAGCTCCCTCCTCTGGTTAAAAAGTGGCATGACAAGTTGAGTTACATTTCGTGTTTCGTGGATGAGGTTTCGCCTAACCAAGTGAAACCTGTGGTTCAAGATGAGAACTGATGTACAGAAAAGAGAAGACTAAGAGGCGGTGGAGGGGATCATCTGTACAGTTTTTGTCTCCTGTTTTATTTGGATGAATGAAACACTTTCAGTTACAAAAATGACTTAAAATGAACAACACTGTACAATGAACAAGTAGAGTTATTTTTCTTCTTTTTTTTGGTTTTCAAGAGAAATACACTAAAGGGCTAACTTGCTACCACAAGGGAGAAGAAGGGGGGAGACAGAAAGGGAAATGGGGATGGGAGTTGGGATACAACCATACCTGCACACACACACACACACACACACACACACACACACACACACACACACACACACACACACACACACACACTAACTGTTGTGACAGGGGGAATTAAAGCTACGCGTATTAGGAAGTTGGCAAACAGAATGTTACAGTTGACAGTAAAGAGCCTGTGTGGGGGCTTATTGTTGTTTAAAGAGCAGGGAATCTTTTTGTCTTTCCTGCAAATTGCTGCAGCGAACCACACCTGTCCCACTTTCTAGCAAACCCCACCCAATCAAACACACATACGCTCGCTCACAGGTGGAAATGTAATAGACTGAAGCCCTCCCCCACCTTTAACAGCTAACTACAATAAACCACTTCCAGAGAAAAATCTTGAACTTCCCTTGGTCAATGTTTGACAGCGCACTCATTCTCACACACATGGGCAAACATCCAGGGGTAAAGGTCTGACGGACATTAGGACCAAACATTAGGTAGACCAAATGAAAAAGGGAAGGGGGGGAGGGCTGATGGGAGATAAGCAGTACTCTCCGGCAGCACGAGCAGAAAGGACAAGAAATTAAGAAGGATCAGAACAGCTACAAAGATACCAAGAGAAACTTCATTATCATCATCATCATCGTAGTCATCATCATGATCATCATAATTATGAGAAGATTATTTTTCCAATGACAAATACTTAAAAATATACATTTCATCATCATCTTAATTATCATCATTATTATTATTATTATTCCCCTTTGGATAGCTGAGGTTAACGCTTCAAAGACCGACTCGCTAGGTGACGGAGGAGTTAAAGGAGAGCAAACAGGAAGGGATGGATGCACAGAGAGAGGTGAAGGATGTAGTGGAGGCCTTGTGTTGAAAAGAAGGTCAAGTTAGAGCTCTTTGGTTTTATTCTTTAACGTCTGACTCGCTTTGCTGTGTTGCTGGAGAAACCTTTGGACTAAAGCTGTATTGTAGAAGAGAGAAAGAGACAGAGAGAGAGAGAAAGAAGAAAGAGGAAAAGGATGGAAGAGAAGAGGAGCATGAGTGGTGTGGATGAGAGTGGGTGGAGGAGGAAGAAGCAGCTTGTGTTTGTTGTCGTTCTCTTTGCTCTGTTCACCGTGTCTCTCCTTTTTTTTCTTCTTATCTTGACAGAATTTCAATCAAGTTCAATTATTGATTCTTGCATTTTAAAGGAATAGTTTGACATTTTTGGAATTTCTTCCAGATGAGAAGATTATCGGCTCGGTAATTTTGAAGCTACATCTGAGAAATTAGCTTAGCTTAGCATAAAGACTGGAAAGCGGGGGAAACAGCTAGCCTGGCTCTGTCCAAATTAGGTGGAAATTATGAACCACTCTGCTGATTTAAATATTTTTTTTCAGTTCAGTTCAAACATTTGTAGTCACTGATTATGCAGTTTGTTATCTTTTTTTCTAAGCAAAGCGAATGCATCACTGTTCAGATACACGGCGCTATGCAAAAGCATCGCTGTTCCCAATGCTTCTGTTCTGACTGTCTTCACTTCAATGCCAAGTTCAGTTGTTGCTGGTTAAAGTTGTTACTTTCATTACAAAACTATGCCTATACAAGCTCGGTTTTCAAGAGCAATAGCTCAGCAGACACTCATTCACAACAGCGTTATCAGCTTAATAATTGATGTGGCTATTAGTGTCTTTTGGTAAGCCTTTAAACCAGGCAGTAATGTACTGAAAGTCAATACTGAGCTTAAAACAATGCTCTCAGTTACCATGGAAGGGAGCTCAACTGATAAAAGCTACCAATTCAGGAGATCTAGTTTAGCTTGAATATGTTGTTAAAGATTCATTCGTTAATGTAAATGTTAAATAGTTTGTTTACACTGTACAAAAGCCCAAGCGTAAAAAATTTCCCCAAATATTAAGCTATTCCTTTAAAGCTTCTTGTATAAATAAATAAATGTACATCTCTCAGCCTGTAGAGATGATGTGATTGTGTGGAGAGAGAAATATTAAAGACTCTGCTACCGCTTAAGCCTTATGGAGGAAAGTGGAGTTTCTGAACACTCATGTGGACACCAGGATTTTAGGGAGTGTGTACAACGTGCTGGATCCCATGGCGGGGCATTGACTTTGGTATCATTCACTGTGGGGGTATCCCCACCGGAGGGATCTACGCTTTACACCCGGTCCCTGAAACCCTGAGGTTCACAAAAAAGTGCCTGGTCAGAAACGCAGCAGAGCTCTGCTTCCATTTCCTCTGAATGCACGGAGAGAGCTAAACAACAAAATGGACCCTTAGAGTTTGATCACAGGCACACCTCTCCTTCAAACTTCCATTGTCTCAAAACACACAGAGTCGTGAGAAGTGTCTGGATGCGTCACCTAGCAGCCCCGGTCTCAGCCGTTCCCCCGTTACCTGCCCTACGGCGCACCCCCCGATACACATGGACATCAAATGGTCAATATGCCCCCTCATCAGGCAACGAAGACCTAAAGGCGAGAGGGGGCTCGGCGACCTTGGGGACAAAGTTGCTCTGAGGCAGGAATCTTGAAGCTTTTTTAAGCTAAGAAATAGATCCAGATTTGATTCTTGATCTGTGCCAAAGAGCAGCTTTAAGCCCACAGTCCATGTTTGACAGGGAGGAAGCAGTGAGGGTCAGATATGAGGAGAGGGCTGTGTTCAAAGCTCAACACAGACAGCGGGGGTGTTTTCCAGGGGGACCAGGTGTGTGTACGTCTGCGTGTGCATGTGGACCGGAGTATGAACCAGTGTGGCCCTTTGACCTTAAATGTCACCCTCTGAATCCCAAAGAGAAAAACTGCAATCTAGTGGATGATCTGTTACTTCCCAGATCAATTCCAAACCTCTGCCTTTAGGGCAAAGACCTTTAACCTTTGACCCAGCCTTGCTGTGTCTGCTCGCGGCCACACAAACACCCTGTCCACACGCATACCATCCCGGTACCCTGACCCCCACTTGAACCCCGCATTTTAAAGCATTCATCTATTTGGTTTATCATCAAAGAATATGAGGTATATGATGAACTATCTCTCTTTTACATCCTACAGTGGATGAAGAAAAAACTTTAAACCAACTTCTAGAAAAGTGGAAACAAAAACTGAAAAAGAGACTGAGACAATGTGAGAGGTAAGCAGGCAATTTACGACTGGAAATCCAAAATCGCCCTCTTCTCTCTTGCCTCCTTCTTCCCTCCCTATCATGTAAAAAAACGTTGCCCCAGTTGATCTTCTTCTTTTGTGTTTTTGGTTGTGTAGCTGTAAAGCTTTCAGCGTGTTCTCCCTGTGGAGAAAATATCGAGAACTGAAGCAGCACCGCGTCTCAGAGAACACCTCATGCTGTAACTCAGGCAGTTTTTCCACACATAAACTATATTTATGTGTTCTCCATTGAAACAGAATTTCAACTTGCCTTTTTTTGTCTTCTTATCAGGAGAAACAAAGGCATGTGTCCAGAATGCCTCTGTCAAATTCATTGTTTTCCCTTGAAAAGTCCTGCAAAGGATGAGGTGTTTATCAACACAGTGCTGCCTCTCAGTACTGTGAGCTTCTCTTCCCCTTTAAGAGGAAGGTCGTCTCAGTGAGGAGGAGAATATCTTAATGGCTGACCATCTAATCAGCCATATTCCCTTATTAAGTCCCTACAGGACCTGTGGTTGCATTTATGGTATTATTTGGTTTAAAGAAGTAAGAAAGAACTTCAGCAGGGGGCAAAAACAAATACATCACCAATACATCCCGGAACATAAAAAAAAGCACCGCTAGAAATAAATTAGGAAATAAATAGCAAGGCAAAAAAGATAACAAGCAATTAAATCAACCCTACCCTGAATAAATAGTACAATCAAAAGTCTAAATCATCATTAATAAGGAGAAATAAAAAAAGTCCAAAGAGAGATAGTTAAAATTTTTGGTCTAAAATCAAGTTATCATCATCAATGTTTTTAGGATCTTTTTTTTTTCTCAAAGTCTTTTTTGTACGTTTTTTTTCTTTTTAATACATTAGCGATAAGTAAGCAGTAGAACATAGATCTTTTTTTCTACAAAATCTATAGAAGCACTAACAGATACATTCCGTCTAAGAGTCAATGTGGAGAAAAGGTTTCACCTTTAAGGTGCAAACCCCACATCTAAAGTTTTGGTTCATGAAACGATTCTCGCGTGTCGACTGTTTTCTGGTGTGGATCAAACCAAATATTCTTTGGATACGTTTACGTCCAACTCTCAAACGGTCAACCTGACTGAGGCCACAGCTGTGTGTATTATTCTGTGTCTGAAATGTGCATTATGCCGTCTCTGGGGTCAAAATTAATGACAAGACATCACTGCAGACCCTTTTCATTTTTTTTTAAAAACCATTTGGCCTCCCATTCACACTTATGTTCAGACGCACAGTTTCACCTCAGACAAATTGACCCATTTCTGTGCCCTCATGCGGAGAAGGCCGTTGCTGTTCCTCTCTACTGTGTTTGGTTTGGTTCAGTATTTGGTTTGGCATTTTTAAGGTTTGCTATTCAACTCTTTGTTTTTGGCTTTTTGTGTGTCTTTTTTTCTGCCAAGACAGTCTGTTTCTTTATCTAATAAAAATCTGGAAGCTAAATTTTCACAGTATTTTTTCCAACCACCTGATAAAAATCTCTAGCACGACTACGAAAAAAATAAGGAGCTCTTGTAGTAATTAAGCGAGTACGTTATTCCAAATGAGTAATAAGCACTAAAGTACAGTACATAAAACGGCATCAAGAGACACAGCAGAGATAAAACAATCAGAACCAACCAACAGAAAAATAAAAACAGATTTTTTTTAGAAGATTTCAGTTCAGTGAGGTCATTTGCGTTTAGCTCCATCCAGGACCAGAGGGCGGAGCTGGAGAGAGTGAGAGGCAGAGGAGGGGAGGAATTGTCTGTCCTTCTTCTGTCCGCCTGTCTATCCATCCCTCCTTCCATGCTACACAGTTTCAGAGTGGGGCGTATGCTGCAGCCCTAAAGCTAACAGATAGACAGGCGGCTTCACGTCTTTCGACACCTGCATTTTGTCCTCCTCCCCTCCTCCCTCCAGCCACATTTGGTTAGGGTTCTTTTTGGTTTGCTTCTGTCATTCCTTGGGTTGTGTTTTTTTTGGTTTGGGTTTATTTTTGGTATCCTCTTACAAAAAAAGTGTGTCGCCTGCTCCCCTCACTACAGTGTGTCCCTCTTTCGCCCTGTCCAAGTGAACCCTTCTTTATGGGGGTTCGGAGTAAAGGATCAGTTCCCTAAATAAAGCTTCCCCCGTGGGTTTTTGGACGGGCCAGGTGGAGGGTATTATACCAGGGGGCTTACGACCTGTCCTCAGCCCCTCTGGGTCTTTATTGTGTTCATGTGTCTTGGCTGAGGTTCTTCAAGAACAGCCCAGCCTTGAGAATGCTTTGGTTTCCATTTGAGAATTAATGGTAGTCTGAGGTGGAAAATGACAGTGAAATGTGATCGATGGAGTGATGATGGAAACAGACAAATATCAGTAAACATGTCTAGACAGACAGGTGTCGGTGCGTCTATGCTGATTGACGAGGCAGGAATGAGAGCCGGCTGTGACTAAACTTGGCTTTATTGACTTTTTTAGCCTTCAGTCTCAACGGTTATTACTTTAAATCTCCAATCACAGACCTATTTCATACTTTCAAAATGGTCGCCACTCTTAACAAGCGCCATTTTCAGCATGTGAAGTTTTCCAGGTCATGTTCATTTAGCCATGGACTCACTGATAATGGGTTATCTATAAGAGTGAGGAAAGAGTGGTCTGATTAAGAGCACAATATGTCCTTTGTTCAGGTCTTAATAAATTCATTCACACCTTGAAATCAGCTCGCAGTGTGCCAACTCTATTTTGGATCTGTGGCACTTGGTGAGCATCTTTTCACCTGCGTCATCTCTGCTCCTGCAGAATAGTCACGTTAAAAACTAAAAGAAAATGCACATTGATGACAAAAACGCATACGATGAAGACAATGATGATGACACTGATGATGATTTGAACCCCAGAAGCTAGCGCTAAAAAAAAGCTGCAACAATAAATAGGAGTTGGAGTATAAAATGATACTAATAAATAATTAAAAAACAAATCCAAACTGTACTTCTCAAAGAGTAAAAAACTGATACTGAATAACAAACCTCTGTCAATGAACTGTGAAATAACAAGGGGAGAGGAAAGCTATCCTATGCTCTTAGAACCAGAGGTAGGTAAAGAGACATGAAGATACAGTGGCAACCATTCATACATGAGCTCCTGACTGGTTCGGTAACAATCTTTTACAAAATTATTCAGTTTATCTAGCATGAAAACCTATAAGAGACACATGGGCTGACACAGACAGGATGAATCGATGACAGGATGGATTGGCTCTTGATGTGTGTGTGTGTGTTTGTGAGTGAGTGAGTAGTAGTAGCAGTTGAGTCCTGGTCCTGGATAGCTTCAGTATTTACACGTCCTTTGAATAAAGCTTTTCTCTCCGTATTTTTGGTTTTTGGTATTTGGGATTTTGGTATGGTTGTCGTTTTTTTTTTTTTTTTTTTTTTGTCATTGTGTATTCCTCATCCGCCTCCTCCTCAGGTAAATTTTTGGTTTAAACTCATCCTCCCTACTCTTCCTTCAGACCCGCAGCTTTTCGAAATAATTAAAAAAGGGAAAACTTAAGCACAGTTCTCCTCTCCATTTTTGTTGTCCTTGCCGCCATTCCTTTGTCACATAGTAAAGTTATCTTTTGTCATTTTTGGTTTATGCACTTCGACATGCTTCTCTGCCGTCTCTTCCGTCTCTTTGCTAAAGAGTCATTGGTATGTTTTCCTTTAGAGAGACAGAGTGGAGAGGTGCCATGTCGATATCACGGGTTATTGACAAAAAGGTCCCACGTTGCCTCCTCTCCATCTATTTGGATAGATAAAGATTTTTGGTTTCAATCTTCCCCTTTCCCCCCCTTCTCCCCTCTTTCACTTCTTTCCCTCCCTCTCTCCTCTTTCATTCTGTGTATTTTTGGCATCGAAAGACTGGGAGAGAAAGAGAGAGAGAGCCATTGCGAAAAAAATAACGGAAGAAGAGCGCAAGAGAGAGAAAGAGATAGCTTTGGTGTGAAAGGCGAGGTTCTCGTTTCCTCCTTCCTCCTCCTCTCTGATTGGCCCTTGGCGCGGTCACTCAATCTTGGCTCCGCCCAGAGAGGGCGGGCTGTGTGCCATTTCGCTGGAGGAGCAGGAAGAGGCGGGGCTGGAGCAGGGGGAGGGGGAGCAGGGGGTGGGGCTTATGCTGCTGGCAGAGGGGAAGGGGGAGGCCTGGGCTGCTTTGGCTAGGGCAGCGCTGATCAGTCCAGCGCCGGGGTTCTGGCCCATGTGGAGGAAGGCGGGGTGGTTGAGGAAGAGGGAGGAGGGCAGGCACCCTCCCTGGCCCCCAGAGACCCCCAGCATCATCTTTGCCGCCCCCTCAAGACTGGAAAGAGGCAGCTGGCCACCACTGGCTGCTAGGGCTGAGGGAGGGAGAAAGAAGAGAAAAAGATTAAAGGAATAGTATGAAACGCTGACTTTATGCTTAGTAAATACGCTAGTTTTGTAACGTTGAGTAAGATAGTCTGCTAAGGGCGGTAGTTATTTATTTATGCTAGTTACGATTGTTACGTTACGTTGGTTACGTTACGTTGGGTACGTTACGTTCACTGTTGTTTGTTCATCTGCTTATCTACCTTTACATAAGTTAAAAAATGTCCTACACAGCCAAGCAAGAGAAAGTGCCTGAACTTGAATTCAGCAGAAGTAGGTGGAGATAACCGTCACCACCCATTTTAAATGGAAAGCTCAGGGCGCGGCCTCAGGGTCCTCAGAGTGCGGTTTCTTAGTACAAAAGAGCACCTGCCAGGTTTTTGGGGGAATAAAAAAACCAACAACAATGTATATACAATTCCAGCACTATGCCAATAGAGAACACCTGAATATTGTTTAATAACTGTACCAAGATAATCTTGTGGGATCAGATAATCCACATAAACAGATAAGCTGACATGAGTGGTCTGTTGTTATGGAAACAAGGTCGATGATTGGCTGAGTAGTGCTTCATGCAGCGCTTCTTTCATACACAAAATGCTACACGTGAAGCAGCCTAATAATGTTCGTGATTGCATAGCAACAGCAAAACTGGTTTTTTTCTCCATTGGAGAAAAAGCATTCATACTACTCAAAATGTCTTGTGGCTGCACTGCATTGTAGTCTGTTATGGCTACTTTTGGTAAAAAACTGTTATTTCTGGCTCCTCAGTGATCGATCTCTCGGTGTGTGAGTGTTTAGCATCCAAGTGGTGTGAAATAGTGATTCTAAAATAAAGCTCTTGCTCTGTGACCCTGATGTTCTGACATTCAAAGTTGATAGTTAAACCTAAAAAACCTTAAATAAACGCCACAAACAGCGTTTTTTTTTTTATCTACATTAAAACGTTTTATGGTGAATTTCAACACATTGACACATTTGACCGACGATGAAATGAAGAGATGAAAGGCTAAAGATGAGTGAGACAGCACAGACGCACACACAACAACTTAGTCCACGCATTAACGTAATAATGGCCACACACACACACACACACACACTTGATGGGATGGAGTCATGGATGTTGATGGCAACATATGAGAAATAAGTCATTCTTCCTCTCTACAACCATCTCTGCCTCAGCTGCTTCGTACTGTGGATGAGTGAACGCCCTCGGCTGCCTATTCATCTCCGTCTCCAGTCTGCAGTCTACCAGCACGATTTGATTCACCTACCATGCATGACTGTATTACTCATCATCACACTTCTGTTTTTAATACGTCTCCCTCCCCCTTCTCATCGCCACACCACAAAGTATGATTGAAAATTAGCTCTGCTGACGGTGGTCTGGATTGTTTGGTGGTCAGTTCTGCAGGATTGTACGCTTTTTTGTTTTCTTGTGCTATTCTTGTGTTGTTCTCAAGTGTAGGAAGGTGTGTGAGATGAGATGTGTCGTGCACAGTATGTGCCTGACTTTGAGCATTTATGTGTGTGTGTGGGAGTGTATAAGTGAGAGAGGAGAGGAGGAGAATGTATTGCCAGAAAATAAACACTCTTCTCTGCGTATTTTTTATGTATTCTGTGACCCTAAGATTTTCCTAGTCATGAAATAATAAAGTACACCATCTCAGCCTTGACCTCTAAATTATATTCTGTTTATCAGTGCTGCTGATGCTAAGCTTTCTCTTTTTTTCACTCTCCTGAAATAAACCCATTTCTTTCTCTCTCACACACACACACACCTTGGATAGTGGCCAGGGGATTGTTACCGAGGAGGGCTTGGTTCATCCCTGTGTTAACTCCCATCACAGTGTTCCTGTTGTGTTACGCACACACACACACACACACACACGCACACACACACGCACACACACACGCACACACACACACACACACACACACACACACACACACACGCACACACACACGCACGCAACACCATACATGTGCAAGCATATATACGAACCCAGACAGACAGAGGAGAAAAGGTGAGAAAAAAAGCAGGTTTAGCAGCAAGGACAAGCGGAGGGCAAACGCAGCCCTGCACAGATAAAGAGCAGTAGTTTGCAGACAGTTGGCTGTGCAGATGTAAACAAGAGGTTAGAAATGCAGAAGAAACATAACATCTTGGAACATGTTATATAACACCAAAACTCTCATTATCTATGCATTTATCTCGGAAGTAATTCAATACAAGAACACAGCATTCTGCACCAAACAAAACTGTGTTGTGCCGCGTCATCGGCACGTCTGTGTCTCGGTCACATTCACCTCAAGTTTGCAGCAAAATCGGTGATGTAGTTAGACACGTCACCGTTCTTTTTACCCATACGCCATAAGCTGTAAACATAAGAACCACACACACACAAACACGCACAGGGTTAGAGTTCACTGCAGCACAGGGGAAGCAGTGGTGCCCAATGGCATGTTGGAATATCAGTGTGTGTTTGTGTGTGTGTGTGTGCCAAAACAATCCCTGTGAGTCTGTAGAGTATCAATTATTTAACTACAAACTGCAGGTGAACCGAGGATGGTGCGGTACAGTCTCCATGGTGAGCAGGTTTATGGAAATATCTGGTTGTAAGTAGCGGCACTTAAACAATTTGCCTAAATGTATTCAGTTGTGAAAGCTATAAAAAAATATTGTAATTTAGATGAATCTAAAAACCAAACAGAGACCGAATACTTAAAGGATCAGTCATCGCAAATGACAAAAAACCCCCCCCAAAAAAAACTACTTCCTCACCTTTAGTTAGGTTTTATTTGACTTAATCAGGTTTTACAATATCCTTCTCTCAATAGCCATAATGTTGACATTTTTGCTGCCGACCCAATATATAGAGTGTTGCAGGGATGACGTATTTTTGGAGGCCGACCCAAAAGTGAGCATCGCACTGGTTTCCTCAACACAAAAACAATGGGATATTTCCATTCCATCAGCAAGATAAGCTTCACAAATGAACACCATAAAGCTAACGTATGGCTGTAAACGAACTGCAACACGGTCACATGACTACAACGTCACCATGACCACTAAGCTAAAGGCGTGCTAGTGTTTGGCGTGATGACGTTAAGCGCCTTCCTTTTTTAGGACACGTAACAGCTTCAGAATTCACAAGTGGGGATATTTACTGACATATTTTACGTCGTAGAACAAAACATCTCTTAAGCTTGTGTTCACAGACTTTATTGCACACATCTAACCAAAAAGCCATTCAATAAAGCCACTATTCTAGAGACGAGGGGACTGGAAGCCTCACAGCAGTGAAACAGAAATATGTTTTTCCAGATGCAACCTTATGAATTACTTTACCCTTAAGGTAAGTGGAAAACCCAAAGTTGCCAAGACAATAACGGCTGTCAAGTAACTGATGTGGGAATCCCTGGTGGTGTATTGTGAACGGGTCATGGTCTCTTACCCTGTGTTAAGGTTGAGTGTGCTGTGGCAGGGAGTGGCTGGGCTGGCCGTGCTGCGGGGAGGAGGAGTCACCGAGGAGGGTGCGCAGCTGAGAGAGGGGTGGGTGGAGGTGAGGCTGGAAGTCATGGGGCAGTTGGGGGACATGGTGGTCACTGTTGTGCTGAGACTGGTCACGGCCTGCGACAGCTGGCTGGACATCTGACAGAGAGAAGAAAATGACAGATTCAGGGTTCTGAAACTACAGACAGCTGAAAAACAGGGGTTGTTTATTACTAAATATTCATCAAAACACACAACAGTGAAGATGAGGTTGGATATCTACCATGTGAGGGCTGTAGCAGGGGGGTTTGTGCGCTTGTGGGGCAGTGGGGGGCTGGCTGGGCAGGGGAGGGGTGGCACTGGAGGGATTGATGCGTTTCTCTTTCTGCCGGCGGTTGCAGAACCAGACCCGGATCACCTCCTTCTCCATGTTGAGCTGCTCTGCGATCAGCAGGATCTCCTCTGAGGTAGGCTTCTGGTTCTGCAGGAAGGGAGACACAGGAATTCAGATCATCTCAGTACAGCTATATTTCAGCCACATGATGTTTATATCAACAACAAAGAGCACTGATATTTAAAAGCTCAGCGGAAAGATAATGACTAAACAAATTAAACTCATAAAACACTTTAAAAAATGGATGTATTTCAATTTCTTCTTTTTTTAAAATGATTAAATAATAAGGTTAATCGGCTTACCGTCATGAATGCGCGTTCCAGGGCCACGCGTACATTCGTCTCGATGCTGGTCCTCTTCTTTCTGCGGCGACCAGGAAGCCCGTCAAAGCCCATAGAAGAAGAGGACAGGGAGCTGGGGCTGGGCAAGGTACAATCTATGGACATGGTCTCTGATGAAGGAGAGCAAACATAAAAACAGATGAGTGTCTGACTCCATAAGCACGTTTTTTTAAACACGTTAGTCTATATGTCAAGTACTGTTTGATGAGAGCTCACCTGCATCATTGAGCCACTTCTCCAGCAGTGGCTTCAGCTTGCACATGTTCTTGAAGCTCAGGTTGAGGGCTTCAAAGCGAGAGATTGTGGTCTGACTGAAGTCGTTGCCATACAGCTTCCCCATCGCCAAACCAACATCTCCCTGGTGGAGGGATAAAAGAAGTACAGTCAAAACACAGCATAACTAAGAAACTGCTCATGTAACCTACCCATGCACACGTACACAGAAGGTGTCTCTCCCTACCTGTGTGAATCCCAGTTTGATGCGTCTCTGTTTGAAAGTGCGGGCGAACTGTTCCAGCTCCTCCAGGTCACTTGGCTCCTCGGGGTGAGAGTTCACTGAGGACACCGTGGTCACGCCGCTCACCTCCACACACTTGTCTCGCTGTAGCGGGTGCGACGTCAGAGGAACGAAAGTGAGAACGAGAGGGAAGCCAGATAGAGACAGAAGCGTTAGTTTATTGCTGGTTTACTTTTCCACTGACTTTTCCACTGACTGAAGCTTGAGAGTTTCCTCATACATGTACTTGGAGTCCCATTCTATTTGAAGCAGACATCAGGCTCCCTTGGTTTTGCTGAGGTAGCGAAAGGAGATTTGGTGTCGATAAGAGTCCTGAGAGAAAAAACACGCACAAATAATCACCATAAATTACAACAACAACAACAACAACAAAAAAATGAATTTATATTAACAAGTTATTTCTGCCAATAACACAAAACGCTATCCCAGTAAGAGGCCTGCCCACCTTGCTGGCCCTGCTGTGCCTGTGGGAGGAGGAACTGGCCAGGAGGCGGGAGCGAGTGGCCGGGCACCAACACCAACTGCTGAAGCTGCAGCAGCTGCTGGATGTCCTATTCAATCAAGAGAGAATGATGGATAGATTAGAGAGAGAACAGAAATGTCTGACTTTATGAGAGCTGGATACACCACACAGTCACACACAAAAATGTGTTGTTATCTAGCTACATCAGCAGATTTGGATGTGGAGAAAACATAGAAGTAGGAGGAGAAACTTTGCTATTGTAGAACGTACGAGTCAAGAAATGGAAAATGTGTGTATTTGTGCAAGATGGAAACTGTGAATCATGAAATATATACGATCGATATGCAAGAAAAATTGTTCCGTAGCTTGATACTGTTCCCTCAATCAAGTCGCTCACCAGGAAGAAGCTTGGATTGGCAGTCAGTACCTGGGCGGTGAGTTGGATTGGCTGGGAGAGGGTAAGCTGGGGTGGAGGAGGAGGGACAGAGACACTCTGGGATGTCTGTTCCTGTGTGCTCTGTCCCTGTCCCTGGGACTGCGACTGGGCCTGTTGCCCTGTTTGTCCCGCCTGCTGCTGGGCTTGCTGATTTGCTGCTGCGGCTGCCTGAGCTTGCTGATTGGCTTGGGCAGCTGCATGGGCAGCATGAGCGGCGTGGGCTGCACTGGACTGCTGCACAGCTGCAGCCAGGAGCTGCGCCTGAGCCTGCTGCAGCAACATCTGCTGCTGTGCAGGCAACAGAGCTGTCAACTGGCGAAGAGGGAGAGGAGAGGAGAGGAGAAGAGAAGAGAAGAGAAGAGAGGAGAAGAGAAGAGAAGAGAAGAGAAGAGAAGAGAAGAGAAGAGAAGAGAAGAGAAGAGAAGAGAAGAGAAGAGAAGAAATGGACAGAGGGAGACAAAGAAGGAAACAAAGTGTTCAAAAAGCAGCACAAGAGAAGCAAGCAGGGTAAAAGCAAAGCAAAGTGTGTGTCTGTGTGCATGTAATGTAAGTCTGTCTTACCCCTGCTAGTTGGGAGCCGGTCAGCATGAGCTGTGTATGTTGCAGGGCCGTCTGTGAGGGGGTCGGGCCGTGAGAGAGAGGAAGAGCCGGGGACATCTCACCACATTCCTCCATCTTATTCTGTGTGGAAGACAGAAAACAGGGGGGCAAATGGAGAAGAACATTAATAAAAAAATAGAAAAACAACATACATAAAATGAGCTCCATGCCCATTCATTCACATTATCCCATTGCTGAAAACAGCAACTACACCTCTCCTTTCCAGCATAAATGGTAACTTTTAAAAGCATGCATGCAGTAAAAAGATTATAAAATTAAGATTAAAAATTAAAAAAAATGTTTTTAAATTATTAAGAAAAACACAAGGCAGGTAACCACTATGTCCCAGAACTTAGAACTGGTCAAAAAGGTTAATTAGAAGCGTACAACTACATAAGCTTACCTGGCTATTCAAGATCATGATAGAAAGCGTTGACTGTTTAAATTCTGAGTAATTTCAGATGATCGCTCATAATCAGTCACAAGTAAACTGATGAGAAATGCGTGTCTGGTCTGTCTCAGGCAATGAGAGTCCACTAGTTTGTCTCTTTCTTGGACAAAGGGATCATCTTTAGTCCCAGGATCAGGCATGTTTGAACTGGCAGAGGGGCTTTTTTCCAGCTTACTAATTTGCATATGCAAATTAGGTCAATTTAACCTTCCTGTGAAAGTTGTAGTATTATAGGTATATTTCGATTCTCAATGGACTTTGTGCCGGGACAGTGGCATCATACTCTCAGTGATGTTTACATTTCGGACTGGGTGGAGACTCGACACATTATGAACCTCAAAGTGCGATACAATGAATACAAAGCTGAGGCAGCTATACTGTCTATAAACCCGTTGTTGGAGGTTAAAACACAAAAGATGCACAAACATAAGTCCAGACATATGCACAGACATGCACAGGCAGTTCAGACCCACACACACACACACACACACACACACACACACACACACACACACACACACACCTTGTTGCTGCTCAGGGTCGGTGAAAGGGGAAAGGGATTGACTTTCATTGAGTGAGCCTAGAGGAGACAAAACAGACCTCATATTAATGAAATAACATTTATTTTTACAATCACCACTTGAAACGAGGAAGGCACTTGTAAATGACAAGGTAGTACAAAATGTAAACCATACATTACTGCCAAAATGCATCATATTTTATTTAATCTATTTTATTTGCTAAAAGAAATAGAAATATCAGAACGATAAATCAGCAAACTAGTTTTAGTGATTCATCAAGCTGCTTCCTACTGCTCACATGTGAGTATTTGTCACTATTCTGTTTTATTTAATTGTCAATTGAATATGTTTGGATTTTGTACTGTAAATCTGACAAAACAAGCGTTTCAATATGACATTTTAGCCTCTGACAAACTGCATTTTTCACCGTTTTCTGACATCATATAGACTAAAGGATTAAATTAAAAAGATTAGCCAAATGAATGAGCCATAAATGAGCCGTACAAACTATGTTACTGGCAGTGTTATCTTTTTTTACATTAATTACGTGGGTGAAAGATGTGGGAGATAATGGTGGCTTATGAGCACAGGAGTCAGACATACCTGGTGATTTGATTCAGGTCCATTCCGCTCTGAATCTGTGTGGGAGGGGAAGGAAAAAGTGAGAAAGTCATCACGTGTTGAGCTCAAACATACAGACAACTATGACATACGATATCATGTATGTATTACTTTTTATATACAATGTATGAATGTGCTTTGTATATTTGCTGCCACGAACAGCAGCACATCTTACCCGTGCCCTCCAACGGTGAGTCAGCCCCTATTTTGTCGACCTCTACTGCCTTTGACATCCTGATATCTGTAACAGGAAGACACACCGATAAATAAGTCAGCGAGGCTCATTCTTAAATCTGTGTCAGAGAAATAAATGCAGACAGAAGCAGAACACATTTTCAAAGCCGGTGATCAAAATCTCGATGACGAAATGGGAACGAGGATGTCCAGGGCGTCAATCTTTGATAGGTTAGAGTGTTTTCAGGTCACAGACCAAGCCTACACACTGTACAACAAACAATGTGGCTGAATCATTCACAAGTAGAAACCAGCCCACATTCATTCATTCTTTCCAATTAGTGGTTTAACAAAAGAGTAGGTTGACCTGAGGTGTTAGATTGTTCTAAATTTAACTCAAAGTGTTTATGTGGGACATAACACGCAACTCTTTGTGTGTCATCACTTTGTGTGTGTTGTCACATAATTTCTGATACTGTTTTGGGACAGTCCCTGTGGCAACAGAGGTGAAGGGAGAGGGGCAAGAAATGTAAGTCTTTAAATGTATCTATTACAAAAGGAGTGGATCATTTTGGCACAGATTGTGGGAAAGATGGAGATGATCCAAGAAGAGTGTGTGTGTGTGTGTGTGTGTGTTTGTGGTTTACATGTCTGTGTGTGTGTAGTAGTTTTGTTTTATTATTCACCCAATGGCATCAACTCACTACAGAACTTTTTATTTGTCTGAAACCGAAAGACTAATTTTTGTTGTGTCCATTTGAAACCTCTTTCTCTCTTCCCCCCTTTCTTGACAAGCTCTGTCTCTCTCTTTCTCTCGTTCACACACACACACACACACACACACACACACACACACACACACACACACACACACACACACATAGCTACTTCCCTTTTGTGAAAACATGCAAATCTGCCCAACGACCAACTAATTATATCTGCCACCTGCATAATAAACTCTCAGTCTCCCTCCTCCTTTTTTTCTCTCCCCTTTCACCCCTCGCTCTCCACTTTATCTCTCCTCTCTTCATCCTGTTGTTTCTCACGTTGCAGATGAGGAAGCACTGACTGACACTATAGCACATTTTAATTTCCCCATATGCGTATTGCTAAGCTTTTTATCAATACAACACACTAAATACTTTTATTCAAACTAGTGCAATTGCAAAAAGCAAGTGGTCAAGCACGGTTTTCACCATCGGGGGGCAGCAGTGGCACATGGAGAGGATGACTGCTCCACTGACCATCACTGACCTGATGACACTTTTAAAAGACAGAATAGTCAGTCCATTGCAATCTTTATAAAGACAAGAACTTAAAAATACATTCACTTGTGGACTTTGATACATGCAGTGTCTTTAGGGGAAGGGGGAAGTGGCTATGAGCTAGAACATCTACAATCTGCCGCCACATTGGTTATAACTTAGGGTCAAGACACGGAAACACACCCCCCTCCCCCCCCACCCCCCCCCCCCCACACACACACACACACAGGGTTTCCCTCAAATAAACAGACTTCTGCAAAAAAAAAAGCTAATTTGGTCATATGGATGCAAACATCTGGTTAATCTAATATTAGGATCGGTTTGTGGTTATTCCAACATTACATATGCTGTTTTGGCATTATTTACCGTCATGGCTATTGGTGAAACCAAAAAACTGTCCAATGTGATGCAATTTCTGGTGAAAATATAATGTCCTCCTCTCAAGATGCACAAATTTAAGTCTTTGACAAATTGCAATGCAAAACTGTGTATTTTGTGCCACTACAGTGGACTATCTTGTCCTCCAATCATCAATTCGTGCAGTGTACAATATTCCAAAGCCAAATACACCATATAAAAATGATTGTCCAGCTCATAAAACAGCAACAAAGTGCTGCCTCTTGTACTGTACTGCCCGGTTGCAGGACACCCGAGGAAGGTGTGTATTGATTCATGGTTCAAAATGGCCTACAGACAGTAGCATGGTGGATAATGTGGTCAGTAATACAGTAGTGGGACAGTATATCAAGATGCTGTGTCTTTTTCTCACTTCCCCTCCCGACTTCCCCTTGTACCGGGTTGAACACAGAGTGCTAAACCCAACACTTACTGTCAGCGAGGCTATTAATATTAGCCTGCTCTCTCCCTCTGTTTCACTCTATCTTTTGAAAACCTGCCCTCTCTTTTACAACACATTGCTGCACACACACTACTAATTTAGCTTGACACGGAGCAGAGTTACATGTTGGCAATGATTTTACAATTTTAGTGAATTTGATTAAATACGTTTGAGAATAAGAGGCAGTGGCTCCTTGTTTTTCCATGTATATGTGGTAAAAAGAGCATGTTAAGAAGCATTTTTCAAAGAACGAGGTTAGATTACTATGTCTATTTCGTCCCTCATTAAGATGTTATACTAATCTTACAGCAAAGCTCGGGGTTTAACTTTGACCCATTGAGACCAGAGCTGCAGCATACTCTGTATCTTAAACAGAGAAAATTTATTGCGGTATAATCCTGTGTCATAAATAAATTATGCAATAGAAAATGAAAAAGGAACAACAGTGTCTGTGCTTAGTCTGGACTGTTTCTGTTATTCTCCTCTGGGTATTTTGGCTGAGATGAAACTCAGCTGTAACTACCCCAATGCCCCCCCGCCCCACCCCACCCCCAATCCCCCCCCAACAATCACCCATACTTCCTGATTCAGGACAGAACCCCAGCGTCAAGGAGGGTGTCTGGGAACTAAAGTCATCCCACCTATTAACTACGGATTTCAAAAAGCAAGAAGCCCTGAGGGGTAACGACTTTGATTGCAAATAGATATTTTCCATTTAAAACTGAGCATCATCTGAGTTGGCCATCCAGCTCAACAGCCTTTGCACATGAGGATGAAGACATAAGTTGACATCACAATTTAAGGAGCTGAAGAAAAAAAAATAAGATTAAGTAAGTGGATGAAGACAGAATTTAAGAATGAAACAAGGAATTTAAGAGGAAAATCTTAAGCTAAAGGAAAACCTGAGATGTGACGTTGTTGGTTGTTTTATCAGTGTTAACTTGGTGTTTGTATCAATAACTATACAGAAAAATTACTAATGACTAAAAGTGCAAAATATAAACTGATAAAACAACTTGTGAAAAAAAAGAAAATGCGGCTGGAATATAGACAGATGTTACTGTGGAGGGCCTTCGTCAATGAGAACCTCAGTTCAACAGTTTGCAGACTTATGATCATTCACAGTGACAAAACATATCTATGTTTTCCTGCATTGATGCACTTTGAGCAGATGACTGAGGTTGTAAATGCAGGAAGCAAAAAGACTATGTCGAAATATTTTAAATTGGGGAAATTACTTATTTATTCACACATAATTCTGGCATAAATGATCAAAACTGCAGAAATGTTTAGTCAACCTAAATAATGGTAGAAAATGCCCAATCATTTTTAAATAATCAAAATGAATAACGAATAATAATAATAACAAGTTTGTTTTGAATTAACTTTTTGTACTATTTACACTACACTCTGTTTTATTTTATTTATTTTATTATTTGCACTGCGATCTATTTTTGTTTGTTGCAGATTGGTGATGAGGATGTGTCACTCGGGTCAGAACAAACTTACCGAAGGTCACCGCTGTGACCACATCAGGTTGAGATGTGACTGTGGGATTTTTAATCCATGAATCACTTAATAAACATCTGCTGTCAAAGACGCTTGCAATTTTCAAGAATCATATCGGGACATCAAAGACTGTAAAATATGAGCTAATTGACATTTAAAAATGTATTTCTGGAAATAGGTGAGTAAGCTGACAACCTGCTGTGCTTTTCGCTGAGACTCGCTGTCGGTCAACTGAGACGCTGTCTGGCACGTCTATCAGCCTGAGCTGACCACCGAAACAAGGCCGAGGGGCAAGAAGAGTCCCATCCCTCTCTTCTTTTTTTCCCCTTCTTTTTTTTATCAATTTTGAAATACTGAGAATGACAGTTGCATTTCCTCTTTTGATTATCTTTCTTCATTTTTTTTTTTTAAACAAGTGTCGGATTGTAAAATGTCTTTTGAATTAATTGACATAAATCTTAATTTGAAAAGGGACAAAACAATAATCATTGTAACATTGCAACGCCTCCGACACACACACACACACACACACACACACACACACACACACACACACACACACAGAAAGTTAACGCCGGTGTCAAGGTGCTAAAAATCTGTAACCTGAACACAAATGCAACACTGCTGCAGGGCTAGATAATAAAAATAAAAAGTGTTTTATGATGACAAATGAAAAATAATCCCAATATTCAAAAATACCGGCAGCAACCCTGGTTCACCTTTCATAAGACATTTAGAAACACTTTTTTACTGTATTTTCCAACTGTTTTTTTATCTTTTTTTTCTACCATTCATAGTATAAATACAGATTCCAACACACACAGAGGCATGCTATGGACTGACGAGGTGTCTGACCTTTCCCTTTGCCTGCGACAGGCGTCCATCCATCCATCCATTTCTCTTCGTACTACCTCTTGCTCTTTGATGTTCTCTAATTAGCAGAGCTTGTTAGACCTAGTGGCATTAATCAACAGCGTAGACACAGTTCTCTTTCTGCCTCACACACACACACACACACACACACACACACACACACACACACACACACACACACACACACACACACACAGACACACACAGTCCCCTCACCCTCACGTAAAGCTTAATTGGTCTTGATAAATTAAGGCCAGCAGATAGAGAGGGCTGCACAGACAGTCACTCACCTGGCAACCACATGAAGTAGTCCTTTGCTGCTATTGCTGCTGTCTTGGTCATATCTGTGTCAGTGTGAGAGCGCGTGTGCACGCTACGTAAAGAAAAACTCTCTCTCAAACCAAAAAAGGAGGAGTGTATTAAATCATATGGTTGAGAGAAACTCTCTCTCTCTCTCTCTCTCTCTCTCTCTAGTCCACACCCCCAAAGCCCCACCTCCTCCCCACATCCTGCAACACAACAGGAAGTAAGCCTCAAAAGAGTAGGAACTCGGCACAGTAGAGAGAAAAATAAGACAAAAGAAAAAAGACAGAGAAAGGGGGACACGCAAGAGGTTAGAGAGTGGGAGAGTGAGTGAGCGACGAAATCGAAGAGATAGACGAGGTGAAAAAGAGGGGGATGACGGGTGCAGATGGAAAGTGATGGCGAGGCTGGAAACAGCCACTCACCCTCGCACACACACACACACACACACATGCTCACTCACACACGCAAGAGAAAAACAGCAGGCTTGACATTCTGACCAAAGAGTGTATGAAACATTTGCACGATATGTGACCCAGTGTGGCTTCAAAACCTCAACAATAACTGAACTGAGCAGTTTTTTCTCGACTCCAAGCTGTTCTAACAAGCTCTCGTAGTCTGTTTTGTCTACCATGAGTCATGACCACCTCTCCTTGGTCGTCCGCGTGAGATGTGCGGTTGTTGTCAGGGAGTACATCAGTGGGAGTTAAGGTGGTCTGTCGAGGGAGGTCGGCACCAACAAGAGAAGATGTGAGACATCCTCGGCTAAGTTTGCCAGCCACAGCTCCACTCTAACCCGAGCGGAAGGAACAACTCTGTCACTACACTCACTGTACCACTGACCAACCCACACCGTAGGATGCACACAGTGATGCACCACATCACTAATCACAAAGCCACGCCGCAAATCTTTTCATGTGACGAATAGATGTGGCATGAAAGTGGAACATTGCAGATTACCTAGATATGAGCCGCCCACAAGGTTTAACCGACCAAGAAGCTGCTAAATTAGTGAAAATCTGACATCGTGGAATGATCTCTAGGAAGCAGAATAGCATGTTTCAGCAGAAATATTGCCTAGATTTTTAAATCTGAGAGCCAACGTGCTGCTCTGATAGTAGGACAAAGTAACCACAAGGTGGCACTCTTGATTCTCTAATCCTGATGAACAAATACGCTCCATCTACAGAGGAGGGGACCAGGCAGACCACTGATCACCTCCCCCTTCCCCTACCTCCCCTCCCTTCTCCCTTGGTCCGAGTTCACTAATTCAAAAGCTAACGGCAGCAGAGTTCCCAAGTTTAACCTTATAAATACTTTATGTGGTGATTTACAACAGGCCAATATACTGCTGGATAGACACTCACAAGTGCATATGGCGCTGAAGGTGCTCTCTGGTATACAGAGACATATTTTTACATCTGTCCTAAAATACATACAAATACTGATGTTCTGAGATACGTTTATATTTACTATGAGGATGATAAACTTGGGTACATTGCTGTCTTAAAAAAACTGAAATGCACAATGTCTTTGGGTAAATAGCTGGATTTACACCTGAGACGCTTATTCGATTAATGATTGGTCGACCAACAGAAAACTAACCGCCGCTTATTTTGATTGATTCATCATTTCTGTCATATTTCAGGCAAACATTTGCCCTAACTTCTGAAATGTGAGGATTTGCTGCTTTTATTTAGCATGATGATCAGATAAAACAAGGAATTTTAGATTGCCACCTTGAACTCTGATTTATGAAATTTTTTAAGGCCCGAGACCAATCTTCAGTTTCGTTAATCTATTTGGACCCCTTGTTTTTGTGATAATGTTTGGGCCTTCATCAGGACATGAACAGACAGACAGGCCTGTCCAAGGACTGTGACAGACTGCACGTTGGGGAGGGGGCGTTTCTCTGGGTCAGAGGTCGTCTGGGCAGCCTGGCTTTGGCCGTGACCTTTGTTCAAACGCCAATCTACCCACCTAACAAAGTGTGTGTTTTTGTATGAGTGTGTGCATATCTGTTTGAGTGGCTCCAATAGGTGACTGGTGAATATAAGTGTGCTCTGTGTGTGTGTGTGTGTGTGTGTGTGTGTGTGTGTGTGTTACTTCATGGCCATGGGGGGCCTTCCTGCCCCAAGGAGGTCTAAACCTTAGTTACCATGGAGACCAGATCTAGCAACACTCCAGCCTTGCCACTTAGATGATATTGGGGTGACTGCAAATGGTCTCAATTGAAGATATATTATAAGCATATTAACACTTCCCGATAAGATATTGTGATATTATTAACTTGGAATATAGAATAAATATATAATTATAAATGTATTTTTATGATTTTTACCAGGGAATATGAGTTATGCAGAGTGGGTTTTGGTCACCACTAGAAGTTACGTTCCTAAGATAATAAACACACCCACATACACATACACACACACACACACACACACACACACACACACACACACACACACACACACACACACAATCTGATAGTGGGACCCCAGGGAGGAGGATTGGGGGAAGCTGAGGCCTCTAGAGCACCATCAATCACTCCACTGTCAGAGCGAGGGAGGGAGAGGCAGGTAGGGAGGGTTGGGGGTTACTGCGAGGGGGGGAAAAGGAATAGTAAAGAAAAAGAAAGGAAGGAGATGAAGGAGAAGGGAAAGAGTGATGGGAATGAAGGTGAGGGATGGAGAGACAGGATTCAAAAGATTGTAGAGAGGATGTTAGCTGGCGGTGAGGACGCTGTGTGTGTGTATAATGGGTCATTGCAGGGACAATTCACAGGTCTCCAAACCAGTTCAGTATCCCTCTACGGCTCGGTCCTCCTATATCTAGTGCAGCCTCAGGCCTGGTGCACACACTGGCTCTAATTCATATAATCCATCATATTCCTCTTCTTGAAGAGGGGACAGAGCCCAGCTCAGTGATGGACCCACCAAGTCCTATTCACAGTCCGACAGCAAGACTCTATTCTACAAGGTGAGAGATTTCAAATCTAGTCTGGTAGGGGTGTGTGTGTGTGTGTGTGTGTGTGCAGGTGTAGCACCATGAGGAGTTGCAGGATTATAAACAGTGGGTCTAGCAGTGTGGAGACTACAGAGGTTGAGGTTTTGTATGAGAAGCAGCAGGGGCTAAAACACACTCACACTGTTGGCTACCATGGGACATGCGCCATATCACACACATACACACCGCCAACACCTTTACAACACCTATTCCTTTCCTGTACTAATACCTCTCAATCGCTCCTTTTCCTCTGGCCCCTCCATACTTCTCTCACACCATTCCCCTCCTCTCTATATCATCTCCGCAGCCCATAGGGAGCCTAGCTTGTCTAGACAGACACCGCTCTCTCCCATGGCGCTACCAAGGTTGAAGCTCAAATCTTTTTATTTCTTCTTCTTCTTCTTCTTCTTCTTCTTGCACAAGAGTGGCCTTCATCGCCGGCTGGAGGAGCATTGAGGCCACTTTAGACCAAACTGTTCACATAGTGAGTAGAATAGGCCTTGATATTCCCCCAATTAAAATACAAAAAATGGGTGTACTTTAGTTTTGGCAACCATCGTCTATGTGTGCTCCTTCGACCCACCCCTCTTTCACCTTGGCTTGTTCTTCACCTACTTTGCCTCCTTTCCTTCAAACATCCTCATCATCATCATCATCATCATCTCACTCTTTTCTTCCGACCTCCCCCCTTTTCTTTCTCCAATTCAAACTTTCTCTTCTCCTCCTCCGTCTCTCTTTCTCTCTCAGACCTGCTGGTCAGCAGCAGCTGTGACATCACCGGCCACTGTTCTCGGCTCGGATTGGACACTCGGCCACGTTGCCAGGCAACAGCAGTGAAAGGTCTCAGTGTGAGCATGTGTGTGCGGCGTGCGCGTGTATGTGTGTGTTTATGTCTGTTTATAGCTACGTGAGTGAAAGGTGTGTGAGCGATTTTCCTCGCCTTGCCCTTTATCTGTGCATGAAGAATGATCAGAACAGATCTACTTCTATGCTTTATCTCAGATCAAAGCATGTAGATGATTGGGCTGCCTCGCCACTCTCATCCACCACAGAAGAAGAAGAAGGATGTGTGTGCATTGCGTTAATGAAAAAGAAAGATGGTACAAGTGTGCGGGCGTGTCAGTGTCTGCACTTGCGTCGAACCAAATAAATGTGTATGTTTGTGTCGAATACGGGTATCTGTCTGTATGTTGTGTGTGTGTCTAAATGTGTGTGTATGTATGTGTGTAAGCCCCCGGGAGCGGGTGGTTATTGTATCTGACACAGCGGCTCTTTCTCGCGCCTCATATTTCTGGGCCGATCGATTCCTCTGACTCCCGACAAGACAATAATCGCACCTCCCTCTCTCACTCCATCACTACCATTATTACTGACCTCCCCAGGGAACGAACAGGGTGGAGGGAGGGAGGGAGGGAGGGAGAGAGGGATGAGGAAGGAAGGAAGGAAGGATGGAGGGAGGGAGGTTGAGGAATGATAGGGGGACATAGAGTTGACAAAATGAGCCTATGATGATGAAAAAGCAAAAATGGACAATGTTGAATATGAGGTGGCCTGGAAAAGGGATATCAGCGGGTTAGAAAGGAAAAGGAAAAAGAGGGTGAGAGCGGGGAAGTTGAGGTATGTTGATGGAGGGATGAGGTCCGAGGGAGAGAACAGGAAAGCTAGGGATGTGACATCTGCGTGAGGTGATAGAAAGAAAAAAAAAGAATGAGAGAAAAGCTAAAGCATGACAGGAAAGGACGGGGAAGGAGGACGGAGCAAAGATGAAAAAACCCAAAGAAAAAGCGAGCAATATAGATCACGGCGAGGAAAGAAAGGAGGACACAAGCGAAGGAGTGCAAAGACACAGAGGGCCGAGCGGAGGGACAATAACGGAGAGAATTAGTGGAGGAGAGATGAAGGATTCGCACTATCTTCTTCTAATAAAGGAGAGAATGAGAGACAGGGACCGGGGGAGAGAGAAAGAGGGGGAGGGAGTGGTGAGGGTTAGGCTGAGGTGAAAGAGGCAGAGAGACAGAGAATTATATAGGAACACACACACACACAAATAAAGAGCCATGGCTGTAGCGCTGTGCAGGTCAACGCTCAGAAATATTATTAAATTGACAAGAGTACAATAGTTGATTGGCAGGCTGACTCCTGCACTGCCATTCAGTGGAGAAGAATGGAGACATGGACTCACACACACACACACACACACACACACACATACACACGCGCGCACACACACACACACACTCTTTTGTCTGTTTTGTGCGTGCATGTGTGCGGTTGCCTGCATGAGCCTGTCACTGCTGTGTCTCTATGCTTTGAATCCAGATTACAATTACAGTAATTGGCTCTCAATTCAAGGGATTGCTGTTTGACCCCCTCACCTCTCTCTCTCTTGCTCTCTCTCTCTTGCTCGCTCACTCCCTCACCCATCCCCACACATTTTACCTCTTCCTCTACCCTCCTCCTCCTCCTCATCAATATTCCTCCGCCTCCTCTGTACCTGTATCGCTACATCCATCTTTCTCCGAGTGCAATCCCTCTCCCCCCTTTCCCCTCTCTCCTTTTCTCTACCTTATCCCTATTCTCCCCCCTCTGCACACACTCACACACTTTATCCCCAGATATAACTATCCTTCCTTCCTGTTTTCCGTCCATCCCACTCCCTGACTGTTTTACTTCTTTCCCCCTTCATACCACAATTCTTGCCACTTTCCCTCCCTCATCTCCCTCTTTCTACCTTTCTCTCAGATAGTTGGGGAAGCAGGGAATCTATTGTATACTTTATTCATGCTGTATTTATTATGGAGAGATAGCTGTTCAGCTATACAGTCGGGGGGATATATTGTGCATTTGGGGAAAAGAAGGTGAAAGAGCAATAGATAAAAAGACGGTGGTAAGGAAAGGGGGGTGATAGAGGTGGTGGTGATGGTGATGGTGTGTTGGGGAGGTGGTGGTGAAGCGAGCAAGGAGGAGGAGGGGGGTTAGGAAATTGGTCTGGCTAGCGGAACAGCTTTTCACCTCTCTCTCCCTCTCTTTTTCTCTCTCTCCCTCTCTTTCTCTCTCCCTCTCTCTATTCTGCTTTGTATTCTGCAGAGATGACAGGGGGAAAGCTTTATTGCTCCGAGTTTGTATCGATCGGGGCCCCTCTAAGGGGGGAGGCTGGGGGACGCGCTGAGCAGGCCCTTTCTCAACGACCGCGGCTCCAACAACCAGCCCCCCTCCCTCGAGCTGCCCAAGCCTCCCCTCTTTTCCTGCCCACCCGCCTCCTCCTCCTTCCAAACCCTTCTCTTGCTCGCTAGCTCGCTCTGAAATTCAAATTCAAGGCTCTTATTCTCAAAGGTTAGGAGAAGAAGAGCACCAGAAAGCAAGAGAGACAGAAAGATTGAATGAAAGAGAGATGGAGGCGTCTTGCTTCTTCCCCTGACTGAGGCCCTGAATGGGGCTGGGATCTGATAAGAAGAGCCCACAAACACAAACAATGGAAGAAATAGAAAAATAAAATAAAATTGCCAAGAGGAATACATCAGCCACCTCCTTTACTTCCTCATAGCCTTTCCCCTCTCACTAACTGCCCCCCGTCCTGTCCTCCTCTCTACTGTATCTCCATTTTTCTTCCGAGGTGTGAATGATTTTGTTGACAGGTGAAGAATGAGTCGGGTCCGGGCATGCATAAACCTCTCCGCTACTGTCCTCGTTAGAGGAACACTAGGAGCTGGGATCCACGGGAGACAGAAAGAGCCCTTGTGGATCACACAGAATGCTCTATTTATCTATTTCAATGAGTGGGAAATAGAATAGAAAATCACCTCTCACACCGGCTTGCAAAACAGAAATCTCAACAAAGCAAAGTCAAGAATCAAAATAACAAATCACCGCGCTTCAGGCTTCCATTTTCACCTCTTCTGTTTGACAAGCATTAAATAAAAAGGGAGCAAGACCCAACGTCAAAGCCACAGCCAACTGACCAAACACTTGACTCATACATGGAAGTGTCCTTGTGTATACACACACACACACACACACACACACACACACACACACACACACACACACACACACACACACACACACACACACACACACACACACAGACAGCCTATTTATCCGTTAATGGCATGCACAGTGCTGCAGCGAGACTAGGGAGAAGAACAGATTGTCCATCAGGGGGTTACAGGGTTCAAGTCCATGACCAGGGGGCTAGAGGAAGGTTAGGGGGTTGTAGGTTCAACTCCCAAGGGGCGAGGAGTATCCCTGCTGTCTCCCGTCCGACCCCAACCCTCCCCCCAAACCTCCTCCAGGACAATATAACCCCACTGCTTCACCTCCCTCCTTTTCTCCTCTCCATCACGCTGCTGGCCCTTTTAAGCCCTGCTTAGTCTGATCACACACGTGTAAACCTGAGCCTAGCCTCCAGACTCTCTCCATTTGTCTCAGATGTGCACATGCACGCACGCGCACATGTGGGCCTGCTCATAAACAAACACACACATTCAATCATACAGATAACTCACCGATGCACAAACACATTCATAAAACTCCAATGCACGCTTACAATTCAAATACAAATGATCTTGCTATCTTCTGTTTTCCCATATAAGAGCAATTCCTTTTATTTTTGACCTACATCATGATTAAAACGGATTCTTTCCTTTTCCAACTCCATCTCACTTACTCCTCTTGTGGTAAAGACCAAACAGAAGCACGGCACTGCTGCAGCTATCAGTAGCAGCAGATGTGAGTGGATATGGGATATTTGTGTAAACATTAGATACATATACTGTTTATATATTGTCATTGATATTGCTTGTGTGGTTTACGTGCAGCACCAGATTGAGTTCAGTGATAAAGTATACATCAGAGACTTCTGCTGGATGCTACATGTCTGATTCATAGAAGAATACCCACACACAACCATGCACTCACCTGCACACACAGCACAATAACCTGCAGGCCTGTAACCTGTCTCGTTGGCTGGATGGGTGGATGCATTATTAAACACGCAGGATTTCATATGTAGAAACAGAATATGAATGCTGCACTGGGTCCAACTGTGGACATTTGCTTGTTCACTCCAGTCTTCACTCTTTTTCTTGAAACTCTTTAACTTATGACACTTGATATTTACTTAACATCCTCATTCTGTTCCTCCATATTGTAATTCTTATTGCATGTTATTATTGTTACACTTATTGCACCTCTGTCCGTGCTGGAAGAAGGATCCTTCTTCTGTTGCTCTTCCTGAGGTGTCTCCCTTTATTCTGTTAAGGCCGAGGCAGGTCGTTTTTTGGGACATCATTGGGCAAAGATTTCATAATAACCTTTCAGCATGTTGTAATTCAAGTTGACTGAGAGAAAACTAGACTTCTGCACCTCCTCTAATGACAGGAGACTATTGGCTGTTGTACAAAGCGTATCAGAGATGGAGAGGAAATGTTGCTGATAGTTTAACCTTCTGCTAACTGAAGCCAAAGTCTCACGGCTGCATCTGCGGCTATGTAGCTACCTAGAGACTCAAATCCAAGTATGTCATCTCAAAGGGCTTTACAGGCCCACAAGTTAACAAGATGGTGATTCTATATAGAATTGTCACTGTCAGCATCAAGATCACAGTCACTATAACGTTTGAAATAAATGACAAGTACTCGTACAGGTTACTGCATGAAGCATATGCATATGTCCGCGCTCGTCTGATGGGCGGGGCTTAGGAAAGAGAGTGAAGAGCTGCAGGAGGAGGGCTGTATTTTCAAATTCTGGCATTGTTTTTGCCTTTTCCAGAAAACTGCTACCCCAGCTTTAAAGGTTTGCTTAGTGGAGGTTTTCTTTACCTGAATCAAGGGTCTGAGGATAGAAGGTGTCACATGTTATTGCAAGGGTGTCGATTTTAAAGCTCTCTGAGACTAATGTCTGATTTTAGGCAATATGAATACAATGGACTCGATGTAACTCTGCTTTACTAAAGGCTCTAATTCACCTTATAAATATGATAAGGAAATGGATGAATTTAAATATGGATTGGAGCTTTCTACTGGTCAAGGGTGTCTGCTTTGACGTCACAAATGAGAGATCATATTTTGGAGATGACAGGTCACAGGCTAGATGGTGAATGTACAACGTCATCCTCCTGACAATCATGTCATCGTAGAAAGCCGCCGTAAACAAGGTGAAAACCGCTGCATCTCCCTGATTAACTAAAAGGCCCACACACAAGGAGCGGTCGAATGGCAACTAAACCACAACCTGAGCACTGTGTGTGTTTACATCTGTAGGGCGGTCGGGCCGGGCCCTGGCTCTCACGGTAATCGATGAACGAGGGAGGAAAGGGAGGTAGCGGGCGAGGCAGGGATGTGTGTGGGGGAGGGCGGGTGGGAGAAAATCGGTAAAGAAAGCAGGTTATCTCCCGTGATTAGGGGAGGGGGAATCCCCGTCTGGAGGTGGAGGAGGGCGGGGTGGGTGAGGAGGGGTGAGGGAAGACCGGGGTTCATTGATAAAAAAGCGAGAGAGGGGAGAAGGGGAGACTATGTTTGGCATCGAGAGAGAGCAGACAATTATCTGTATTGATTAGAGCGGCCCAGTACTGTGAAGACTGAGAAAACTATGACTGGATCAATAGAGAGAGAGAGGGAGAGAGGGAGAGAGAGAGGGAGTTAGCGAATAGACAGACCAATAGAGAGAAACAAACGACAGAGATAAAAGATACATATAATGCCAAACATTAAGAGACAGAAACATAGTTTATGGTGCAAAGCGAAGTCAAAGACCCAAGGTGGCATAATAGGAGGGGAGTTGAGGGGGAGACAGGGAGAGTCAATGAAAGCACAAGGAGATACATTACATTGTTGATGTCATTACTCTTTATCATTGATTTGTCAGCACGACCACAAAGTTCATTCAACAAGCCCACCAGAGCCCTCCCATCACCACAGCACACAGCTAAGCAGAGAGGGAGGCAGACTGAAAAAGACATTAACTAAATACACACTGATGGGCAAATTCACAAAGAATGGACTGCGGTCGCGGACAGCACCATGAATTGCGCATGACTTGAAACGGCTATTTGCCCCATCTCAGGTCCGATTCACAAAAGATATTGCACCAATGATATTACAGCGCAAACAAGCCCATATAGTTTTGCAGCTGAGTGAAATTTGCCCTTTTTTTTGTAAAAAAAGAAAAACATCATTCAATGCTGCCATGATCACTGTAAAGTATGGGCGACATCCCTTATGAATGTACTTCAGTTACAGTACCACCAACCAAGACGTTAATAATTTTACTACAGCTGCACGTGGCTTTTAGAGCTAAACTCTGTGAATTGGACTTGGTTTTGATTTTTGCAATGAAGCTCAATTGAGGCCATTTCTGAGTCAAATATATGCATATTACCTCATTTAAATATGTGCAAATAGCACAGAAGCATCAATAATATATTTGCTTGGCAGTGCAGTTATTGCAGGGGTGCATTTTATCCTTTGCAGGTGTTTAGAGACTTGCGCGGCTTATTTGTGTCTTATTTGAGCAGCTTTAGCGGTCGCAAAAACGCCATGGTCCTTTTGTGGATTTTGCCCCTCAATGAGCAGTCTGAGCATTGAAACTGGTTGACACAGACAAACCAGGCAAACCAGAGGAAACTGACTGTGTCGGTTCTTCCAGCAACAAAAGGTAGCGAGACCTGGTATGAATTAAGAGAACTGGATACCAACTTATTGAATGTAAGTTGCTGTGGGTAAAGACGCTGAAAACATTTTTTAGGGCCCACAGAGGCTTGCGCACAGGAGTCCTTTACCAGCTCGCTGCCGTCTTGAATAGTATGAAAATATTGACTATGTATGTGTATCCAATGGTGAATGAGAAAAAGCATTTTTGGGCCAGTTTGTGTCATTTAACCTCCAATACAGAGTGTGGCCACTAGTCCCGTGCTGTTCCTGCTCTTTCTGCAACCTGCAGCAGCCTCTATACAGACATAAGGACCAAGTTCTTTACCAAAATAAAACTTCAAGGGTTTCCAAAATACCAAGAGTTCAGACCCAAAAAATGTCAATATTTTCTTTCTTTTCTTGGGAAACAAAACCTGACAATGCCAATGATGCATCAAACTATGAGGGAAAGTCAGCGAAGGAAAACGAAACTTCTGTGCTCCTATTGTTATATCTTATCATATCAATATATATATTTATATATTTGTTATATATCTGTGTGTTGTGTATATATATATATATATATAAATATATGTATATAAATAATTACTGTGTACTCATTTTCAAACCATTTTTTTTTTCTTGATTTATTATACTTTGAATATTGAATTTGAGAGCGAGAAGTGAAGAGAGAAAGACTTTGGGATGAGAGGTGGGGGGGGGAGTGTGAGTCGGAGGGGGAGCTTTGGTAAATATCAGGAGGGAGGTGGTGCTCAGGTAGGGTGCCTTGCTGTGGGGCCTTTTTTTGTCCGGAACAAAAAAACGAAATGGTGGAATAGGGGTGGAACAAAAGGCACATGGAGGGAAACAGGAGAGTGACAACCTGTGCTGAGTAAAAACATCCTGCTACACCCACACGCACACGCACACCCACACCCACACGCACACACACACACACACACACACACACATTAATACCTAATCAGACCCCCTTGAGTGTGTGGGCAGGTACCCACTCACTACACTTCCGGTTGCAACTTACATTTCATGGAATCCTTGGCCCCATTACCCAGGCAACACACACACACACACACACACACACACGGGGGACTGCATCTGTCATTCCTTAATTTATTGAACATTACAAGATGATAGAATTCAGCCTCCTACTCTCTTCATATTTATTGACACTGAAGAGGAATGTATTGTCAGAAAAGGTTTATACAAAAGCAAACAAATAGATGAAAAACATAAACTCTGAATGGGGGAGCCGGGCTGGATATTGAGGAAACCTTTCGTAAGGGCAGAAAATGTCAGGTTTGACAAATGACCTTTTAAACATGGAGCAGATGTAGAGAGCCATGTACACTGTGGAAAGAGGGCAGCTCAACTGTCTGTCTTTTAACAGCAAGTGAAAAGATGAGCGTCACTGTTAAAATAAAACACATTACTACAAGTTTAAATCAAAATCTGGAACAAACCGAAGTGATTCCTAAATCAAAAGTGAATTTTATTTGAGCGGGAAGAAGGTGGAAAAAGCCGTTTCGGATGTGTAATAAAGCCACGGAGGACGGAACAAAAAGAGAGGGGGACAGTGTACGAAAGCATTTAAGATAGGGTGAAAGATAGTAGCGTAGAAAAGAATGAAGAAAAAAAACAAAAAGTAAAAAAATAAAAATGTGACAAAGACAGAGAGGAAGGGAGAACAGGACATGAATTACAGGTGTGGAGTTATGCATGCATGACATCACTGGACCCCTCCTCCAGCCCTTGGGAATGGGCACCTTGGAAACGGTCGCTAAGGGAACAGAGTACTGAGAGAGAGAGAGGGAGAGAGAGAGAGAGAGAGAGAGAGAGAGAGAGAGAGAGAGAGAGAGAGAGAGAGAGAGGAGGGATGGACAAGATGGTTGGGAAAAAAAACAAGCGGTGAAAAACTAAAAATCTAATGTAACACTGAATTCTACCTCAGTAAGAGCAAAGTCATGTGGTCAGGAAAAAAAAGTTAATTCTCTCACAAACCTTCCTAATGTCCCATTAAAGAAATGGGCCACCTATGCTCATATAGGGTGAAAAACAAGCTCCATCACAACTAAAGCCTGCATTGTCCTCCACCCCCATATACTGTGACCTTTCATCCACTCCAGTCATTTAGAGAGGGGAGATTTAGTGCAGCACCGATGCAGCGTGATGGTCAAACACGGCACATGATAGAGAGGCAGAGATGGCCTCTGGTCTACGGTTTAACACATGGAGAACTATTGATGGAAAAACATGTTGATGGACAAAGAGAAGCTGGTACAGTGAAATGTTGGCTGTTAATGTATATGGGTCCTTGGAGGTCATTTCAACCAAGAAGCTAGAAGCTCAGTAAGTGGATTGAGAAATTGTAGTTAGCACACTTTGGTCTTTTGAGGAGTCGAAGTAATGAACACACAAGCCCGAGTCCACAGGAAAGAACCTTTGTGCCATTCTGACCTCAGCAAACTCTCCACATCCCTGCAGACGATGCAGTGTCCACACTCTCAGCTGCTGAACGGATGCACTTTGTCTGCCTCTGTCCTTTCCTTTGACCAGTAAACAAGTCAACTCCCAACTTTACCGCCCGATCAACATTTCTGCATACTATCACCACATCAAATAACTCCGGCCACAAAAAAAAAACAATATATATTTTGCATCACCACAGAGTTGCAGAGTTTATGCACATAGCAAACACCCACATCCAGCATGCCGCGTGATCGCAAAGCAGTATCATATACATATCAAAGGCTTAGATGTGGTATGTAATATAGATTTGGTATGTATGCATAATACCAGTGATCAATATCTACTGCTGAATAAAACATGCTGCTGGCTTTTGACGGGCCGATTTGAAATGGAGATGCTATGCTAATACCAAAGGCTTCGCTGAGATTGGCCCTGAACCCTCCTCATACCAGAAGTTCACATTTAGATGCTCTCACCTGCACTCTCCATAATGCATGAGCTGCCTGAATATATATCACCCCCTGCACAGCTCTCTCTCACATACACACACACTTCTACATGCACAACAATGCAGGGACACACTAGTGTGTGCGCAATGACAGGGGCTTATATGCACGACATAGCCATGCCTATACTGGCACAAACACACTCATGCAGTCCACCACAGCCGCAAACAAAACAACCTGAAGACGCGGACTCCACGGTGAGAATCTGATAACATACATGCAGAAAAGACAGAAATACAGCGAGAAAAAACTCCCCTGCCTATTTGACCTTAAAGAAAAAGGAGAAAAAAAACCTTTGCTGTGACTTTAAAGTAGTGTTTGGCACCCTTAAATATATTCTCTATTTACTGACAGTATTTTGCAGACATGAGAACAACATAACTGTTTTAAAAAGCTTTGATTGCTATGGAACATGTAGCAGCCGCATTCAGGAAAAACAGAAAAAACACACACTGTTTTTCTTCTTTGATCAAGTGCTGTGAGACACACAGACAGTGCTTAATCAAAACACTGGTAAGCCATCCTGAACTTCTAGGCTTACAGCAGCAGGAAACAGGGTCAGGGTTGCAGAACAACTCAGTGTGAACTGGTCTGGAGCTTGTGTGTGTGTGTGTGTGTGTGTGTGTGGGTGTGTGTGTGTGTGTGTGTGTGTGTGTGTGTGTGTGTGTGTGCATGTGTGCATGTGTGCATGTGTGTGGGTCCGCTGTTTGTTTGTGAGAGACCATGTCAGTGGTGTTTGCTGGCTGCCAATTAACACACACACACAGTTTTTGAAAGGTAGAGTAAGCCGAAGCGAGGAATGAGCAATGGAAAGTTAGAAAAGTAAAGACGGTGGAACAGTTGATATTACAGCAGGGAGCATTACAGCTGGGCAGAGGATGTTTTACTTTACATTACATTCTTATGATAGCCAGCTGTAAATATGCATTTATTGGGTAGTATGTCTGTTTTAGAAGACAACTGAATTTACTTAGTACTTCCATCTCTCTGTCTCTCTAACCCTGCTGGTCTTTAACCTTGGCCTCTGGTGCTTCTGCCTAACGCAATAAAGTCACCCCTCCTCCCCTTTACCTCTCCCGCCCTCTCTCTCCCTCTCTCTCTCTCTTTTCGTCCTCCTCCTCTCTGTCTCTCTCTGTCCCCCCGGCACCACTGTTGTCCACTGTTCCACTCATTCATAGTAAACACTATTGATTTTCAGCAGGGAAAATAAAAAAAGGCCATGAATTTTAATGCCCCTATCTGTCCCCTTCTCCATCTCTTCCTATCCCCCCTGCCTCTCCCTTCTCTTCACCCCCTCCACCTCAGCCCCTTCTTTCCTGAGGGGAGGATAAAGAGATGGGGATCATATATGTGTGTGAGCGCCGTATGTGTGAGTGTAAGGTGGTGGTATACGGGGAGGGGGGTTGCATTTCTCATTTCCCAGCTGTGCCTCTCTCACACAACTGCTCCCCCCTCTCCTCCTCCTCCCCCTCCTCCTCCTCCTCCTCCTTCTCCTCCTCCTCCTCCTCCCCATCCTGTCCTTCTCTCTTCCTTCCTCTGTTCTTCTCCTCGTCCCTCCATCGCTCCACTCTCCTCTTCACACCGACTGCGACTCTGGGGAGTGGAAGCAAACGAAGCTCTCGCACAGATAGGGGCTGTCCCATTCTGCGGGCGTACGAGCACTTAAACAATCACATGCTCAGGCGCCGCAAGATATACAACCGCTCCTCGGTCAAAACCACACACAGGCAAGACAAACACATATATAAATGCTCTTATTTAAACACACATAAACACACACACAGGCACTGTGAGCGACACAAGCCATTCATTGTCACTACATTTCTGCAGCGTTGGAGTCAAGTATTCAAATTTCCTTCCATTTTACTCGCTTCCTTTTTCCTTCCAATGACTTCCTGCTCTATCCTCGCTCTCGCCCCTCTGTCTCGTTGCCTTCATCTACCTTCGAACACCCCTCCCTGTCTTTTCTTTTCTCTACCTCCCTTGCCAGGCCTCTCTCTCCCTCTTCTACTCTGTGTATTGATTTTGCTATAAGCGGTGTCCCGGTTGCGACAGGTTAGCGCAGACAGACAAAGGCAGACTTCATCAACCAGCGTTAAACACAGGAGCCACGTCCTCAATAATCACTCCATCACACAAAAGACGACGAGAGAGAGGGAGAAGAGTGAGTGGAGATGAGCATGCAGAGAGTATTGACAACTAGCGGGGAGAAGAACAGAAGGAGAAAAAAGGGATATATTTTCAAGGTTGTTTTTTTGTTTCCCTCAAATTGTCGGAAACGCAGGGAAATATTCCACCGCCTGGATTAGACACCGGAAGGTTCATGCATACACACATGAAGAAACTTGTTTTATGTCTTACAAATCATGGTTCAGTTCCTCTCCCTGTAGCATTTGTTCTTTTCTCTGATGAGCACCCTTCATGTATGAAAACTTGCACTTGGCACATGCATACGTTTGAGGTATGCTTCATGTTCAGTGCAACACCGCCTCCAATTAGTACCTTCTTGAATATTTGGTTCGTTCCAGAGGAGGAATTTTCTTCTATTAACCTCATTATAACAGTGTGTGTATGTGAAGTTTGCTGGTCTTTCAAATATTGTGTGTGTGTGTGTGTGTGTGTGTGTGTGTGTGTGTGTGTGTGTGTGTGTGTGTTTGTGCGTGCGTGCGTGCGTGCGTGCACACTTATCTATGTGTGTACACAGACAGTTTTCATCTCCACTTAATCTCCCGCTCCTAATTCAGAGTGTACATTGAGCCGCCTAATAGGATGTGACTGGAGCGCCTGCTGCAGCGCTAGCTAGCTAGCCGCTAATGAGAGAGCCGCCACAGCCAGAGAATCAAAGCGCTTCATCAGCACTCCTAATTACTGTAAACCTCATTAGCTGGCTGGAGAGCAACATCTGCTCCCGCTAACAAAGTACATCCAAATATAACGCGGGCCCGGCCTGGTGTGTCCAAGAATCAGAGAGCGCGCTGCTACCACACCCTGTGATTTCATTGTTCTAGTCTGTGTTGCAATTGTAATGACAGCAGAGGGCGTTTGTTGCTATTCGGTTTAAAATGAAAAGCAGAGAAAGAGATACAAGTCCAAGCTCAAAACCAAGTTTACACTGTAACGCCAATCAATACACATTTTTCCAATTAACTGTGGTTACAGAGGGCTGTTGCAAAGCTCTTCTGTGATGTTCTATAATACACTGAGGTCTGGGGGTGTTAATGTTGCCCATCTATGAAGCAGCAGGTGTGTGGACAGCAGGTTTCCATGTAGCTCTGTCTGTTTGCCCGCTCACCCCCTCTCTACCTCTGATCAAAGCACTTCCTTTCAACCCCCCCTCCCACCACCACCACCTTCTGCTGTTCCTCTCTTCCTCCTCCACCTCCCCTGGCCTCCACCTCTCCCTCCCCATCATAATTTGACTGATGATTACACTTGTCACTCAAGGCAGCATGTGGCCAATTAGGACGAGGGGTGAAGGGGAGGGGCGAGGGGAGTTTGTGATGATGGGGGTGGGCGTCAGGAGATTTGAGTTAAAACTTTTCATCGCTTGTTCCACTCAGGTAGCCTTTCTAGCTCTTAGCTGTGGGAGAAACAAATATTCGTTTCTGTTCAATTTTCCTTAAGAGAGTCAAGAAATGTCCAAGAGCAGCTCTTTCTTCTCTCCTTCCCGACGCTCTGGCCTTGTCTCACACTCTCATGGCCACTTCACTATCTCTCCATGTTCCAGGGTAATCACAGACTCATTTAAAGTCACTTTTGTACACTACCTCTGACTGGTGGTTAAGAGTGCGACCGCAGACTAGGCTTTTATGGGCCTTAATGTGTCCTACAGACACTTTGGCAACCAGGCTGCTGCTGTCGAAGATGCGGGTAGAGAGAGAGAGGGGGAGAGCGAGGGGAGGACATATGAGGCCAACAGCCATGGCGACTTAACCAGGCTGAAAAAAGGGGGAACGAAAGAGGATGAAAGAGGAGGGAGGGAGAGGGATGTGCACGACAAAATGAACAGAACATGGGAGCGTCAAAAGAAACGGGAGAGAGAGGTCACTTAGTCACTCCTTCGGCACCCCCCACTCTGCGCCTCCTCTCTCGTCCCCTTTACAAGCAGACAAAGGGACAGAGGGGTGCAGCCCTTGTACAGGAGAAGGAGGGGTTTACGCCGCCCTCGGTCACCCCCCTTTCTTTCTGCCCCCTAATATTTATAGACGACCAGTGATTATTGTTGGTGATGGTATGGATAGACGCAGGAAGAAAGGGAGTGAATAGAAACATACTGGAGGTGTATCAAAATCTAAAATGTTAATTTTTAATGAAAAACTATCTATTGGGATATGTTTTTTGAAAGTTTATCACCAGATTTGTTTTTGTTAACTATGGAAAAAATTGAATACCCCGGCAATTGTTTTCACATGCAATGAGAAAAGAAGTGGGACCATGCACTTGTAAAAGAAAGGCAAAGTAAGAGACATCGCACAAGAGAATGAGAGGGAGAAGAGGTGGTGGAGTACAACAGATTAATTTAAGAACAGAGGGCTACTGCCAAGAGAAGGATAGAGAGTAGGAAGGATAGAGGGGATAAAGAAAAGGGAAAACACAAGAGAAGAGAGGAGGAAGATTAAACATGCATTCATCTCTCTCAAAGAGCTCGTTTTGGAGAGTCTCCGTTGTGTATGTGTGTGTGTGAGCTGAGCGCGTGTGCACTCCAGAGGGAGCGTTTGCTACGATGTGACATTGCTTACAGCAGACATGTTCGCTGCCTGCACCTCAAAACCCGATCGGTAAGCACTCTCGTCCACCCTTACTCTGAAGGACAGCAGTGGAACCCCAAAGGTTAATAGGACCCCTTCATTACCATAAATCTTATCAGCTAAATGAAATGGAGAGAAGGACCTCTGATTTAGTAGTTCGCTCTGCTGGGTTAAGGGGAGACACCCAATCAAACCCCTGGATTTTATTGGTCTTTTTTATTATCTAAATGTACCGGCACATGAGCGGGGTGGCAAAGGTTACAGCCTGCGGCAATCAACAACAAAAAAGACAGCGGCGGGCAAAAACACATTGTTGTTGTATTTATGAGAACACAGTCATCTCAGCAAATAGACTGTCCAATCCGTGCATGTTTTGTGACAAAGAAACGCATAAAGCTTTGCTCTCTCTCTGACCAGAGAAATGTAGGGTGCCAGCCGCTGAGCCTTTGCACCGACGTTTAAATAAATCCATCAATCTTGGTTGCGAAAGCACTAAAATCAGATAATCAAGAGTTCAATTTGGTCAGCGGGAGCTCAAAGGCTTGTTTTGACTTCCTAGTCTGATGTGGGTGATTGGCGGCGTGTGGCGAAGCCCTCTCCAACTCTGATCACAGCCAAGCCACCACTGACCGAGTGTCCGCACACACACTCAGAGTACTACAGGGCGTCCCCCGTGTAGAGGTCAAGTACGCTTGAATTCTCCGTATATACGTCATCTGTATGCTATTGAAAGAGAGCGAGGGAGAGGCAACGAGAAACACAGAAAGAGGTATAAATCAATACCTAGAATGGAGTCAGGTGGTTTGTATGTGTTTATTCCCGCTGATGTGTTGATTAATTGCACGCGCGCACACCCACACATGCACACACACACTCCATCTATCCCTCTGTGTGTGTGTTCTCCAGGTGATAGGTCTGATTAAGTGGCCTGCTCACCCGGCCTCTGATTAGGACTAATGCTGGGCTGTATTTCACTGGACACAGCGACCAAGTGCACACAATTATTCCTCTGAGTGTGAGTCCGTGTATGTGTGTGTGTGACTCAAATGATATAGTGTGGAGCAAACACATTCAAGAATAAGCTCTTACGATGAATATGTTTGCATGATTTTATGGCTGTGTATGCTCTTTGTTGGAGAATGCATATTTAAAAGCATATGGGTAAAGGTCACAGATTGGTGAGAGTGTGGTTGCGTGTTTATGTGTGTGTGGGTGTGTTTGTGTGTGTGTGGTAATGGTTATTAATACGCTAATGGCTGGTGAGGATGTACTGTATATGTGTGTGTGTGTGTGTGTGTGTGTGTGTGTGTGTGTGTGTGTCTGTGTGTGTCCGGGAGAAACTCAATACCACTCACTGTTGCTAATGAGCTTTGGGACCTCATCAGCATTAATACTACATTAGCCTCAACCAACCCACACATACACACACTATATATAAATACAACCTACTGGCGCATATGCACACCTGTGCAAATCCATAGAAAAGGTAAACAGTTAATAGGATTAAAATGAATTTATAACATAGCAGTGTTATTACTACACACTTGGATTTGTGTGGATTAATCCAAAACCGTGTAACAGGTTTAATTCCCAAATGTATCAATTTAAACAGAGTATTGTCACCTTGAGTACATAACTACATGAGCAGGTGATTACATGCTCAGAAATGATGCCAGGCCTTTTTCTGTTGCCAGATGATTTTTTTAGTAATATCCTATGATTACTTTAATAATTTCCTTGGAGCAGGATTTCAAATGCTGTTAGTCTCATTGCATTAATGCATCAGTTACACATAAGATGTCATTGCTGCAGCTGCTTTGGCCCTGTCACGTTGTCAAACTGCATCTGGGACATCTACGTGAGCCTAATATAGGTAAATAGCCGCCCCGATAGCCCATTAGCTCCTGAAGCATTCTGCCATCAGCCTGCTGCATTTAGGACCCCTTGGCTGGCTCATATACTGCAATCTAATTCTACTACCACAGGGAGACGAGAGGAGGGAGAGAGAATCGTATTGTGACGGAGAGCAGGAGAGAGTGGGAGGGAATGGGAGAAGAAGAGGAGAGAGAGGGCTACAGAGAAGGAGAGAGGTAGCTTAATGCAATAAAGCATGTAGTATTGACATCTTTCTCGTGTCTATTGATTCCCCATTATGTTGCTAACAAACCCAGGTTGACATTTTGTCATTTGCAATCATGTTAACACTGCGACTTGCACGCTCCCCTCCACAAACCGATCTATACCTACACACACTAGTTTGCACGTGTGCTCATGCTTGTGCACACACACATACGCACTCTCTCTCTCTCTTTCTCAGACAGACACAGAGCAAATGGATAAGCACATGCATGGTCCCACATCAACCATCGAAGACATGTGCCAGACCCCCCATAAACATGTAGAAATGTCTTGAAAGTAGCCAGGAAGCACGGACACAGAACTGGAGACATCATGATTAATGGATTAAGACTGAACATTTTATTGGAATGTGCCGTGAGAAATAAAAAAACATCAGATTCCTAGATGATCAGGAAAGTTATGAGGAATACAAATATCAATAAGTACGCCTGATGTTACTCTGTCTGATATTCAGAGAGAGAAATGAAGCGAGACTAAATTCTGAGGGGTGAGTGTGAGAGAGAGTTGGACGGTATATAGTAGGAGATGGTGGTTAATGGTGTGTGACAGAAGGTGCATAGCTGAGATGAACTGAATCTAGGTGTTTGTGTAAGTGTATGTGAGCGAGAGAGAGAAAAAAAAAGCAGTCACCTTGATGCCCCATCATATCATATCATATCAAGCCCTGCGCTGTGTGGGAGACCTGCGGTTCCTCCTCTATGTCCCATTAAACTTTCATACACCAGTTAATGCTGATAGCTTCACAAACCACTTTACTACGCATACACACACATAGTTCACCATAGCAGTGGCCCTGACCTGTACCTTCACAGACACAATGCCATTAAAAATAGAACAAAACCTGGATCAGTTAGAGCAGCTCGCCATCCAGGTGGAAAACGGTCTAACATCCTCAGTTTATGCTATATGATGGTTCGTCTGTTTCATGACGATGTGTCTGTGTGTGTGAGCCCCCACAGGGGTTGTGCATGAATGCTTGAGGCCTGTTGTAACATGAAAGAGAATGAAAACACAGGGGGCAGAGAAGGGTCAGGTGGGGCTAAATCAAACCTTCCTGCTGTGACCTCTGACTCCGTACAAAGCCTCAACTCAAAAGGAGTCAAGGAGCTGCTACCATCCAAAGAAACAAGTTAACTGAGAGCTCGAATCAAAAGCCCTAAAATCCAAAACCTGTGTGTGTGTGTGTGTGTGTGAGGGGGGTATTAACATTTTCTGTGTGAGCTATCAGTGGAGATTGGGAATCACAAATTAGAGCTCAAGGGCACTAAACTAGACAACAAGTCCCTAAAGACACTTCTGTGGTATATCTTAGGATTTCTGTGAGTGAAAACGTCCATTGTTGCTTGCTAACGCACAATTCTAGAAGAAACAACAGCACAGTTCGGCTTCAGTCCTTAGTTGTTGAACCGACCCTGCTCCCTTTTTAGCGACAAACCCTCTGAGTTTGAAAAGGACAGCACCTGGTACTGTGTTATCAGAATGGAATAAAATCACCATAGCATTGTGAATCACTATTATCCCACCATCTAAGGAATCCAACAGCACACATCCCATCAGTTTGCCTGCTTATTCAGATGCAGGCCCTGGCCCGGGACACTGCAACATAATGGCTCATCTGTGGTTTACGCTCACCTCTCAAGCTCAAACTGGGTTTTCCTCTTCCTCCTCGTTTTTCACTTTGTCATCTACTCTTACTCTCACCCACTTCTCCCTCTCTCTTTCCACATTTTTTTTTTTTTTTATCTCATTCTGACATTCGCCATTTTTCAACGTGCGGAGCGCGAAAACTCCTCCTCCCCGGTCCCCGCTCCTTCCCCTCGTCCTCCCTCCAAACCCTCTCCCCTCATTTCTGTGTGTGTATATCTCTGGAGATATGGTAGGTTACAGGTCCCTCTCATCCCTCTACGCTATTTTCCTCTCCCCCTCTATTACCTTCCCTTCATTGCCACATGCTGTGCACTGCTGACTGAGTATGTGGAGTAAAGGTGAAGCCTGGCATCTCTAAAATCAAATGCGCTTGAACTGATCTGGAAATGAGAGGGGAGCTGTGCACTGGGGGGAATGCCTGGCCCTTTAAGAGTCTATCCATAGGATAAGGTGCACACCAGCCACATTTACGCACCATTACGCACTGATACGCAAGTTGCTGTATGTATATGCATTGGTAAATGAATTCCCCCTTACAGGCCTACTCTGCAGTCCTTCAGTGTGCGCAGAAACACACCCTCTCCAAAGAGGTAGTAGGGGTAAAGGGCCGAGCAGCTGTTGCATGTCTGAAAAACAGTCGAAGTTGGACTGAGCTGGAGCTCTCTCACAACGACAGTCAGTGACACACTGAAGCCAGCCTGGCTGCTCCCACCATGCGTCCTTTTATTCCGCTTCAGCGCAGATGAAACACAGACGGCGCCCCAGCCCCAGCCGGCACCCTCCCCCTCCCCGACTCCACACTCCCTCCGCTTTCAACCGTGCAGCAGCCAAGCAGCGATAGGACAGAGAGCTGTAGTCACTAAAGAAGTCTATTTCCAGTGGTGTTTACAAAGATGCGAGCCTTGTCCCCCACACAGCAAACACAAGAGCAAAAGCAGTCACCGCGGCGAATCAGAGATGTTCGGCAAGCTCAGAGCCAAGTCACAAATATATGATCCATGAATAAAACACAGTGTCAAAACAGTATGAAATAAAAACGAATGAAGAACTGTGTTTTATATCCCTCCTCTCGTACGTTCGTACTCCTCCGTGCACCTACTCTCTCCTTCTATCTCCCCCTCTCCCTGCTTCCACCGGCCCAGGAATCGATCTCCGCAGGATCGATAAGTTGGCATGAATATTCCCTGCCTGCCGAGAGTCTAGTTGGGGAGAGACGGAGGTTCAGGCTCAGGCGCAGGCAGTGGAGGAGAGGGAAAGGATGGGGACGGAGACATGAGAGAAATATACTCTGAGAAAGGGGCTTAGTCGGCGTGGAAATTAAGCAACACACGGGTGGAACCGCGGCGCATCGCTCCAGAGAATGGACAGCAAACACGGACATTTTACGCAATTCATTTTCAATCCGTCCGGACACTCCAGCACGCTCGGGATCGCTTCTTTGATTTGAACAACCGCCCTGCCGGTGTAACGGACTCTGTTTAAGCCTTCAAACGGAGCCGGAGGAGTGTGTGCGCCGGTGTCAGTGGGTGTGTGCGCCGACAGGTCTCCCCGCTGCAAGTGCATCGGCACCGAACAAGGCGGGGCGGGTCTGCGTGGCTGAGTCTGACCGACATGGAGGACGTGTAGCGGAGAGAAGAGTAAAAATGTCTTACCGGAGTTGGAGCGGAGAGCCAGAGGGGACTTGAGACGCCAGGCGTTGAGGTCAGGGGCAGTTCTCTGAAACACGAACGGCACCGGCAAGGGAACAAACATGGTCTTCCTCCGGCTTCTTGTTTTGATGCAAATAATCTTACAGAAGTGCTGTAATAAGCTCTGTCCTCTTCTGAAGCTTCCGCGTCTTCGTCCGTTTCTCTGGTAGACAGCCGTGGGAAAATATTTGGTGTGGAGAGCTCACAGCATTCGCCGTTGGGTGTGTACACATGTAGCCCAGCTGCGCCTTTTTATTTACATTTGTGGATGTCGTATGGTGGCCGGCATTAGTTTTGGTGTAAATGTGCATAGAACATATATGTAGGATGGTCCCTTGAGAGCAGCAGTTAGCTTACAGTCCAGACTAACACACAGACGGATAGAGGGGAGATCCGACCTCACTTCTACAGGCTACAGGAAAAGTTGTGATACAATTACAGGCCTATTGTAGTGTTGTTATAATAAAAGGCGGTGTGTCACCTGCCTGTCGTTGATGCACCTGCGTCTCTCTGTTACCTTTGCACAGCTAAAGCGTTCTCCTTGAGTAAACATAGAGGCCCGGGAGCTTATTTTATCCTCTCACTCCTCACCAGTAATGTTTCCTGTAGGTGTGAAAAGGCATGAGAACAGTCGCTAGCCTCCTCCTGTAGCATCCCCGACCGGGCTGAGCTTTGGTATTCGCTTTGCAATTTAAAACAGCACGATCAATTATGACACGTAGAAACGGACAAGACAGTGTAAAAGGCCAGCAGAGTTAGAAAGTCTTATTTGGATTTCTGTAGTATTTGGTTTGATCTATTGTATTTGGTCTCTAGCTGCACGCGCTCCTTCTCCTCTCTCCTTCGCATGAAGGCTACATTCATCCGCTCGGGCAAAGCAGCGGATCGCGTCGCGAGCACATTTAAAACAGCTTCATTAAAGGCTATCATCAACAAATAAATAAACAAGTGGGGCAAAGGCTGCACGGACACACACACACACACACACACACACACACACGCGCGCTCACACACACACACTCACACACGCACGCACACTCAAACACAACGCGCGCGCTTGGCCCTGACGCTCCTCCTCCCTCGCGCTCTGTCACAAGGCAGTAATTAAAACGCAATCAATCGATAAATAAATAAATAAATAAAGCGAATAAATAAATAATTAAAAACACTAAAACACAAAACAACGGAAATAAGACAGCGTATAGCTTCCCGTTATGGTCTCACGTTTTACCGGAACACTTGCCTATCTCCGTCCATCCGTCTGTGTGTCTTTTTTGTCTGTCTGTTTGTCCCCGTTATTATATGGGAACCCCAATAGCTCATTCGACCCGGCTCCCTCCAGGATTGTAGCGATCTGCCACTAGGCTGGCCGCAACATTGAGGCGAGAGAGGACCCGCTACTACTCACACATCACCACCCCACCCCCGCACCTCCCTCCCTCCATTCCCTCCCTCCCTCCTCCCACCCACCCCCATCTCGCTCGTTTTCACTACCGCTGCAAAAGGTATCCTGTATTGATTTCTGGATTTTTCCCCCTCTTAATAATACCGGCTATAATGATGCCAGTGGTGATCAGTGCATTACTGCCGGCCTGCTTGGGAAGGGATGAGGACCAGATAAGAGAATCCATGGATACCTATAGGTGCTTAACGCTAATACCTACCAGGATACCCAGCATGCACACAATTAAGTTATCTCATCACTGCTGCTTTTAATAAGCCGTCCTCAGCGGATGATGTATCATTAGGCTTTTCAGATATAGGAAGACAAGAACGACCACTACTGCTCCGAGCATGGACAATATCGAGTTTGCAGCCTGAAAATAAATTTTTACCAGTGAAATCAATTAACTATATGGGCTGTTTTTTTTCTTCATGTAAAACGCACACACTTTTTGAATAAAAAATACACAAGAGAGCCTGGGTGTCAGAGGATGAGCTCCTCCATGATTGAGGTGATCACCACCTCCCTCTCCTCCCTCCTGCTCCCGGATCTTGTTTCCTCCGTCCCGGCTACGCATGCCGGCCTCCCCAGCATGCCTCCAATCGCCTCCTGCCCTCTCCATCCCCGGCACCGACATGTTACACGCTGTCAATTACAGGCCAGCACCAGTCAACGCCGGGTGCTTACACACCAGATTATTGTCGATATAGATTTTTAAATAGAAAAATCTATACTTTAAACATCGCAGTCAATACGGGCAAATCAATAGAAATGAGCGAGCTATTGCTCCTGAAAGCCCCATCCCACAGGACTGTTTATACCTGCTCACTTAATGCTGCGGGTGATTAGGCCCGTTTTAATGGAAATTGCACATAAAATAAATAATTTTTCTATCATCACCAGACTTGTCATGGTCTCTGTCATCAACAGACAGCCATCGTGTCAAGAAATGTGTGCTGCACACTAAACTGGCATATTCTTAATTATGAAAAATGTGTCATCCTCTGTAGTAGACAACCAGGTTTTATTGTCCTTCTCCCTCCGCTTCACGTATGACAGATGACATCCGCAGGTCCAATGAGGGAGAGGAGGGGAATGGAGTAAGAGGAGGACAGAGGAGAGAGGAAGAGGACAGCGAAGGAAGGGAGATGGATAAGAGAGAAGGAGAGTAAGGAAGGGGGGAAGGAGAGGAGGAAAACTGAAAGGAGTAAGGCAAGGCAAATAAGAAAGAATGAGGGAAAGGGAGTTGAGGCAAGAAGAGGAGAGAGGAGAAAGAAGGAGGGAAGGTAGAAGTGACTAGTTGTCCTTCAAAGACCCCCTTCTCTCCACAGAGGGAGCCATGCGCGCCCCCTTTCCCTCCTCCCTACACTCCTTCCAGACAAAAGCAATTATTTCTTGTAGAATGTAGTGTGGTTGTGCGCGTCTGTGGAAGAGAGGGATAGAGGGAGGGTGTGTGAGATTGAAAGAGGGGAAAATAAGATGGTGTTGGAGGGGTAGAGGAGGATGGGGAGGTGAGGAGGAGGAGGAGGGACGCTAACACCTACAGCATCCACCCCTTCGTCCTCCACGCACTATTCAGACCAAACTCTTTTTCTTCCTTCTGACACGACCGCAAAGACAACATAACAGAAAACTATCAACTCGGTATTCACACGTGTAAAAAGACACCACGAAGCACCTGCACGTGAATTTCAGATGAACTCACCGACTCAACCTGCAGTCGATGTCAGATCTAAAAACTTTTAAGTGAGAAACAAACTCGCTTTTCATTTCTCTGACTGGCTTTTTTCCCCCCCTCTCTCATACAAGTAGAAACGTTGACAAGTAAAATACACACATCCAAACACACAGAACACAAAGATACCTGGAGATGACCTCTATCTCGTTTATCTTTGATTCTGTCCATCTGTCTGTCTGTGTCTACGACCGACCACCTAAATTCAGCTGACTGTGTGTGTTTCATGCTTGGTGCCTATAGGAACCCTGCAGCGATTCGGTCTCTACAGTTTCACTCCCTGGGGACCCAGAGAGACCCATGGGCCCAGAGAGAGAGAGAGAGAGAGGGAGAGAGAGAGAGGGAGAGAGAGAGAGAGAGGGAGAGAGAGAGAGAGAGAGAGAGAGAGAGAGAGCTCCCCTGGGGGGCCGCTCCAGCCAATAACCCCTGCTGGACCGCTCTCATCGGGGGCCCACAGGGTCCTGATTGCCCACCTCCCTCCCTATCAAGCCTCCCAATCCATACAGAGAGATATATAGCAGGTCCCATTGTTTTCTAGGCTGTATCGTCCCCCTGCTGTATTGAAAAATGCTCTTCCAAAATTGTCTCTCTTTCTATCTCTTTACCTCTATTTTTTCACTGAGAAATACAGTAATGGATGTAATATTGGATTCTGGATACTGGCAGTTAAGTCCAGTGATTATGGAAGATTATTGTATATTGGGTGTAAAATATATACTTTTTATCATCACAGAAATATAATATAAATAAATATAATATTTCTATAGGAACGTCCTCCGTATTTTTTTTCCAGCAAGAATGATCATACTGTTTTTCTATCAATTAAAAAATTAATACCGGTTGTACTTATAATATACAGCATTGCATTACATTGTGTCTATGCTGTGCTTTTGCAATTTACTACTTTTACTAAAAATAATTTGCATTTTAAAAATGTTCACAATGTCACAATTTCAATATTTATCTTCTGCAAAAATGATAAAGTACTGTTATAGTAGGAACTACACAAATTTGCTCATGATGGCAAATGTCCTTTTCATCGGTGGTCCATTTAATAGAAATCCTGTATATTAAGATATTTTATTACAAATCTTCCACCCGATCAATAATATATGGAATGAAACTATTAAACAAAAAAGTAAAAATGTTGCAGCCTTTCTTTTCTTTTCTTTGTATTGTTGGCAGACAGGCACAATGATTTAAAACAATAATAATTATTCTTTATATTTATTTTATGCTGACAATTGTTATTCAGTGATGATCAGATGCAATATTAATGTAATGCTTTAATTTAAAAAACAAAAGTCATGTTAGCGTTTTTTTTATAAAGTACAGTATTTGCAGATGATGGTTTGGTTAACTGTTTTCTTTTCTGTCTTATGCTAGTTACAAACAAATTTATTCATAGAAAGCAATTTGTTCAATTCCTCACCACAACATGTTTTCCATGTCATGTGCTGTAGGTCAGAATGTGACATGAAATATTTATCCAATCAGAAAGAGCCAGAAGCATCCTTAGGCTATACATTAGTCATAGCATGGACCATGCATTAGTCATATAGTTTATTGCACTCTTGGTAATTGCCTGTAATTCATTTTGAATGATTGATTTGAATGGTTAAAAACACAATGTTTGAATATTGAACAAAAATATTTTTATTGTAAATGATGCAAAAGAAGCAGCAGGTTCTAACTGAGAAATGATTTGTTTGCCTCCATGAAACGGCACAAATCTGTTAGACTGCCTGTGTGTTTGAAAATTGTTTGGGCGTGTGCAGTTGTTACTTTTGAACCTTTCTGTGTGTGTGCATGTGTGCGCGTGTGTGTGTGTGTGTGTGTGTGTGACCCAGCTCATCCGCGGGTGTTCGCATCCGTGTCATGGCCGTAGTTAAATGGTGATGTCATGTTGACAAACGAGCTGGTTGAATTAAATTCTCACTCATCAATAACGGCGTCGGTCGGGAATCAATAGCAGCCAACAGTTGCGTTACTGGCTCTGTCAGCGGCCTAACAAGGCCCCATTAGAATGGACAACGCTCTCTCACTGTCGCCCCGTCCCGTCTCAACCCAGCAGCACAGAGCACCAACGCACCCTTCTCATATCCTCTCTGCACACACACACACACACACACACACACACACACACACACACACACACACACACACACACACACACACAAAGACACACCAATAACACAGCAAAATGCAATATTCACATAAAGCCATGCTCTGACATGATGTATAGATTTGTCAAGATAATATGGATATGATGCATGGCCTTTTATGATGTTTGTTTGTGGGTGTCTTTGCCAGTATGTGTGTGTGTGTGTGTGTGTGTGTGTGTGTAAGAGAGAGAGAGAGAGAAAGAGAGAGAGAGAGAGAGAGAGAGAGAGAGAAAGAGAGAGAGAGAGAGAGAATGTGTGTGGGTGAGGGGGTAAGTATTGTTTGTGATTCTTGGTTAGGGCCAAATTCAAGATTGTGCAGGCTTCGGATCCCAACCAGTGTTCAAATCCAACCAGGATTCAATCAATCCAAAAAGACGCACATGCAGGAGAGGGAAAAGTGAGCTGTGTGTGTGTGTGTGTGTGTGTGTGTGTGTGTGTGTGTGTGTGTGTGTGTGTGTGTGCGTGCCTGCGTGTGTGTGTGCGTGTGTAGATGTCAATGCCAATTCGCAGTCACACAAAAAAGTCCCACATGCAGACACCAAGAGTGATAAAACTTAAATTTAGATACACACTCACATACACAGATACACGTGTTGAGACAGAAAATGCAACTAGAGAGACAGACGAACACACAAACCATGACTGTACACCACTATCTCCTTCCTTTCACTCCCTTTATCCCTCCACCTTCCCTTCTCTCTCTTTCCTTTTCCGTACAAGCAGCTGATCCAGCTAAAGCCCTTGTTATTTCTGTATTCCTTGTCTTTTTTATTAGTTTTTATTAACTTTGCCTCCCTCTCTCTGTCAGCACTCTCAATAATCAATGCTGATATATTGCCAATATCCAGCTCAGTCCCTCGCGTCATCTTTCACAGAGGCTCCGTTATTGGGGGAGATTGGCCCAATAATAATGATATTTATTATAGATATTTATTATCTGGGTTTGTGGCAGTGCTGCGGACGCACCCTGCTGAAGACTTACATGCCGGCAAACTCACCGCACA